>JAQQZR010000012.1:25279152-25311377 GCA_030068235.1 Notoglanidium macrostoma | reverse complement strand
ATATAACATATAATATTTACAAAAAAACATAATGTATAATATTAATAATGAATAATGTTTGAAAAGAATATTCTAAAGAAAAATAAACATGTTCAATAATAAAACATATACAGCACATTGTATAAGCTACACGTACACATTAGCAGACAAGAAACATAATAAAAGATAAAAATATAGCCTATAGGCTACATATGTTAAAACAATAATAATGCAACTCATGGAATATTATTTCTTGTGATATGGATATTTATATGGAATACAGTTATATACAGTGTAATAACGTATAAGAACGCTCTCGCTGTGTTTGTTTACATGTCAAAGTTTTTTTTCCCACAGAAACCCCGCCCCTTTCAACCAGTCACTCCAGTTGATTGGCAGCGCTCTTGGCCCCGCCCCGGCCCCGCCCCCTCTGCCTGTATTTGACTGAGACACTCGTGTTGCTCTCACTCAGAGCCGGTGGCTGTGGCAGCGTCGTCCATGGCAAGGCAACGGAGATAAGCGCGCGCGTTCTTTCTTCCTTTTTTTTTCTTCTTCCCCTCCCTCTTTCTCTCTCTCTTTCTCTATACGTATATTTCTCTTCTCGAGCTGTTCGCGGCTCCAACCCCAAAGCCCGCACCATGACCATGCTCGGCCGCCTGTGGACTCTATTCTGCCTGCGCGTGTGCTTTTACGCGAGCGCCGGATTAGCGCAGAGCGCCAGAGAGGGTAAGTGATGGAGGCTTTCAAAAAAAAAAAAAGAGAGAAAGAAAAAAAAAGTTTCCGCGGAGAAGAGAGAGCGGAGAGCGGAGAAGTCACGGGAGGCGCGCGAGCGTGGAGACGCGGAGAGTGTTGCTGCTGAACGCGCGCACTGACTGGCACGCACTCGCTCGTCCGCTCGCGCACGCACGCGGTGTCGGATTCTAACGAGCTGGATACGGTGTTGCGGTGTCGCACTGATGCGCGTTTGGATACTGGAGAACTTGCACTAGTGCAGTATCGAGCAGCCTGATATGTCCGCGCGCAGCGGGTGACCCGTGCTCACTCTGTATCTATCTGATTTGTTTTCTTCTTTGGATAAGGGAGAGAATTATTATTATTATTTTTTATCTTTTTTAATCAGTAATGTCCTCGAGCCTGAAGGTTTTTGTCTTTCTTTAATTGTCGGATCAGACCCGAGTGCTAAAAACCTGCCACAGTGTGCTACTGTCGCACGACTAAACTGCTTTTGTACGCCGTGGTTTATTGCTTTGCCGGTTTATTGGTGGAATTTGGAGAGATATGATATAGAAGGGATATATATATATTTATAGAGAATAGAAAGGATGATGACTAGTTAATAACTTGAAAAGGTCCAACGGGTGTGCGTAAAAGCGTGAACCTTTAGTTACATGTCATTATATATATATATATATATATATATATATATATAATTTGTTAGTAATAGAATTTATTTATTTTATTTAATTTATTTAATTAATTTATTGTGTTTTAATTTGTCGCACCACGGCGCATGAACATCTCTCTCTCTCTCTCTCTCTCTCTCTCTCTCTCTCTCTCTGTCTGTGTGTGTCTCTCTGTCTTACCATATATGATCCATATACTCCATATATTTCCCTCATTTCTAACTCCATCAATGTGCCCAGACCCGACATATACCTCCCAAAAAAAACAAATCAGCCCCTAAAAAATCTCCCCTGCCTTCCCAGCTCTTCCTTTCCAGTCCCACTCTACAGCCTAAAGACGCACCTCATATGCATTTTAATTACCATCCAGCAGTGTGTGGAATTAGGTCGTGCACGCTATAGCTGCTGAGTGTATGCCTCACATGCCTTTTTTTTTTTTTAATCCAGTGCTTTTTGTGTTCGTGTCTCCCTTGTGAAGAACCTTGCCATGTTGTTATTTTATTTTATTTTATCTCATTTCCCAAAAAACATGCCAAAGGCAAAATTCAGTGTTTGAGTTGTCAAATTGGCCTTTGTAATCATGGCATGTTAATTCAGCTCCTTGTTTGAGGTTCTAAGCACAACAGCGTGTTTACACATGCTCAGCCACCACACACACACACACACACACACGGGTCATGATTTGTTATTTCAGTAGATGATCTCTGTCACTGGTGCTTATTGGAGAGCCCATGTAACTCTTTCTCTCTCTCTCGCTCGCTCTCTGTTTCTCTCTCAAATGGCTGAAGTTTTGATGTTGAAACATTAATTCCTGTCTGTCTCTGTGTCCGTGTCTGCGTCCGTGTCTTTCCCCCGGCCAGTGATCCTGCTGGACTCGAAGGCACAGCAGACTGAGATGGAGTGGGTAGCGTCTCCTCCGAACGGGGTGAGTCTTGAACCGTCACGGCTTGAACTTGGGAGATCAGCATGGGATTATTCCTTATCTGATCTTTCAGATGCTCATTTGATCTCTCAGGCTTGTCGTATTGGAGACTGGATCAGAGCGAGAGAATGCGAACGACACACACATAGACGTATCCAGTTCATAAAATATTCAAGTTTCCAAATTGCCAATGGTTTAGGAAAAAAAAACATTTCCGAAAGGAGGACTAGAACTTTTTTTTTTCTTGATTATATTATACTTAATAATTATTATCGGGGTCTTGCTGAATACCAAAAAACCCCCAGCCTAATGCTTTGTTAGATCCGTTATTTCTCCTCATTTCTCTTTGGCTTATTTCAAACTTCGTCTAGGCCTGTATTTCATTTGCCCAGAACTCATTTCATAACTGCGGTTCAAATGCTTTTATAATAAACTGTAATCTTTAAGTGATCTTGTTATTCCAGAAGTAATTGTTTATTATAGTTTATTTCGATCAATGTCTTTTTATATATGTACATGTTATTTCGACTCTCTCTTTGGCCTAGACACTCCAACTATATTAAAAAAAAAAAAAGTTATTCGAATATTTCTCCTTGATTTTTCTGCCTTTATTTATGTTTTTTCAATTTCTTTGTTTTGTGTTTTTTCTTTTCTTTTTTTCCCTTTTGATTTCTTCATGGCTGAGCCTCTCTTGCTTGACCCAGTATATATTGAAAAAAAAACCGTTATTAGACAATGTTTTATTTGTGTATTGTTTCTTTCCCATTGGATTGTTTATACATATTTTCTCTAGCAGTTAAAGCTAATTAGAGTCAAATTCCGAAACTTTTCTAACATCTATTTTTACTGATTCGGGCCAATCTGATTGCATTTTTTTGCAACTATATTTGTGTGTATGTTGTAAAGTAAAAAAGATACAAGATGGTAAATATGTACAGTGATTGATATATTTATGTGTATTATTTTCCAGTGGGAAGAGATCAGCGGGCTGGACGAGAACTTCATCCCCATTCGCACGTATCAGGTGTGCCAGGTAATGGAAACGAATCAAAACAATTGGCTTCGGACTAACTGGATCGAAAAGGGCGATGCTCAGAGGATTTTCGTGGAGCTGAAATTCACACTGCGGGACTGTAACAGCCTGCCCGGTGTGGTGGGGACGTGCAAGGAGACGTTCAACTTGTACTACCAGGAGACGGATGCTGAGATGGGCAGGAATATCCGCGAGAGCCAGTATGTGAAAATAGACACCATCGCGGCAGACGAGAGCTTCACACAGGGCGACCTGGGTGAGCGGAAAATGAAGCTGAACACGGAGGTGCGGATCATCGGGCCACTCTCGCGCAGAGGCTTCTACTTGGCCTTCCAGGACGTCGGAGCGTGCATCGCTCTCGTCTCAGTCAAAGTTTACTACAAGAAGTGCTGGTCCATCATCGAGAACCTGGCCACGTTCCCGGACACGGTGACAGGATCCGAGTTTTCCTCGCTCGTCGAGGTCGAGGGAAAGTGTGTCAGCGACGCCGAGGAGGAGGCCGACAACTCTCCCAAGATGCATTGCAGCGCCGAGGGCGAGTGGCTCGTGCCGATTGGAAAATGTATCTGCAAGGCCGGGTTTCATCAGAAAGGAGACTCGTGTGAACGTAAGTATGCGAACAGCTGCTTCCTGTTCTTATGGGAAATTCTGTTTCAGGACCTCATTGAGTAACCTCACACCAGATTGCATAATTGTGTAATATTAAGGTATTATTATGTACATTAGGCTATTATGTCGCTCCATTTTGCAAAAGCAATTGCTCTTCTAATTATTTGATGAGTCTCGGTCCAGTAATATGGCACTTCTTTCTGGGGGAAAAAAAAAGAAAAACCGAATTCCGTTTCATTTTGCGAACGGCTCTGCTTATCCGTGCAAGACGAAAGAACCAAAGCAGAAAAAAAAGAGGCCCAGGAGTGGAAGAGAGAAATAAAGAAGCGTGATATTTGACAGGAATAATAATGAGGGATTAAATCTGGAGGCATATATCCATGGCATAATAATAGGGGATCCAGTTAATTGTTTGATTAGCAAGCTCTTAAATTATAGTGGTGGTTGTGTTGGTATTGGGATTAAACGATGACTTGCACTTGAGTCTGGCTCTGTGCTCTTCAACAAACGCTCTGCCGTTCTGTTTCCTGCTATTTGGCGTAAGGCCAAGTCAATCACTCACGAAATCCCCAACCCTGGAGGAAGTCCAGCCGGTCACTCCATGTCTCTCTGAATTGTCCCTGACAGAGAGGAGAAAACAAACAACGGGCATACCACGCCGTTAGGCTCCTCACAGGAAAGCCAATCATGGTCGATACCATTGCTTCGCCCGTAATATGGGGGGTCATCCCTTGAGTCAGTTTTTCCCTCCTGTCTGACTCAGAATACAAGAACCGGCAAGGGCTCAAAGAGGATCACTTAGTTTTACTTTGTTTAAGTGGCCTTGCTTTGCTCTACGAAGCCTTTCATGTGCAAATTGGGCCACCGTGCCGGTGCCTACTCGGTGGCTTATCAAGTGTGGCGAGGAGCAGCGCTTCATCAGAAATATCGGAGGACGGCTCAGATGGCTTTTACGCCGTGCACACACGTCCGGGTCCACATCATTAAGTTAGCGTGTGAAGAGTGCTCTACGATACAATTACATGATGAAAAAGCAGAAGCCCCTATCACGGTGCCCCATTGAGAGGCCATTTTAGAGCTGAAAGCCGGTCGGAAAAGCCAAAAGGCACAGCCAAGACCGGAGATGTGAGGGTGCTACTTTGCAATTTGAATTATTTGGCACATATCCAGGGTAATAACTGGGGGTCTATCGAGTCCTTTACGCAAACAATGGAAGCCAGTGTCACAAAAATGCCTGGGTTTATGATGAAGTTGATGTCAAAGCTTGACCGACCCCATGGTAGGAAGTTTTGGCCCAAAAAACAAAATCTTTCATGAACTCCTCTCCTGACACGCCGCCCATTTTTAAAGCACCACAGCTCTAAAAAAGGAAACCAATTGCCCTCCACAACATGCCCTCCACATTGTCGCGTTATGAGTTTCACTAGGCTGCCGACTCGAGCGTCGGCGATATTACAGGCGCAGTTAATCTAAATAAAATGAGCACAGGAGTGCTGCGTCAGCGTTCTTGGTCCCGGCCATTTCTCCTGGTATTAAATTGCCCTGCTCAGTGTTTCCCCAGAGTTCTGAAAAGGCTGAGAAGTACCAGCGTATTTTCTCCTCCTCTCCAGTCTGCAGTGCGTTGTGAGAGACAGCGCTCTGTTTAATATGGAGGTCTCATCTCTATCTGTATTTCTCTTTGTCTTCCTTTTCTGACTCTGTCTATCCCGAGAGGACTCTCTGGCCCCGAGGCTTTCTAGAGCCTGTTTTTTTAACACCCTCTGTTACATTTTAATATCTGCAATGCACTTCCTGCGCTTCTGTCTGTCTGTGTCTTGCTTTCCTTCTTTCTTTTTTTTTCCGAGGTAGCTGTAACTACTCAGGCGTCCTGTCCGTCATGTCATTCGAGACGGGTGCCTCCATGTGCGCTGCAGGCCTCCTTCCAAACGTGTTCTGTGATCCTCTCATTCATCACCTGTGCTGGAGTGGGTGGGAACTGTCCGTCTTTCATTTCTCTCCCTTTTCTTCCTGGAATAACAAGATTTAACCCCTGCCGCCTACTGCTAGGGATCCTCAGAGCTGGCGGCGTTGAAAAGAAGCCACGTGAAATGTGCTGGGTTTATTTTGCGTAGAGCCAGGCAAAAACAGTGGTCATTCATTTGCAATGCGCTGTTTCATCGGCGTCCATGCTGAGAAAATTGACACACCACGTTCCTTAAGCCGAGGGAAAAGGGCCTTATAGCGAGACATTGCCGTCTTTGTTTTTTGTCCTCGAGCAATCCCTGGAATTTTAGCATGTCGCATAATTCTATCTTGAGCCACGCATCATGGCTTGCGAATGACTGCCAGTTGACCCATCGTGCGTGCAAAAGCAAAGCTCTACTGTTTGCCTTTTTCCTATGCAACATTTGCCGAAATGCTAATGGGGAAGTTAGCACCGCGTGGCTGTCATCTGCAAGAAGATCATCCGTCTCGGCTGATCTGTCAGGGAGGTGGACAGAACTTAGACAGGGCATGATGGATGGCTCCTTCAACCCCCAAAGGGGTGAGGTGGCAGCTTTCCGTGGAGCTATAATAACACACAATAACGGGAGAGGTGAGGGCAGGCTAGGCTAGGTTAGCACTCGGGCCTTGCATTTTAAACGCCGCCCAGCAGGACGTGGCGAATGAGGATGAGGGATGAGGGTGGATGCAGGGGGGGCGATTGTTTCTGAGCTGTGACATTTAGCTGATTGATCAGGTGTTAACGCGACGGCTAGAAACAGCCATCCTCTGGCAAAGCCTAAGTGATCTCAATTATTCAAATGGAGGGAAGTTCCTCAGGAGGGACGCCGCAGGCTCCGAGGCTGTCAGGGACGGACTCGACGCCTGACGGATGACAAAAAAAGCCGCATTCTTGCAGGGCTTGGGGTGGATTTTTCCCCCTCCTGCTTGAGTAGCAGGTTTTTGCTATGCGATATGATGTGAATCCAAAACTCGATGTGGGTTTTCAGTCTGCTTCTCAGTGGTGTGGGGTGTCAAGCTAAGTAGTACATTAAAATAAGTGTAGCAAATGTCCGCAAATTCAATCCCGGGTAGCGTTTGGCAGCCGCAGACTATGTAGGTTATAAAAGTGAATGCAGTGTTGTCCGTGGCACTACACGTTCAAATAACATAGCAAGATGCTACTAGTCGAAGCTATTCAAATTGCCTAAGGAGAGAAGATCAACCATTGCTTGATATTCAGTCGCTAGCAAAGGGTTTAGCACCCATAATCTTGCCACTGCCTTGGCTGTCAGGGACAGACTAAACGTCTGCCCGGCTATAAAACAAGCTGTGGTTGATTTACTCTCCTTAGGCAATTTAACTAGCTTTGACTAGCAGGTTTTCGCGACGTGATCCGATACGAATCTGCAGGTCCGAAACAAGTCAGCCTCTGAGTGAGTTATCGATCCGCTTCTCAGCGGTGTGGATTTTCAATCTATGAACATTGGAACAAGCAGCTCTTTTGCAACTCAAACACGACAGGCTTCAGGAATCCTTACTCAGCACGTCGACACCCAGACGGCGAATTTGGCTAGCAAATTCGGCAGCGCTTCATTATCGCCCGGTACACGTTGTTTAAAAAACAAAACCAAATAGCAAACGAGTGTATTTATTCCCTCTGGGGAAAAGAAGTGCGCTTCCTGTCCCCTCTGTGGCTTTTTGTCTTTGGGAGTGTAAACGGAGAAAAGTGCGAGGTTATGTAATAAGTTATTGATTTTGCTCTTAGCGGGAGATTGAGGTGCCAGGCCTGCGCTCCCTGAGGAGGGAAACTCTGACAACAGGGCCCTCACTGCCGCTCAGCCAGAGCTAAAGGCCCTCAAGCTGCTCACATATCACTTTCACCTCAGGGTTAAAGCTGCTCTTAACACACACACGCACACACACAGTTAGATATAGACACACATATATACAGGCGTGTACACCTAAATGGACTTTCACGCTGAAATACTCGCGCTTAGGTGGACACATGCAGCATTAAGGCTTAAACGGAGATCTGTGCCGTCCTCCCGTCCGGACAGACAGCAAGCTATTACAGAGAAGACAAATGGATGTGTGCGGGTGAGGGCGAGGGCGAGGGTGTGTGGCGGTGCGGCGGGGGAAAGTGAGCAAGCCTGCGTGTCTCTACGGAAAATGTTTAGACAGGTAAGAGACGGCCACACGAAAGCCAGTCAGTCCGTCGTCGAGCTTCAGGAAGAGTCTCGTGCGCGTTTGTGATGGAGAGGTCAGGACGTGTTAGCGTTGCTGGGGGTAGAAGAAGGTAGGGGGTCTTTGTTCTGAAGCAGAAGGGGTCACGGGGGGTCACTCCTCAGGCAAGTCAAAGGTCGACCGGCCGCCTCATTTATCTTCCAGTTTGGCAGCGAGCTGTCATTGCATTGTCCGAAACGCATCGCACGCAAACGCGCCCAAGCGGAGTTAATATCCACTGACCTGAAAAGACCAAGCAACGGCGAAGAAATCCCGCCATCATCCGAGGAATGACATGCTTCTTTTCTTCTCGTCAGCCGTACGAGTTCAACATCGGTCCCGTTCCTTGTTGTTTCCAGAATAGGGTCTGAAGTATAATGATGGCAATAAGAAGCTCTTTAAAAATAATAATAAAGTTCCGGATGTATTCAATTGTCAGCATGTAGCATTTTGCAACCCTAGTAAAGTAATACACCACCTGTGCTAGAGCTAGCAACATTCATCGAAAAGTGTTTAGCATCTACATTCCGTCTCTGCCTGTGGCTATGAACATACTGTAGCAATATAGTAGAATATTAGAATGATATCCCAGTTGTGGTAATCCCATTTTTTAATATTTAATATCAGCTAGCAAAGTATTCGGCAGCCACCGTTTGCGAGTAAGTAAGTGGTCGTGGTAGAACTAGCCTGCAAACCCAAAACCAAATATCACCTTATTTTTTTTTACCAGAATAAAACAACAAGTAAACCAAATAACAACAGTGTGCTAAGTAGCATCATTAAGGAGTAAATTAAAATAATGCCACCTGTGTGACTTGCTGTTTAGCTTTCAGTGCTAGCTAGCAAAATGTTTTCCTATCACTGTCTTTGTAGAACGCTAAAATAGTTAGAACTGTGCTTAGCCTTGTTAAGCGTTATAGGAACGTAGTAATAAGCAGCACAAAATAGTGTCAACGCGATGCTGCTTGTTCTGAGGGAAAAAAATGTCCTGCTAGCTTGCTAGCAAAACGTTTAGCATATATAGCTTATTCTGCCTGTGGTATACTAAAAGAGTTCTAAGTAACTATGAGGTATTTTAAACAGCATAGTGTTACAGTGCTAAAATATCATTAAGTAGTAATAAGTAATGGCACCTGTGTGACAGACTGTTTAGGATTCAGTCACTAGCAAAACATTTAGCAACCACAGCTAAGTATGACATGAATATAATGGCATCCTTTAGCATTCAGTTGTAGCTAAAAGTCTGAGACTGAGCCTGTACTTACAGGGATTGTTATACCAAAACAGAAACGCTTTATTCAAGTTTTTGATACACGTCTTTTCAAAATAACGCGTCGTAGCATCCGGTGCTCATTTGACTAGCTGGCTCAGGCTAAAACAAAGTATACAAAACATTAGGTGATGGAAGTACACAAATCCCATTTTCATAAAATATGCCCAACATTTGGATGGAAATATGCCCGCAGTCGCACACCCCAAATGATGAATGCGCTCTAAATCACTTCCCGCCTTCGACAGCATTATGTAATGCTTTGCACTGATAAAGTACATCTTAATGTCAGCAAAACCTTGCATGAATGAAGAAGAGCATTAGGTTATGTCTTCCCGTGCTGCGATGATTAATGATCCTAAACAACGGTTGTTTTATGACTCCAGTGCATTAGTGTTTATGCAATCGATATTTACTTTCAAATGCCTTTTAGTGAACTTGCGGCGCTACAATTCATTCCGTCCGTTCTATTAACGCCGTTCAAGTCACGTGGCGCATATTTAAGCATTTACCTTTAGCAAATAAAAATGGTTTTCCTTTCCTCCCGGCGGAAACAGATTGTGCGTTTTCCATTATGAAGAACTGAGCTTTGAAGCCATCATTATAGAAGCGGGATTAGCAAAACATCACAGGGAAGAGGAAAAAAAACCAAGGCGCACTCGCGTGTAATCAGACTATTCAGTCATCTTTATTTACACATCGGTGAAAAAAAAAAAAGGAAAGACCGAGGGTTTTTTGTTCGCTGAGAAACCTGAGTCGTCACCGAACATTTCTCATTATGTATGTTTATGAGAGCGACTCAACGGGTTTGTCCTTAAAAGAGCCTGCGTGTGTTGTGGTTTTACCAAGAAAGAAAAAAGCGTTACGTCTGAACACGCTGCGTGCGTGTAAACGAGGAACAGATCAAACAAAGACCACGGACGGGGTTTATATTAGAAAAAAGTCAGTCAATAAGGAGAAAAAGCTGCAGTACGACTTCCAAAACACCGTTCCTCTCACCTAGAGACTGATTTGTGCGTTAGAGCTGCTGCCGTAACCAGAAAGACTTTACATGAGGCATCCCACGACTCTGTTTTTACAACCATACTGAACATGTTTTCAACACGTTTTCTTTCATTTTTTTTTTTATTATTATTATTATTATTCGACTCTTCTACAGGTGTAGGTTATAACGATTTCTTATCCGAGGTCAGCTTTTCCTTTCGAGTCTGGTTCTTCTCAAGGTTCATCTCAGGAAGTCTCGCCCCGCCACGGCCGTCTCATTAGCGAAGCGAGTCGGCATCCTGATTCCTGTAAAGCTGCTTTGCGACAATGTCCGGCGTTAACGTGAGGCAGAGATCACGCCGGATTAATCTGAAGACAGAACGCAGCGAAGAATCGGGGCTGACTAGCGTATCGCAGGCTTGTCCGATGCTCGGTTTATTATAACTCCTGGGTAATGTAATGTACAGAAGCAGCAGCGAGAAACGAAACGGCGCTTGCTGAGCGAGTTGATTATCGTTATCAATAAACATGTGAATTTATTTGCACCGCAGCTCAGACCGGATCTGGGAATTTGATTCGGTGGCTGATCGATTGGCCTCCAGACCTCATGCAGGGAGAGATCTGCAGGCGCGTGCGTGCGTGCGTGCGTGTGTGTGTGTGTGTGTGTGTGAGAGAGAGAGAATAGAAGAGTGAGCCACGGGGTATGTGTGGCACCATAATGGCGGTTTGTCACTCTTCTTTTGCTTAGTCACCTCTGCTACAGCTGTGAAGTCCCACAAGGTGTGTGTGTGTGTGTGTGTGTGTGTGTGTGTGTGTGTGTGTGTGTGTGTGTGTGTGTGTGGTGTATGTAGAACCATGCTGATGCGGCGTGGTCTTCGAGCTGATTAGTCGTGGTCACAGGGCCTTTGGCTGTCCAGACCTTTGAGTTCACGTCTCTTTTATATGCCGAATAACCGACGACCCTTTTTCATCTGGCACCTTTCATCTCTCCTGTCTCTTTCTGCGACCAGCAGCAGCTTCGCTTTCAACGTCGGCCTTTAATACACACACGTTTGAGGAATAGCTCGGACAACAGTTCGACTTACTCCAAACGCAGGGTGTCTAAACTCTTCATTCTTGCGGTTTGTATAATGAACCGTCCAGGTGCCAAAATGTATTGTTTCCAATTTGAAATCAAAAAAGCAGCTTTGGCAGGGACGTCCTCTCCGTCAGGGAGACGCATGAACTCGCGAGGACCGCTCCGTTCACAGAAGAGTTCACGAATTCTGTCCCTCTCTGTCTCCGTGCATGCGGCGCGCCAACAAACCTCCAATAAATTAAACGCAGCGTAACTGATTTAATGTAGCAACATCATTACTTTCCCATTCCTAGATATGTGTGCAACACATCAGCTGCTCTGGGAAGAGAGAGAGATTGCAGATGTTGGACATTTGGCCAGGTCGTCTCAGGCAACGCTGGTTTCGTTTCCCTCGTAGGCCGCTCGTTATCGGAGGTATTAATTACACGTAGCTTAAGACTCGTGAAGTTTTTGATATTTCCACGGGTCATTCGAATCCGTGCCACAATTTGACCCGAGGAACATCTGGCAGTCGTAGAAGGCCACCCAGATGTGTCCGCAACGGTAGATTTCCATCGCAATCGCGTTCCGAGTTCCTAATCGAATCTCCTTTCTCTGTAGCCGGCGCTTGAATAATGAAGAACGGGTCTGCAAATGAATTTCTTGGCAGCCGGGGCGAACCCGTCGGGCCAACACAAATCCGAGCGTCAGGAAGGAACGTGAGCTGATGTTCAACTGGGGCGTCACGTAAGATAAACAGGTCCGTTTCGGAAAACCGACGCTCATGCCGTCTTGTGGTCCCATCGCTAATGCGTACCTTGGTGCCTTTTACAAAAGCCGGATCTCCGAATCTTCCTTTTTTTCCATCTGGTTATGACGTCCAGGAACGTGGAAGATTTCCACCAAATCCCAAGCCTACATCTTTCTTTCACTGTATGGCAGGTTCTCCCCATTCAGACTGCATCGTCTCAAAGCGTCCTTCTGCCTCTCGGTGTAAGAGAATGCTAGTCTTCTCTTTGTTTCTCGGCAGAAAGCTGCTTATCCGTCACTCGGCCTAGGTAGCAGCCATGAATGGGCGGTCTGTGTGCATGTAGCCCCTTCCCTCATAGCTAATGCGAAGGCTTCTGGCTGAATTAGCCCGAACACGATCCGTCTTTTAACCACTTAATCCGCCATTTTGGCAATCGTCACCCTGCTTTTCTTTTTTTTTCTCCTTTTTTTTTTAAGCACAATGTTTCATTTTGTACCTTCCGCCCAAAGCTCTCCTTCATTCCGAGGTCGGGCGGAGGTGTCTGGAACGGGCATTCGGAACAACAAACTGGATCCCCGCCTTAGTGTGTGGCTTTATTTAGTTATTTTCTGCCGGTTTTCGGTTCCTGCTGCCCTCCTTTGTGCTTTCGGACTTGCACGTACCTCCCCTTCTGATTAAAATGCCTGGGGCACGGAGCCTGTTGCTTAGTTGTTAGTTGCGGCGTAAGGTCCTGAGCCGTTCCTTCATTTTACAAGGTGTTGCCTCACCTCATAAGGCTGATATAATCGAATCCTTTTCTTTTCTTTCAAAGGAATAAATGGCCCCGTAACGGTGGAATCACCTGACAGACACTTTAAAGGGAGCTTCGCTAACGAACATGCCAGATCTGATTCTACATGCAACAGCAGGCCTGAAGTTAGTCGAGTCATCACGAAGGAGTCATGGATTTGAGTTTAAGATCAAGTCTTACTCTAATACAGTGTAGGCTTTGAGGGAAAGGGAAAGAAAAGAGCATAGGGAAGAGGAGAGGAATAAAATGTAGGTCAAGCTGTGTGCAAAGCAGAGGTCATGATAGCAGAGTCTGAAGTTTTCCTGTCATTGCGGCCGTAATGAGTGGCGCGGAAAGGGGAGGCACCAAATCCAAATTTTTACTTCATCACGCTGTTTATTTTTCAAAAAGCAAGCTCAGCTGTAGCTCTCCTTTCATTCCTTCTCTGACTTTATCTCTCCGATCATCATGTTCGCAGCGCTGCCTGACTTTATTTCCACCAAAGCGAATTTCCAATGTAAATCTGCCACGGTGGCTGGCCGTATGTCAACCCGGCGACCTTGACTTGACACGAATGCCCTGCAGGGAAACAGCCATCGGAGAGGTCCGTCTGCTCCCTGTGTTTGATTTTGCCTTTTTATTTTTTCTTACTCACAAAGTGGAGGATCAATCATACAAATGAGCTCCTGATGGGCCAACTTTGATGCGCGGAGATTAGGACGAGCTCGATAGCAGCTTCTTAGCGAGGAATTAAACACTTCCAGTCGGGCTGACGCTAGATTAGAACCGCGGCACCAAGCGGAGCAGGATAAACAGCTCTCGAGTTCTTTTTGTTTGCATTTCCTAAGAATAATAATAATAAAAAAACGTGGTATAATGACAATGTTGCTGGAGGCCACCTGAGTGAAACAGTCTGTCAATCATTCTAAGATCATCTGACAGTACAAAACAACACTGACAGTGCCGCCTGTCAAATCAGGATATTAGAAATAATTATCATCCGTTATGGCCGCAGGAAGCAATATGTCTGTCTGTCATGAAACGCCACCTCTGGTGGAAAGCCTCATCCATCCTCCGTCCATCTTCCAGCCTCCTTCTATGTCCAGGAATGCCGAGAACCTCAACGGGAACCTCCAGAAAAACTGTATCTTCACCCCCCCCTTCCGAGCGCCATTGTTTCTTCTCAGCCGTGTGTACATTGCAGATAGCGCTCCTTTGTCTAAAAGACCCTACGGAATGTCATGGAGACATTTTCATTGGTTCGAGCCATTTCTCTCTCTCTCTCTTTTTTTTTCAGACTGTGAGGCTTTCCTGCCACGAATAGCAAAATCCTGACTGAGACACTGTGTTTGTCGCCACGACTCAAACCAAAGGCTTGACCACTAGAAGGAACATTACAGCCCTGGCTTTGAGAGCTTTGCCAAGGCTGCTGTAATCTTTACTCGGCTCGTCGTGTTCAACCCTCGAAGGCCGACTGAAGAACTACCTCATGTGTCTTTACGATAAATCTTCCACGCACATTTCCTGTGCGAGGGACTTATCCAAAGCTTTGAAATCCCGTCTGCATTTTAAACCCAGCCAGTAATTTGCTTTTGGCCGGTTTCCGAAGACCACAGGGAAGAGCGAGCACTTCCTGGATCGTCTTTACACTGAACACGTACGTGTATTTATCCTCATGTCAAATTAGCTAGAATTCGTCCTGAAGTTGTTACGCGTCATGTTTTCTCCAGCGGATCTTTCCACATCGTGACCTAATTCTAATACCGCTACTAATTCTGTCAGCACATTAAGAAAACTTGTTTTTCCCTCTACAGATTAAACAAAGCTTTCACAACAACATGATAAATGATCATCCATCTTCCGAACAATGCACAATGGTATGTCTTCATGGCAAGCCACGCCAAGAGTTGTTAGCCCGAGGCGGCCATGTTGGCAGGATCACTGGGAGTCTCTCTGACCCGTCCCGTCTTCGCTTCGATCCGAGCTCGCGCCGATTGCGACGCTTAATTTGCCACCAGGTTGCTTGTGCAAACATCAGGGGCTCCTCAGACGGCGCAATAAACGCACCTCACATAAAAATAAACCACCCCTGCTGCCGTGTGGTCGTGAGAAACTCAGGCGTCAGCGGGTTAAGAGCCCTCCTGTTTCTGTGATTTGCGACAGAGCTAATCTGAGCGTGCTAGCAAGGGAGCCGCTGCGAGACCGCGGTCGGGGCTTAAGCCCTCGGATCATGTGGGATCGATCCTTCATAGCCTTCACGCACACCCAAAGACTAACCTGCAAACCGACTCGTCAGGCTGAGTAATGGTTTACCTTTTCATTTCTTCTACCCAGACACGATTGCGCAACTCAGTCATGAGATAAACGTTAACTCGTGAATGTAATTCCTAATTGTGTTTTATTATTGAATTACCGCTGTAATACGCCTGTTATTACATTACAAGAGCCTAAAAGCTCAACGCCGTAACGACCGACGTACACTTCCTGCTTCCAGATCCCTCTGCCTGAGCCGGAGATCCTGCTTTCAATTACCAGGCTTCGCAGGTTGGAAACGCCACAGATAAAATCGCATCTCTCTTTCTCCTCTCCTCCAGCGGCCCCGAGAGCGGTCTTTATTCAGCTCGCTCCTCGCCAGGCTGGGGCTCTGAGCTAAATAGGCAGTGACAGCGCTTTCATGTCGCCGAAATGAGTATACTTTGCTCCTCAGAACCCCCCATTTCCAAGCGCCGAGGTGTTAAAAAGGGGAAACCGACGAGGCCTCTTACCTCTCCTTCCGTTTTAGACTTGACGCGGGAGGATTTTTTTTTCCCGCCGTGAAACAACAGAATGGGAAGATCTTACATTTCGGTATAGCCTCCAATAATCATTAACGGTGCACGAATATCCATTGGGGTAATGAAGACATGCCGTAAGGCTTTATAGCGGGCAGATTCCGTCTTCAGACCCAAACAGCTAGTGCGTGTGTATGTTTTGGCTCTTTCAGGACACACGCCATAGCACATTGCTACTACAAAGCACCAGCATTGCGCAATTTCAATTATGAACCTGGGAAACAACGAACAAACTACTAATAGTTCCCAAGAAAGATCCATCGCTCCTACCGCACTCCTGTACGATGCGGGTTTCTGTATAATTATCAACCATGATGTCATTTAAAATGATATTATAGCGTTCTGCAAATTACAGTATTTAAAAGACGTGCGTGTATGTTTCTGCTGAGCAAATGGTACGGTGCAGAGTCCAAGTTTTCCGAATGCTTATTTGAGATCGGGGAAAAGAAGGTTTCTTTTTCTTTTCCTTTTTTTTGTTTCTCCAGCACTTGACCAGTGTGGCGTTCAGTACAAGGGGTGCCACCGTCCGGTAATCAAATTACGTTTAGTTATAGAGCGTTGACGCTACATTGGATTTCGAAGAGAGATTCTCTGAATTCGTAGCCACTGTAATTCTCAGGGTCTCGTATTCTGATTGCACTTCGTTAGAAACACCGTCCGTATGGTCTGATGAAATAAACTGGCGGTGCAGATGACTTGCTGTCATTGAGTCGTGGGAAGGAGGATTTTTATTTTTTACACCGTGCCTCGGGCTACCCAGCCCTAATTTGAGCTTCATCTGTGATCTGGGGCTGCCTGCGGGACGTCCCCCCCCCCACCCCCACCCCGTCCCCCGTCCCCCTTCCCGCTTAAGGTGAAACGCTGAAATAATCCCGTTAAAGTTTCCTATTTTCTACACTAACCTTGCCTTTGTTTTTTTTTGTTTTTTCCTGCACTTAGAGGACATCTCTCACCCTTCCTCTGTCCCTTTCTCTCTACCTATCTCCTTGTTTAATGAAGGAGGGCTATTTAAAACGAAACGTGCAGAGGATCGATATGATCAGTCCTAAGTAAAGTCTGCTCTGCTTCCTGCTCTGAGTGTGCATGCTTGTGTATGTGTGCGAGAGAGAGAGAGAGTTTGTCAAGCATGCTCATGATGCCAGAGGGCCAGGTTGATTCAAACACCAGCTGTTGTAAGATGTGAACACAAGCTCAGATCTGTTCTACCCCGCCCTCTTTTTCATATGAACTCCACTGCGAAGAAGGTTGTAACTCTCTCTCTCTCTCGCTCTCTCTCGCTCTCCCTCTCTTTCTCAGCTTGCGGCCGCGGCTTCTTCAAGTCTTCGTCGCAGGACCTGCAGTGTTCGCGCTGTCCCGCCCACAGCTATAACGACAGGGAAGGATCCTGGAAGTGCGAGTGCGAGGACGGCTACTACCGCGCGCCCTCAGATCCTCCCTCCATCGCCTGCACAAGTGAGTCCAATCACACCCCGGGGGTGCCAATATTTTTGACCCCATGCCACCATGATTTGGGAAGCACCAGGAAACTAGGCCTCGAAAAATAACATTTCCTCCGCCGAAAAAAATCAGTCCAGTGAAAGCGGAAGGATGCGAAAGACACGTTTACAGTTCCTTTCTCTTTATTTAGGTGAACTCTGACCTGTCTCTGACCTGTCTCTGACCTGTCTCTGACCTGTCTCTGACCTGTCTGACCAGTTGTGTTTTCACAGCTGCTCTTATTCACAATTTAAAGCTACATGCCAGCTAGCGCAATTTCCTGTTATTCGCTAGTTTACGCTCTTTGTGCGTCTTTCTTTCCCAGTCGCCTAGAAAGAACATTCTTCCAACTCGGGTCACATGACTTGGAGGCATTATTCATGAATAACATAGTAATACACCGAATTAGCTCATTGAATTTAGTATTTATGCTTATGCTCTGCTATGCTATCAGGTGTGTTTAGACAAATTACCTCACAGCATGCACCTGGTGTCCTGTATGATAAACTGAATCCAATAAAAATTGTAAAATACATTCCATTTTAGCGAGAGGTATTTCATAACCGTTTCTTTCCTGAGCTAGCTAGCTAGCATGGTGTTTGACAGTCCACAGTAATAACTGCCGAGAAATTTCGCTTGTCCTGATTATCTGACCGGTTTGCTGGTCACACCAGACTGCTTTTAATTTTACCTCAGGAATGTTTGACGGCGTATTTTTCTTTTTCTTCAAAAGGCTAAAATAATGCATGGCTAGTTTCCTGGCTAAATAGCTAGCGTACTTACTTCTTATTAGCAGACAGAGCAGTTTTATATAAAAATGTAGTTACTTGGATATTATCAGCTTATTCATTATTATAAACTACTTTAAGTTTAGTTCATCAATTAATTTTTTTTTAAACCTCAAGATTGAAGGGTTTTAAAAATAACAGAGGCTAAAAGAATGTAGTTTCCTGGTTAAATAGCTCGCTAGCTAGCTAGCTCTCATTAGCAGGCAGACCAAATGAATTTCAGATGACAAATTTAGTTAATTATATAATAGCAGTTTATTCATTATTATAAACTACTAGCAGTTTAGTTTGTTATTTACTATTTTTACCTCAGGGACGTTTGAACGCTTTTTTTTCCCCCCTCAAAACAGAGGCTGAAAGAACGCATGGCTAGTTTCCTGGCTAGCTAACGTCGGTCCTTATTAGCAGGCAGAGCAAATGAATTTCAGTTGAAAAATTGAGTTAACCAGTGATACATGAAGTAATTAAGTAAATTACAAAAGTGTTGACTCATGTGTGGGTTTGTTTTTTGTCTTTTTTCCTTTAACTTGTTTACCACAAGTGCTAGGAGAAGTTAGCCGTTGTCTGTATGCAGAGTCCAGGCTTGTTATTATTTTTAAGTTTAAACTGGTTTCTGTGTGAAAACGTAAGCAAGCACAAACCTGTTTTTGCCTTTTGTAATTTTTCCTTCTCTGATAAATATTAGCTAATAGCTTGGGTCTGTGATTTGCAACCCTTGTTTTGTCCAGCCTCTCTCTCTCTCTCTCTCTCTCTCTCTCTCTCTCTCTCTCTCTCTCTCTCTCTCTCTGGTAGCTAATGAACAGAGGGCCAATTTGCTGTTTCCCGTCAAATTAGATTGCAATTACTGTCAGCACTGGAAGCCACAGGTCCCGGACGCTCCTTTCCCACCTCTCTCCCCTCGTCCTCTCCTTTCCTCTCCCCTCTTTCATTTGTTCCAGCGAGTGCCGCAATTACGCTTCAGCCATTGATGACTTGTTTACACAGGCGAGGCGAGTAGAGGGAGAGGTGGAGGAAGGGAGGGAGGGCGCGAGGGTGCCTCTGGTTTGTTAATCCACTACAAGCAGGTTTATTCATGAAGAACTCCCTCCTTTCTTTCCTCTTTCTTCCCTTTCCTTCCGTCTGTGGTCTTAAAATAAAAGGGAAAAGGAGTGGAAATAAATTGTTAAGTGGGCGCCAAAGGAAGGAGAAAGAGAAACGACGGGAAGGTGAGACGGCCTCCTTAGACTGACGTGATGACTCCTATCGTCTGCCTCGACTCCCGCGTCAAGCTTCATCGACAATATGGATCTAATCAGATCTAGCCCCCGAAAGCAAGCCTGAGTTTTGGAGTCGTGCCTCATTGACTAGATGACTTGTTAGCTGGAAATAAGAGAGGTTCTAGATTCGAACGCAGCCTCCGGGCGCCTTTTATTGCCCCTAAGGGTCAAGGGGTCAGCTAATCGAGGAACATTGCATAGCGCGTTAAGATGTCTCCGTCTCTGTGAGGATTTTTCTTTCTTTGTCACGTTCTTCCTTTGTATTTCTTTCCCCCCTCCACCACGCACTGTGAAACATTTTCAGCCCACGCGCCTGCTTCGCTTGTGACTGAAACAAAAGACAGGAACACGCTGTTTGCAATTTGCTCTAATGGTTACCCGCTACACCTAATCAGGAAACAGCAGGAAAGTTGGGAAGGCCTTTCTCCCCCTCCCCCTCCCCCTCCCCCTCCCCCTCCCTCCCTCTCTCTCTCACTCTCTCTCTCTATTTTTTACTCTCTCTCTCTTTCTCCATATACATCACTCACGCATCTTTGTGCAACGTGCTCATGGCTAGATTGTGGTTTCCGTTTCTGGCGAGGAAAACGTTCAAAAGAGTGCAATACGGCAGAGGAGCACAAACTCCTCCTTTCCCTCCTGCCTCTCGGACTGAGCGTCGTCCCTCGCGCTACCTCGTTGCATGAAATCTGTAATGTCCACCAAGCGCTGTCACGAGATGAGAGGATTTAAAAACGCAATCCCTCGGCTTTAACCGCAGCTGCGCAGGCCGGCTCGCTTCCAAAAGCAACTCGCATGGCGTCGTTTCGCAAAAGTTCCGTGACGTTACAGCGCACTCTTCAAAAAGTCTTATCTTAATTATCTGTGGATTAAGTTAACGTGGGCCACGGATGAAGATTTCCTTTTGGGGATTTGCAGCCGTGGGAGACCGCAGCGGTAATTGGAGGCCAATTTACATTCGCTGAACAAACACGCACGCAGACAGCTTTTAAAACGAATGGGCGTAAACCCCGAAGAACCTCGGGCGCTAAACAAATAAAGACACACGCAATTCTTTAAGATGGGGATTAAGCAGCAGCGTAATAAAATTCTGATTCGAGGGCTGCACAAAGGGAGAGGCATGTCATTGTCCAGATGGGAGAATAATAAATTAATGGCGGATAAACCTCTTCAGAAAATACGTCCCGCGGTTGTGTATTTTGGCGTGGCACCACACGACGCGCATTCCATTTAGGCTCAGCCTGTGCCGTGACCTAATGAAATATATCGGCGAGGCCCCGGAGCGGGCTTTGCTCCCAGTGAAGGTTTTATTATTTTTCAGCCGGCATAGAAAGAAGGGAGTCGTTGACGGGATTTCGGAGATGACATCAATCATGCATCAGCTGCGTGCAGGATCCGTACAGGGATGAGGGAAAAACAAGCTCGAGATGCCGAGCCTCCGTCCGTGCGCTGGCTATCGATACAGTGGCCATGCAATAAAAAGCTGATGGATATGGATCTTTTTTAACGGAATAAACGGAATTGACTGGTCTATGATTACATCGTCTTGATTTCAAATATCCGTCGAGCTAGGTGAGACGACATAGACGCAGCTAAGCATTAATAAAACAACTAAAGAAACAGATGTGAGGAGACACTGGAAGGAGTCTCCAGTGTCAGCGTTTAAGTTGAGTATGCCTTTAGCTCCGCCTTCTATATTTTTATCGGCTGTCGCACTTAACCAATCAGGTTCTTAAAGCTGGCAACTCAATTTTTTTTGATTACTGGCCAGTTCTGCTTAATGATACAAAATTTCCCCCAGCGGTAATGGAGTTTTTGGTCATTTTTTTTTTTTTTTTTTTTGCAAAACACTTTTTGAACGAGAGAAAGAAAACCCAGCTCCCTAATATTTCCCCTTCGGCACTTTGCACTCAGAGTTCAGCCACCATGTTAGCAAATCTGCTTAATTTCAGTGGCGCTCGTGTGGAAGCGACTCGAGCTTAACTATGCTTAATTATTGACTTGACTTCTAATAGGAGGCGCAGCTCTGAGCAGATAAGAACTGCATTCCAAAGTTAAGCCGTAAGTCTAGTCACAACACACACACACACACACACACACACAGTGTGAGTCAGCAGACGACCTAATTAACATGCTGTCACTGGAAATCTCTAAAAGTCTGCCTTGCTTTAAAGGGCCTGTATCTTATTTTTTGTATCGTCCTTGAATTATTTATTTTTTTTTCATTTCCAAAAACTAATTTTCAAAAAATAATCCCTTTTCTCAACACAAGCCTTTGCACCCTGGAACTGTCAGAAAGCCTTTTAGGAAGACTTCTCAACTTTATTGATTTGAGTGATCTGGCTTTATAAAGCTACACAGTAGCTGTATGTTTATTATACCACAGCGCGGTCGGGTTCTGATCTCACCGTCCGCACAATCTACGGCTTTTAAGAAACATACATTAAAAGCGTTCCGCTGTTTAACCAAAAAAAAAAAAACTTGTAATCATCGATCTGGTGGAGCGTCTCTGTAAGGAGGCGTCTATTTAACATTTGTGGAAGGAGTTTTTCCGCCATGGGAAAGTCTTCAGAGCGAGACCATGTGACTGGTAAGGGAACGACTGTTTATAGCTGCTATGACATCAGAAGCTGAACTATAAACTGATAGAAAGTGCACTGTGTAATCAGATCGCTGTGGCACGAGAGGAATAAAACAAACAGCTACGCTGTTGCTGATTATTCACCTATAAGGAGTGTTCTCAGAGCTTCCTCGGTATGTTCCGAGCGCATCGAAAAACCCTTGCTAGTGAGATGTTCGGCACAGGACGCACGCCTGAATGCAAGTTCACTCCTCCCGAGCGATCCTGCTGAGGAGTCGAGACCATACGCTTGTACATGATTGAGAAATCAGGCTGCGAGGGCAGCCGAAGATTAATCCGGCGCATGAGATGGAGGAAGGAGGAGAGGCAGGGAGAACGAGACGAGAAGGATCGGCAGGTCAGGAAAACAGGAAGTCGGCATCGTGAAGACGCATCGTGCATCGTAATGGCATCATGTATGTATGTATATATGTATGTATAGACATATATGGATCTAGGCAAGGCGATCAACTCCATCTCCTTTTCTATTGAGTGAGACGCTGAAGTGGCACTCGAGGCAGCCTGCGAGTTACTCCTTGTTTATTGCCGGATAATCAGTCCCTTGATCTTTGCCACTCGAGAGTCAAAAGCGAGCGACTCTGTTCACGGAGCCATAACTGCTATCATTATACGTCACCATGGAAATACAGAACGCATCCCAGGAGGTGAAGTGTGTTTGTGTGCGAGTGGGCGTCGGCTCCTTTCCTGACGGAGCGTGAAGCAGGAGGCGAGGCCGCGACGGAAAAAAGAGAGGGGTGCGTTTGGAGTGTGACGGTGTACCACGATTAGGAATCCGCAAATAGTTATATCCTCACTGAGAATACGTCCAGGGCGTTGTTTATTATTTGCTGTTTAGCTACAAGGCTTGAACACGCCCCGTTATTATTTTTAGTATGACTGAAAATTTCGTGCCAAACTCACCCAAAAACACAAGAGCAAGGCTGAACATCCTTCAGACCTTTCCTTTGTTTTTATTGTCTATGGACGCTAAAATATAAATAAAAATAAGCTAGTATGTGAGTATACAAATATACCAGTATTCAGATAGGCTAGTAGGGCTAGTATGGAAGTGGCCAAGCAAGTATGACAATAGTAGCTGGATAGCAGGCAAGCTTGTGAGTTTGCTAGTATGCGAGTATTCAAATAGGCCAGCAAGTATGCTAGTAGGCAAGTATAAAGAATGCACTATGTTAGCATGCAGATTCAAGTAGGCGAGCATACAAGTATGCAGTGTGCAAATAGGCTCGTACTGTAGCATGCAAGTATGCTAGTATGCAGATAGGCTACTATGTAAGTGAGCTAGTGTACAATCGGGCTAGTATGCTAGTATACTAGTAATGCTAATAGGCTAGTATGCCAGTAGGCTGGTATACAAGTGTCCAGTATGCAAGAATGGTGTTATGCAAATTGGCTAGTATAAACGTTCCCAAGCATGCAAGTGTATATAGTTGTATGCAAATGTACACAATAGCTAAGAGTATGCAATAGACTGGTGTGCAAGTAGGTTAGCGTACAAGTACACCGATGAGTTACGCCAAGCTGTAAGTAGGTAAGGATGTGATTAGTCTAATATAAAAATATGAGCTTATATGTGCTCCTGCTGCAAGATTTATGTGGCATATTGTTCAGTAATGTACATGTTTCTGTTAGCACAGTGAAACTAATAGTACGCGCGTTAGAGGAGCGGGGAGCGTTCGTTCGGACCTGATGACTCCTGATGAAAAAGTTGACATCCAGCGTCGATGCTCCTTCGTATATTATATTCCGTATACATGCTTTTATCGACAGAAGTTGCTGCCGTCTTTAATTTGCGTCATCTCACGACTGCTTCCAGGAGAAAAAGTGAAGGCGTCACGCCAGCAAAGCGAGCGCTGAATTGAATTGAGAGGGGAAGAATGGCGACAGGAGAAAATAGAGAGAGTGACAGAAAGAGATGAGAACACACACACACACACACACACACACACACACACACACACACACACACATAGAGAAACCTCCCCTCTTCACCTGCCACAGGTGGCCCTTTCATCTCATCTGATCATGCAATTTCCCCATCCCTCCTCCTCCTCTGATGAATATTGCAGCATGAATGTGTGCGTGTGCGTGTGAGAGAAGCAGAGAGTGTGCGTGTGCCATTATCCCTAATGAGGAGCACCTTTTAAGTGTCGTATTATTTGTCCCTACTCTTCCGAAGCTTGCTTTTTGCCCTCATGCATATGGATGGTGCGTCTCGAAAGTAGACGTGTCAGCGCCTTCACAAAACATCTAAAAACACAAACTCATAAACCGAAGGCTCTTTTCTCTCCCCGAAACGAGGCGTGCGGAAATAGCGCGAACGACATCATCGTAATAGGATGGAGGGTGTGCTGGATGTGGAATGATCACGGAGGCCATTATTTTACACGATGAGGTCGAGTCCCTGGTATTTTAAACGATTAAGAGACGACGCGGTGTTTTCTCCGTCGAGGGCGGACGGTTCCTGTCACAGTCTCGGGCCGTCACGCCGGCCTTAAATCTTTTTTAAGTCCGACTCGTAAATTTCAGCCTGACTGTCGAGAGCATAAACTTTTACTGCGTTCGCGGCTCCTAATCGTTACACGGGAAGCTTGTTATAGTTTAAGTTGGCTAATTAATTAGGAGAGGAATATGAGGACTCCACTGCCGACTGTTTTATTTGCCCATTTGTCAAAAACGTACTGCATTTTTTTTTCCCCTTGAGGTTTGGATTCGGGGATGAGAACTTTCTTAGCTGCTTCATTATCATACGAAAGGTAAAATTTGCACGAATGTGTTGGCGACGTAGGTAGGCAGACGCTAATAGACTCGGACTTTTGCAGCGGAAGCCACCATACCTCCTGTCTCATAGCTCATTATTGAGTTCTTTCACCGCCTCGTCTCCTCCTGGACGCCGCTGACCTTGGTATCTCTCGAGTGTGTCTCCCCTGCATCGTGGAACGTCTCGCAGTATCTGGGTTACACTCTAATTGTGTGTCAGCACTTGCCAGCGGGACCGGATTCTGCATGTCCCCATGGCACATTAATACAGCAGGCGAGAGGAGAGAATAATCCAGTGAGTGCTCCGAGTGTCAGCGTCAGCGTCACTCTTCAGATCACGCGGTTACATAACTCGGCTCTCTTCTCGCCTTTCTTCTCAACCTGACCTCTCTCACCGTCTTAGATCCCGGCATGCAAAATTTACAAGACAGCGGTCACCTTCTGCGTAGTTAGCTAGCTCATCTCTATTCTCCTCCCGTTCCTGCACCTCGCGCTTACCTCTCCGCAGCCAGGTCTTGGTAGTTCTCACTAGAAGAACTTTAAGCACCAGGAAAGTTCGATTTTTAAAAAATGAAATAAAAAAATCCGACCAATCTGATACCGAACGGTTCTCGGTTGCTTACGACTGGGTTTGAGGCGTTGTCTTTTGAGGCGTCAGCGGTTCAGTGTTGGTGCTTTTAGCTATCTTGACCAAAATAAGTGTTTCGTTTCTCCAAAACAAGCAGGGATTTCTTACATCATCTGATATAGAATACCAACTTTCCCAGATCTTTCCCAGGATTTTTATTTTGTCACGTTTCCGTCACCAATCAGCTAAAATGAAAATCAAGTCCCGTGTTAATAAATTCCTAATCGAGTTGCTGTTTGGGCCGGTCCTTGTTAAAACACTCAGGGACACACGACTCACCCCCGTTTGCTCAGTTTCAGTTCACGTCAGTGTCTCCATACGGTCCTCAGAATCTCAGAATGCACACCAGTCTGACCTTTTCTTTCCTTTCCTCCAGGACCTCCATCAGCGCCTCAGAATCTGGTCTACAACATCAACCAGACCACCGTGATCCTCGAGTGGAACCCTCCGGCCGACTCCGGCGGCCGCGACGATCTCAGCTACCGGATCGTGTGTAGGAGGTGCAGCTGGGAACCGGAGGAGTGCGTGCCGTGCGGCGGGAACGTGGCGTACACGCCGCAGCAGAGCGGTCTCTTGGAAACCTCGGTCACCATCAGCGACCTGCTGCCGCACGCCAACTACACGTTCGAGGTGGAAGCCGTGAACGGCGTCTCGGACCTGAGCCGAACGCAGAGACTCTTTGCCGCCGTCAGCATCGCCACCAGTCAGGCCGGTAAGAAGCTCCACTCTTATTGTGACCGCTTGCGCTGCTTGGAGCATGGGCTAAATGTATTTCTGAGAGGAACGTATTAACCGTTATGTCCTGTCCAGTTTTAACTTAAGCAATACGGAAATGTGTAACGTGTCCAGATGCCTTGCGCTTGCTGCCATGTTGCGTTGTTGCTGCTCTGGTCTCCTCCGATTTGCACTCGCTTGCGAGAGCGTGTAATTCCAAACGGGTGTGTTTATCGTGCCGGCCGCACCATACTTACCTCAGCGGGACTAATTTCACAAATTATTTGGCGTCTCCGTTCCTGCAGTTCGTAATTCGTGGTCGGACCTGCCCCGACGCCGTCGGTCACAGGATATGCTAGATAATAAAATAAAAAGTCACGCGAGGCTCCCGTCACTGCTTTTATTTTCCAGCCGGGCTGGGACACGTGCGTAAAGCCGACAGGTCGACACTCTTGTCAGGTGTCAAAGAAGTTACAGAAACAGTCATTGTCCTGACGAATGCACTTGGCGTTAAGGTTGCGTTTCGCTCACACCGAAGCCAGAGCTTGGGCGGCAGCGAGCAGCGTGTCCGTCGTTCTCCCCGTCCCTTTTCCCCAGAGAGAAATGACTCATGGTGCTCGGTCGCTGCGCGCACACATCCAAGAAACGCCATGCTAGATCTCTTCTCTCTAATAGATATTTTTTAAGGATCATGCAAACAAGATTTCTCTTTCATGCCCAACCACCCATGAAATATAATTTGCCATCAAGTGCACACTGACTGTGCTCATTAATGGGGGGTTAGCTGAGCTAGATAGCCTTAGTGTTTTACTGTAAGTACATAGCAAGCACAAACGCACACGCACACACACACATGGTGTAGAAGAAGGCCACAGCAAATAGCACATCATTTAAAAGCTCATTTCTCACGCTCGGATATGTGCGTTTTTTTTTTGTTTTTTTTTTACGAAGCAGACAAAAGAGCAGGATCTCAGATCGCGGATACGATTTTATAACCGCATTCATCTGCTCCAGGATAAGGAAGGTGCGGAAAGATGGAGGGACGGAGCAGAGATGAGCGAGCGATGATGAATGTTCGGTGACAGGGACCGTGACAGAGACGCACGGCAGAGCAAGAGACTGCAAGGGCATCCAGACACAGAGAGAGAGAGAGAGAGAGAGAGACCTCAACTCAGTCTAAGGCGTCCGTAATGATGCCTGGCTTGCTGACAAAACACAATTACTGCAGCAACCCTGGGCAATACGGAGTGATTAGTTATACCGCGATTGAGGAAACTTTATCCATGAAGCCATGTTTACTTTGTTGAAACAGATAGCTACGTCGCTTTCGCATCGTTCATCAACGTATCTGCCGGGTCCAGAAGACCGAGTTCACTACCGAGAACTGTTTTTATTCCATCAGTTATGGAAAGCAATTACATTTCACAAAACAAGATTCCGTCATTCTTCACTAAGACAAGTGGAGAAAAAACAAAAACGTTATTGATCGAAAGCTGGAACAATAATGTCAGAGCACGTTAGCGGTGCTAAACTACTTGTGATGTCAGATGGCTGGTTATGATTATATAGTGGGCTGAATTCGCACATGAACCTGAGCACTTTTTTCCACAGAACCTGTGTACTTGGCTATCCTAGCTAGCTAAGTAATGCGGAAATCTTGCTAGTGTTTACCTGTGAGAAAAGTTAACTAGCTGGCTAGCTGGTTTTAGATAGAGTTATCTGCAATCCCCATATATTTAGATATTAGCATAATAGTTAGTGAGTTAGCATAATCCTTTCTGCTCCTGCACCCATTTATGAGTATTTTCCTGTTTCTAAACTATTCCAGATGGTAAATGTTGTGGTGTTTTCTTAACACTTTGCTGTTAAAAGAAGAAATCCCTGAGAAAATAATGCAATTCGAGTCTCAGATCCTGAACTCTTGCTAGTGTTTACCTGTGAGAAATGTTTGCTAGTTTGCTAGCCGGCTAGCTGTTTGGGACAGCTGGATTTAAGATAGTCAGCATAACCTTTTAATGAGCATTTTTGCACATTCCAGATGTTAAAGGGTGTTTTCAAGGATGACAGCATTGAGCAATGTGTATTATAAACATACATACATAATCATCAAGGCTGTTTATGCTTCTAAAGAGGACTGAATTCCCTCCTATGTCAATTCACACTTTCTCCACAGAATCTGCACACTAAGCTGGCTAGCTAACTAAAAATGAGCAACATTTTTAGCAAACAGCTTACTAAAAAAAGAAGAAAAATCCTGAGAATATATTGCCAAGTGCGTCTCAGATGCTGAAAACTCACCAGTGTTTACCTGTGAGAAATGCTTGCTACTTTGCTAGCAGTTAACTAGCCAGCTAGCTGTTTGGGACAGCAGTATTAGCTAACAGATAGTTAGCATAATCCTTCGCATCCCTTGCAAAGCTCCTACAGCCTTTTAGGAAGTATTTTTTTTGTTCCTTAACTACTTTTTCCTGATGTTAAAAAGGTTATTTGATGCTTTTGACAACAATTAGCACTGTGTATTATAACTATGATACGTTGCAGGATATTTAGCTGCATTTCTTTTCCATATGAGAACTGCCAAAGCAAATTGGTGAACTTTTTCATGGAACACATATTCATAAATCATTATAACTGTGCATATAATTCCTTGTTTTTTTGTTTTCATTAGTTACATTTTAAAAAATGACTTAAAATGATGGGTGGTTTGTTGTAAAACATCCAAAAAGCACACACCCATGTGGCACACTTCCTATATATGCTATAAGAAATCATTACCAAGTCATAAATAATTATAAATGCGGATTTATTAGGATTTAAGAAAGCGCTCAATCTCCGAGTATTCCTTATAATAACTGCGAACCGTATATTAGTTTTTGATAACTGATGAAATAAAGGCGCTGCTTGCTAGTCGTAAGCACAATGCGTTCTTTGTTTGGGTCGCGATAAAAGAATTTAACCTCGTCTGGCCACCCTCGATTCGCTGCTCAGCGAAGCCTCCCGATCGCAATTTTATCCCTGGCTGCATCATAAAGGCGAGGCTGGAGCCGATCTCGTTAGCGCTGACATCTG
Organism: Notoglanidium macrostoma; assembly: GCA_030068235.1. Lineage (NCBI taxonomy): Eukaryota > Metazoa > Chordata > Actinopteri > Siluriformes > Auchenoglanididae > Notoglanidium > Notoglanidium macrostoma. The sequence continues at coordinate 25,282,255 of JAQQZR010000012.1, read as the reverse complement.
TATCGTCAAATTTCCACCCTTTAGGGCCTTTAACTACTTAACGAGCCTATCAGGCACCTCGGAAAGAACGAAGCGACGCGAGTCAGCGCGGTTAATGATAAACGGTTTGGCGACTTTTAGTATTTCTGATAACTCCGGCTGGTGAAATGAAGATGAAGAGGGTGAGAAGAAAGATGGTGTGATTTGAGAAAGCGAGAGAGGTTGAGGGGAAGGAAAAGAGAGAGAGAGAGAGAAAGAGAGCTAGGCGCTGAGTTCATTATAACCAGGAAAGCAAGCAGTGGTGTGCAGAAAGAGATGTATCTAAAGAGGAATTCGCACCTCCCCTTAATTACCCTTGTGCTACATTCTCTTGTAGGAATGAGCGAAAGAGCGACAGAGGAAGCGAGAGAGTGATAGAGCGCGAGAGAGAGAAGGAGAAAGAAAGCGCACTCGAAGTATTGTTGCACAGAAACCTAATTACTTCCCAGGTCTTTCTTAAAAAGGGTTTAAATAGCTGCTGTTTTTCAACCTGCGAGTTCATTATTATCACGTCTTCTTCTTTTTTTTTCGCCTCCATTCTGCTCCTTGCTTTTTCTTCCGTCACCTGAACGTGACTGTGAATCTGTGTTGCTTTTTAAGCAGTTTAGTCTTCTTAAGTACCACAACGAGGCCTGGATTGTGACCCGACAGCCCTACGCCCGGCTTTTCCTCTTTCCCTTGCGTCAGGCCTATTGAGAGCCGGTCAGTTATATGGTAAACATTCATATTTATTGAGTAGATCTCCGCATCTTCTGGAGCAGACAACAGCATATCAGACTCAGGATGAGAGTGTGGAGATCATTGCGCAACACTGGGTGCGTCAGAAATTAATCACCACTGCCGTGGGGCGATTACGGTTACCATGTCCTGAAGTGCTCTGTTGGTCTGGCAAGTACTGTACCGTAAACTGTATCATACTGTAAACACCTAGCCTTGTTACCACAGCGCCAATCCATCTGAGGCTTTTGGTGGGAAATCGGTACTGACCACGCTGACCCCTAATCAACGTCCACTCCTTGGCCAGCTTGTCCAAGTTAAGCTTGTTCTCCAGACACGGCGTTCTCGCGCCCTCTCACCCGAACCTCCTTTCCCTTGGCCCGTAATTAATATGGCCACTCCATCGACAGGCTATCGCTTCAGCACGGATCTTGCTGGATACCTCCGAGACGGATCACACTTTTCAGCGGGAACAACGAGGCCATTGATCGATCCCTTTAAAGTCCTAATCTGTGGAAGGGCCGTTAAAAAAGAAAGGACTGATTGATTCGGCGGGATTCCCAGTTGGCCGGTGTCGGTTTCTGGTTAAGCGGATCCCACAAGCCCTCTTTTGTAGCGCTTGTATGGAGTTTTAAGTTACCTGGCAGCCCTTTCTTCCACCTTGCACTCTCGCTTACGCTACCTTCCTCTCCTTTCCGTGACTTCTCCTCTTTTACGTAACGTGATAGGACCTGCCCTGGCGTCCTCGCTTCAGCGGCCGCGGCTAAATCGCCGGTGGTCTCCGGCCCGGCCCGGCACTTAACCCACGGCTTTCTGTGGCCCGCTTTCCCTTCACCTGATCCTCGGGCGATGAATAATTTTCATGGAAGGTGCACTTTAATTACGTCGCCCATTTAAGTGGCATCACAGCGGCCTTGCACAATCATTAATCTCAGGCTGGGATCCCGTTGCAGGGGCTTTTTTATTGCTTCCAAGCCCCCGAATCCCCCAGAATGCTCTCCAATCAAGCGGGTTTGAGTGCTCGGGAGCGTCCATCCATCCTTCGCCGCTTTGGTAAACAGGTTTAAAAAGGAAGCTTTGACACACACACACACACACACACACACATTAAAAAATGGACGGAAGAAGAAAAACTGTAGCAGTTCGCCGGAGTCTAAATTGAACACGTCTGTATGTGGTCATCTCGTTAGGAAAGAGAAAGAGGAAAGGGAAGAAAGGAAGAGAAAGGGGTGAATGGCAACCCACAGGCAAGCATTGTGAGTCGGGCAAGCAGGGTTGGGGAATTCAATTTAGTTGCAGACGCACACGATTTTCTAGTAAGCAGTACTGTCTACTGAAAAGCCCTCGCTTTAAACCTCCCCAGCACGTCGAGCGCGAGTGCTTGCGTTACTACAGAGTACACACACACACTTCTTATCTGTTTGTACTCTGTGCTTTTTCCCTCCTCTGCCTCTGTTTACCCGCGTTTAGCTCTTCCCGAGAACAGAAAGTGGAGCTTTTTTCCCGATAACATCACTGAAGATGTGTGAGGACGATACTGAGCTTACTGTTGAGCTTAAAAGTCATTACTAAGATTTATACCACAGCAACATCGCACAACACGAAATGTAACTGTAAACGGATAAAAAGTACACTTTCGGCGTTTTGTGGGGGGAGAAAAAGTATAATCGCTGCGGTAAAAGAGGAACAAAACACCTTGTACCGACGTAAAACTCACACCAGTCTGTCCTTAATTCATTCAGTCCGGTTCCTTTTCCATTTCTTTCACGTCATACATTTTTAAAGAATTCTTTACGCTTTCATGTTCCCCCTCGTTGTTAGCTGGGAATCCTTCGTCTCTGTCGGTTCTTGGTCATTAACGGGATACGTTTCTCAAACACCCAAGTGACTCTCGTTCCAAAGTAGCACACATTTCAATAAAATCGGAACTCCTAATCCAAGCCCAGTCTCCGGGTTGGCTCCGGTTGCTATGGCGACGTCTCCAAACGTTTGGGGGGAAAACAAAGCTATCTGTGTTTACACACGATAGCGTAAACCGTGATAGAAGGCTGAAAAATTCTCAGCATGGATGACGGACACTGAAGGAATAAAATGGCAGCGAAACATTCACACACACACACACACACACACACACACACACACATACACACACACACGTGCACACACAGGACTCCAGCGGTGCCTCTTGGTGCTCTTGTTTGTGTGTGTGAAACAAGTTATCTCTGCCATGTTTGCCTGGTCGAGGCTAAAGTGTTTCATTTCCTTTGGTGGAGCAAAGGGCCAATAAGAGGCCCCACACACACACACACACACACACACACACACACACACACACACACACACACACACATCAGAGAAGCCCGAGAGC
>JAQQZR010000012.1:25249959-25268952 GCA_030068235.1 Notoglanidium macrostoma | reverse complement strand
CCGGAGGAAACCCACGCATGCACAGGGAGAACATGCAAACTCCACACAGAAAGGCACCCTGGGTGACCCGGGGATCGGGTGTTCTTGCTGTTCCATGCCGCCCACTGATTTTATTATTATTATTAAAAAAGGCAAGTAATGATGATCCTGTCTCATTTATTAAAACGGTCAAAAGCTTGTAATCATGTGAAACTTAATGTTTTAAGGATCGTATTCATTTTTGCATTGAGTGTAAGCGCTAGTCTCTTATTTCAAATGTCACACCATACTAGTTTACTCTTCCCCGATCCCACGCTGGCCGCCGGCACTTTCCCGAAAGACACCAGGAAAGGGCTCTCATTTTGTTTTGCCGTCGGAGATTCCCGTCGCCGGTGACTCGCACTGCGAGCGTCCATTCATCACCATCAGCCGTTGTTTCCTTAAGCTAACAGAACAAAGCACTCTCGCTCGGCAGCGCTTCATCATTAGCTAGGGGCCAAGCGAAGCGTAGCTGCTCGCGTTAAAACCCTACCAGACGATCGATCAGTCGGCGAGGGCGAGGAGGCTGACGCGTCTTACCGCAAAGAGAGTCATCTGTTCAGTCATCCGCGAAGAAGACGTCATATTCTTGCGAGACGTGATCGTGCAAGCGAGTGGACATGCATTAGGAGACGCACACGTGGGAGCCGGTGAATTTACCTGTGTCTGGAGGTTAGGGTTAAGTGTTAGTCACTGAGGCACATACACACCCAGCGTTTGGTTTGAACTTGCTTGGTGCGAGTGTTGTGGGATTTATTTATGTTTGAGAGAGATTGTTGTGACTGTAGCTGCGTGTGTGTGTGTGTGTGTGTGTGTGTGTGTGTGTGTGTTGCTGCATACCTCACGTACTGTACAGGATTGTAGTTCTGATGAAGCTGTACTAGCTATATACAGCTTCCAACGCTAGACAGTTAAACGCAAATAAAATAACACACTAATCAGTGTGAACAACAGGTGTTTGATTTGCCCGCTCCATCACGCTTACTGTACACTCAGGAAGAGGCATCTTTCTACAACCCCAAGCTTCACCTGTCTCCATAACTAAAGCAGCATCAGACCACATCGTCCAGATCCGTCGCCTCAAATCGAGAAAACGTCAACCGGAGCCGTCACTGAGTTTCTGACACAGACCTGAAACCCCTCCCCTTCCTGTCCAACCCGCACCTCAGCCTGAGCCGATAACAGCGAGAGGGATAGAGCGAGGGATTAAAGACGAGAGAGAGGGGAGGGGCGGGATGAGGTCAGGGCCAGGGGATGGGAAATGAATTTGGCCGCTGTTTTCAAGGGGACGCTGTCGTCCTTGTGCAGGCTTTCAGCGCTGTCCCTCTCCTCTAATCACCTCTCATCTGTTTGTTTGTTTTTTTTAAAACCTCGCTCTCTCATTTCCTGGATTCTCATTCTCCCCATCTCTATATGTGTCTCTATGATTTATCTCTTTCTCACACTCCGATCCTTACCTGTCTCTCTTGCTGTCTCTTGCGTATCCTCTCCAACTCGACATCTCTCTCTCTCTCTCTGATTCTCTCCGTCATCCTGGCTCTCATGTCTCAAGCATGCTGTTTCTCTCTATCCCCACTTTTTTATATCCGTACTTCCCTTATCCTCTGTTTCCTCTCTCTATTACCGAATCTCACCATCTCTTTCACCCTAATTGACTGATATTCCTCGTTTTTCTTTCTTTCTTTCTCCACTCACATTCTCTCCCTTCCAATCTCTCGCGTCCTGCGATTCTCCAGTTTACAATCCTCCCGTTTTCATCCTGTCTCCCGTCCTCTAACGTTATATTTGTCTCTCCGTCTATCTCCGTCACCTCTCTCACATATTTCTTTTGTCTCTCGCTCAGTTATTCCCTCTAATGCTGTTTCTCTTTCGCTCTATTTCTTCTCGTCACCCTGTTTCCTTTTCCCTCTGGTTCTCTCGCTCTCTCGCTCTCGCTCCTCTCATTCTTTTTAAAAACCTGTTTAATTTTGTATTTGCGAACATTCTCTCTCTCTCTCTCTCTCTCTCTCTCTCTCGCTCTCGCTCTCGCTCTGTCTTTCTGATCCTTGAATATTCTCATACTTCTTTTCTCTCTCTCTCTCTCTCTGTCTCTCGCTCTGTCTCTCTCTGTCTCTCTCTCTTTCTCTCTCTCTGTCTCTCGCTCTGTCTCTCTCTGTCTCTCTCTCTCTCTCTCTCTCTCTCTCTCGCTCTCTCTCTCGCTCTCTCTGTCTCTCGCTCTGTCTCTCTCTCTCTCTCTCTCTCTCACTCTGTCTTTCTGATCCTTGAATATTCTCATACTTCTTTTCTCTCTCTCTCTCTCTCTCTCTCTCTCTCTCTCTTGCTTCATCTCTCTCTATCGTTCCGAGCGAGGCTCTGATCACTCGTTCTCTCAGCTGTTAATTGCAGTTGATACGATCTCATGCTAATCTGGATGTCCTCTGGGAGTCTGGAGACTGGATACAGATCTATTAGTGCATGTGACTGTGTCGAAGTGTTCAGCGTGTGTGTGTGTGTGTGTGTGTGTGGGTGGATGGGTGAATAACCTGATGAGGCATCTGTGTGTGTCAGAGTGTTTGTCTGTCTGATGGGACGTGAGCATATGATTCAGTATGATATAGAGGTGTGTTGTATCTCTGTTTATTTAAATCCCATCCGCTGCTAACATTGCTATTATTAGCGCAGTTAGCTAACTGAAGTTTATTTACAGGAAGAGCATGACAAATATAATAGACGATTCCTCGACTGCGGTGCCACTTCATTCTTAAAAAGGATCTAATTTGCCGTGTCGTAGCACAGAATTAGCATGCGCAATGTAGCACAGAACTATCTCTTACATGTACGTATTTCACATGTAATATCAGTGGGACAAAAATGGCGCCTCAGTCGCCATGACGATTAGCTTAGCATGAGAAATGACTGTTGGTTAAAGGCTAACTGCTTCCCTCCCAGGACCGGTCGAGACTAACATTCCTCTGCTCTACACTTAGCCTTTGCTAATCGCTTTCGCTGTAGTTCCTGAATAATTTATACATTCAAATCAATTATTTGAATTCATTATTAATTATGGAATAAATAAATGAGCCAAGATGTTAATGGGTTAATCTCACAGGCTGATATTCTCCTGATGAGCAGTGGTCATATAGTGTTAGCTAGCTAATCATTTTATAGTTTGCGAGCTAGATTTCTTTTTCGCTTGATAGACTGCGAACTATATTAATAGATTGCAAGCTAGTGTGACAGAATGATAGCTAGCTTGAGAGTGTGCTAGCTAGCTTGACAGTTTCATAGCTAGCTTGAGAGTGTGCTAGTTAGCTTAACAGTTTTATATCCTTGGAATCCAACTTTAGTGGACATCTGTAGATAAATATAAGCTCTTTCTTTTGTTTGACTCCCAGATACTCCATAGACATCTCTTTTCCCTGAGCAGAGACACGTCTTGGCCCGTCTCATGCCTCACTCAGTGGAGTGCGTCCAGCCCGTGTGTGTGTGTGTGTGTGTGTGTGTTATTACCGCATGGCCCGTGTCCAGATCGGCGATTAAGCAGCATATGAGGTCTGATGAACACGATCACCTTCCAGACGATGGAGATATTCAGATAATAAACGCAGGTTTACTCCCGAGTGACCGTAACGTCTGTTCATTTTCCTCAACGCAATTTTCATTTCAGATTTTCACATCTGCTGTCTGAGTCCACTTCCCCGGACTGTTTGCTTTTCAGCACTTACCAAAAGCTAATCAAAAAAAAAAATACCCCCGTTAACCAGTCGAATTAACCGTTATGCGAGAGATCCTTGTATTTATAGACACGCTTAAGGTAACAGCAGTCAGCGATGTGCCAAGTGTCATTTTTTGTTCAGCCAAATCATAAATCTAAAACGTAAACAAGCACAAGTGTCCCAGTCGAATAGTGAATCCGAGTGCTAACTGGCGCCAAGTATCGAACAAGCTGAAGGGTAAAAGCGTAGACGGACCCTTGCTATTAAAATGCGTCTGATCACAGCGCTAAATGCAAGTGGAAACGACCTCCAAACCGCATGCCGAGGTGGTCTGGGCCGCATCTACCCAGCGGTGTAAACGCCGATGCGTCCCGATGCGTCCGCAACACGGACATGTGTCTCGGCGGTCCGTTTGTGACCCGAGTGCTCGTTTTAAAACCAAGTGTGAACAGGGCCGAAGCGCCCTGAGTGAACATAAGCGAACATGAAAAGCCGTTTGCTGGCATTCCGAGTAAAAACACCGCGAAGGATCTCGGATACAAAGTGTTAGGCTTAAGTGATTACAGGCTTAAGGTGTTCTATTGAAACCACAGCGACTGCTAAGTATTGTCATCTCTTAGCACTTTAAATGTACACGCTCATTTTAAGACTTCGCAGTCCCACCCGATCGCTGGCAACAGGAATTATGCAAGCTCATATACGACAAGTCAGCACAGGTTTGTGAGAAGTGATTAAAACTACTGGTTTTGTGCCGCAAAAAAATCACTTTACGGTAGTGTTTGCTTTGTGCGTGTCAGATTTGGGTGTGTGTGTGTGTGTGTGCGCGCGTGCGTGGCCGCGGGCATCACCTCAGCATTGTTGCGAGATGACGAGGTAGATGCTCTTTAGCTTGTTTACTGAAAGCTTCAGCGTGCAGTTTTATTAAGATGAACCCATCAAGGCTCTCGAGTCCGTGGTGCAGAAAGCTGCATCTTGTAGCCACTCGTTCTGCGAAAAGGTCAGCTGGGGCTGTAAATAAAGTGCAGCGTGTTCACTAAACTGCCTTTATAGTGAGCAAGAGTGTGTTTTTGCTGCGTTGCGAGCGTGTGCTCTGAGAACACGTATATATAATATTTGAGCCTTATTTATTCACTGATTGATTGATTGATTGATTTTTTTTTTTTACATTTTTGGCTGTAATGTTTTTTTTGTTGTTGTTGTTGTTGTTGTTAAAAAAAACCTTTTTTTTTTTTGCATCATTAGGCTTTATAGGCTTGTTTTCATTTCTGTAACAGGTCCTAAAGGTAGCATTCAGTAAAGGCGTACTACAAGTACAACGCAAGTGAGTAACGCCGAGGTTCAGCGCATCAAGCCCCAGCCGCGTCAGCGTGAAACGTCAGAGGAATATATAGACACGACGCATATATCGTCTGCGCAACGGAACCGGCGATTCACTCGGAAGCACGAGTTTATTCCACGCGGCGGCAAACGTTCCAACGCAATAATATAACCGCGTTGCTGCATTTTCATTTAATATGCGCCGAGCTCCTGGGATCTTCTGGGAAATACGCTTTTCTGCACCTTCGCCGCCGCTCATTGTGAGAAACAGGCAGATGATTTTCCATCACTGTCATTTAAATTCACTTTACTTACACGCTCGTATATTACGTTCAGAGGGGGGAGAAAAAAATATAGCCTCCAGATTCAGCAGTAACGGAGCGGAAATGAACGCGGGACGGATGAATATTGCGTCCCCGCTGCACGTAGGAGGGTCCAGACGTTTCGTTCCGTGTCCAGAACTGACGAGAGACGAATATGATTTGGAAAAACAAGATTCGAATTTTAGTCATTAATGTAAGTCGTAATAGTTTGTACTCGTAATTCAGTGGCCGGTGTTAAGCAGCAAATAAAAGTGCCTACTGAGAGTGCCAGACAAAAAGTGTAGAATAAAACACGGAAATTATATATATATATATTAATTTTCTCATCCAGGCTGACGCACCAAAGCTGGAGCAGAATGTAAATATAAAATATACAAAGCGCAGACGGGGCTAGGCTTTAGTGTGAACTTCCACCTTGCACTTCGACCCGTGTTATTATTATTATTATTATTATTATTTTTATCGGAGCCAACGGACTGATGACTACGATCAAAAACGTGACACGTAAATTACTGGTGTGAGTCATCTTAGATGAATAAATGAATGAAGGATTCGTTGCGTGTCCGTGTGGTGTGTGTGTGTGTGTGCGTGTGTGTGTGTGTGTGTGTGTGTGTGTGTGTTGGACTGGAGTGCCTCTCCGGCCTCGCTCTAATTGAAGCTGACAAAGCTCTCGGTTACAGTGGCTGAAGAGGCTCATTCTGGTCCGGGGAGCGAGCGAGCGAGTGGGAGAGAAAATGTTGTCACTGCAGTACCATCAGTTCCTCTCCACATTCATCAAAGTGCTGGACATCAATGGCTACTTGCTCTATTTTCTGACTCACTGAGCCCCTACTGACTGAGAGAACACACACCTCTTCTTTCCTCTCCTCTCGTTGCCTACACATCTCTTTTCCCTCCTCTCCTGTACCTCCAGAACCCCTTTTCCAATAGCATGTTCCTGGTACCGTAGCTGTAGCCCGAACCCATGTTTGTACCAGCTGAAGAGCCAGAACTGTACATAACCATAAGAGCAATAACAGTCAGTTTACCCTCCAACATTGTGGAAGCCCCCAGGCTGGAATCCCTTAAAGGCACCATGGAGAGCATTTTCTCAAATGTTCTACATTGATTTTCTTTCTTCTCCCTCCAGAATCGCTGCATAACGTTTTCCTCTGAACTAGCATGTTCCAGTTTAATAAGACTAGACCGATGTGCGACATGTGAGTCATGTTTATTTTGGAAAACAAATACAGATGACAGGTGATAACATGTTGAACAGCTCAGGGAAAGAGAGCATTTTGGCTCTGGACCCGAACACGATTTCGTCAGCCAAGAACCACCACTTTTGCAGCGGGAAACAGTGGAATTGGTTGGTTTGTTTGCTTATTTATTTATGTTTTTACTTATTTATTAATTTATACATTCCATAATTGTAATAATACAACACCATCCCTGCGTCTCTGTGATCTATACCGACCAAGAAATAGTCCACAGAACCCGGGCAGTTTAGCCGACTTTGGAGCTCTATTACAGCTACGGAGCTCATTATGTTTCAGTCGACCACTCTGTTTACTCAAACAATGTTTAGGATAATTTCTGAATTTATTTATTTATATTTAAGGTATGGTGAAGCTGTAGTACATTTTGTTTACAGTATTAAGCCCGTGTTCATAGCAGCGTTTTTCATTTCATCATTTTCTCCATTCAAGTTATGTCACAATAATTTTTTTTTTTTTTTTTTTTTTTGAGAAACGAATTGAATCGAACAAGAACGCAGTATCGCGCATCAAATCAAAACGTGACCGGAATGTATCGTTGCACCCCGTTTGTTGTTTTTGCTTTCGTTATCCTATTTATTTAGGCAACGAGTTGTTTATTTGTTTGCTTTCATTTATTTAGTTAATTACTTAGTTGTTTGCCTTGTCTGTTTGTTTGCTTGTTTGTATGTTAAAGTGCTAGAATCTTTGCAAGACCAAGGGGTTTTGAAAATTGTTTATTAAAAAAAAGGTAAAGACAAGAAATGTAAAAAACCAAGTCCAGTAACATCCACCACGACATGCCGGATATTGTCCCTGTGGGAGGGTTCATTTAGGGTTTGGACACTTCCTCCTCTCTCTCTCATTCTCTCTCACTCTCGCGCTGTCTGTTGACTGATGGAGTAGGCTTCAAAGCTCGGACCAGTGAGATTAGAGCCAGAGGCTACTGCACATGCTTTGCTTTACTAATACACACACACACCCTTTCTACACCACTGCCGTCTGCACCATTTCCTGTGACACATCAAATTACGCGAATCAGAATCTGCTCCATCAAGCTAAAATGAGGTCATCGCACGTATATCTAACAGCATGTGCTGAGCCCAAGCAGCAATCTGGCCCTCGCACGCTTAATTCCCGCATCATCAGCAAGCACATGTCTCGATTTCCCGCGTGAGTAATTGAAAATTTAGCAGGGATAAGGCTCGAGAGTGGGCGTACGAGGAACCCGTCTGCGTTCAGTCTCGACTCGAACAGCTTTCCTAATTGAAAGAAATGAGCTTATATATTCCACTCATCACCATCTTTCCCAAGCCAAGAAGAAGAAAAAAAAGAAACATCATGAAACTTTCATAATGAAGTTTTTATAATGAAGTGACATTTCTCTCCTGCTGAAGGTAGAAAGAAAAGAGAGAGAGAGAGAGCGAGAGAGAGCAAGAGAGAGGAGGAGGAGTGGGGGAGGGGTGACATAGACAGAGAGATAGAGGAGAAAGTCGGGGATATTAAAAATCCCCATGCATAATGTAGCGCTAATGTATTCTAATGCAGGACATGATGGAAGTTCGCTTCCGCCTGAATTAGCATGAGGTTTCGGAAGGTCGCTAATACATACGCTAATGTTGCTAATGTTGGCTATCCGGCCTCTGGACGATTTTGCACGTTTTTTTTGCGACGTGTCAGCCCTCGAGTGTGGTAAAAGTCAGCAAGTCCGGCCGCCGTCATTAATGCTAAGCGTGCCGTTAATGGCGGTTACCGAGCTCTGGTTAAGGATCCCACTGACAGGCAGATTAGCATTCATTTTTCTTTTTCTCACAGAGAGGAAGACACTCAAATATTCAGCTAATCTGAGGTAAATCTCCGAAAGGTCACCAAAATGCAGTTGCAAATCATCAGCTAGTGTTATGCTAATAATTTAATAACCATTTAGTAAGCACATGCTAATCCTATAGCCTTAGTGAAAACATCATGCCACCTGTGGAACATTAGGCAGCTCGCTATGTAGTTAGCATTGCAAATGTAAACAGAATCTACACAGAGCTTTTTGTAGTTACCTCAGAGGGAAAAACCCAATAACCCTTAATTAGCTTAAGCATGAAGTAGCTTCCTGTTGCCTGACTAAGCAAAGTTAGCATCAAATCAAAGTATCTAATTAAGTGTTTTTGGTATGATTTAGTTACTGTAACTTTTTTTTCTATAAATATTAGTTATCAATGCCAGCTAACTGTCATACATTTTGGCTAATGCAGATTCAATTTGACTTGGAATGGACAGCTAATTAGTGCTAGTTTTCTGTTTGTTATTTAGCCATAGCTGGTTAGCTAGATTAGCCAGAGCACAATGTAGTTTAATTTTGAATGCCTTTGCTTTGATTTGACACCTGACCATTTAGCTTAGCACAGCAAAGTAAGCACAAATGAAAGTGATTTGGGGTATGATTATTTTGTTTCTACACTTTTTCCCTCCATAACTATTAGTCAGATGCTAGCTAAATATCTAGGCTAATGCAGATTCATTCTGACTTGGTTAGTATTCTGCTTTGGCTTTATCAGTATCTATAACATAACCAGCTTATTTTTTTATTTTTGATTTGTTTCAGCTGTATCTTAGCTGTATCTGAGTTAGCATCAAACGCGAATGTGTGTCGAGAGTGATTATTTTCTCGCTATACGTTGTTTTCTCCAGTAAATATTCCCTTGATGCTAACTAAATGCAGTTCATGCAGATTCATTTGGATTTGCAATCAGATGCTAGCTAGCTAGATATTTGCCGGTTCTGTTGTTAGCTAGCTAGGAGTTGACATCTTAAGCTATTATTAGCTCGTGAATTAGTTTGGGTTTATTTTCATACAGAGACGAAAATGAGCCGTATTTTACCCCATATGCGATGGTTAATGGCACATTTGCGCGCTTTTCATTGAAAGACTCAGCAGGTGTTTGAATGCAGGAACACATAAGACATAAAACCAGTGTGTGAGGACCTCTCCATGTCCTCCAATAATACTCATTCTGTCCATCCTGTCCTCCATCTCGATGGTAAAGAGGCACCCGTCGTGAAAGGCCCTTTAGCCTCGCACTCCAAACTGCCCATCAAGTGACAGCCAAGCAGTGAAGAGAGTAAAATATCCAATTACTCAGCTGTGTGTACTCACGTGTCCAAGTGTCATATTAAATCGCAACCCCTCGCCATGGCCGTAGCTATGCCTCGTCCTCTTGGGTAGCTGACACTCGCCGCATACAATGACTGCCGACAGGCGAAGAAACACGAAAGCTTAGAAGCGAAGTTAAATCAGGAGCTTGGATTTTGAAATTGTAGCAAAGATCATTCCATACCGAGCTTTTATAGGTTTGTCTGCTTTTTATTTTAGAATATGGTGTTGAGTCCTGCAGTACAGTGTGTGTGTGTGTGTGTGTGTGTGTGTGTGTGTGTGTGTAGCATACTGCAGTCATACTGTATGAGTCCGATTACACGAGACGTGTCAAAACAGCCTTCGACCGGTGCAGTCTGGAGGCACACGCTGCCGTTTGCATTAGTGTCAGACGCACAAAATCCGAATTTAATCCCGTTCACGACGGGTCAGTGCAGAGCAAAGCCCTGGCCCAGCGAGGTCACGACCGCCAGTGTTTACCCCTTAATGCTTTTCACGGTTCAGCTAAAGGTTCTCGTGAGAGTTTAGGTGAATGTTTTTGGACTGGTTGTCCCCATTATAGCATCATAGCAAGAGTCAGTTTACTGCTGCCTGTTACAATGCGCTGACACTGAATGTAGACATAACTCATGTTAGTTAGAAATAAAATCGTGCTCAGCATTATTGCAGAAATGGCACCGCAGCGGCTAATCACAACATGATCAACGGGCAGGATGGCGAAAAAGGCAAAGAAAGATGAAGGATCCTAGCAAGGCGCCGTCAAGAGCCTGTGGTTAATTGGAATGTTCGTCAGTGGAGATGTGTGTGTGTCATGGTTTCACGAACGCCTGCGCAAAAAAGGCCCGCGGAGTCCCGGTTGTCTACGGGGGCACGCGAGGCACTCGCGTGGCCGGAATTAATTCGACTTAATTGCCGTTCGCTAGGCAGACGTGTCTTTTTCTTTCTGGCGCCGTCTTCCGCTGTTTGCTCTGTAATTGAAATTTCCATTACCAGCCGTAAACATTCGGGAGCCGCCGCGTGAATATTCATCAGCCTAGCAGTCGAGAGGTGCATACGCGTGCGTGCGTGCGTGTGTGTGTGCAGTATAGGATCCAGTGGGCTGATGTTTTGGAAGTTTACGTATAGCTGCTGCAACTTTCCTGAGTCTTTCTCTCTGTGTGTTTCAGCGCCGTCTCAGGTCAGCGAGGTGATAAAGGAGCGCGTGCAGGAGCACAGCATCCAGCTCTCGTGGCAAGAACCCGAGCAGCCCAATGGAGTCATCACCGAATACGAGATCAAGTACTATGAGAAGGTGAGTCTATTAAAGTAAGAGAAAGGAAGCGAGAGAGAGAGAGTAGCAATGAGAAATCCAGAGAGAGTGCACGCGTAGGCGTGTGTTTTGAAAGCAGGAAGAATGCTATTCTGTCTCTGCGTTTGAGTTCGACACTGTGTGGGTACCTGTCTGTCAGCACCCCGGGTTTCTCGCCTTCCCTCTTCCTCCTAACTCGTCTTCCTCTGCTCCGCTACGCCACGCCATTTGCATTCTCTCTGCCTGCAAACATTCAGGTCTGCCCGGGAACACATCCTCCTCTAATAATGAGTCAGGCACTTAGGAGATTTGAATTAGCCAGAAGTTCTTTACATGCTAGAAAATATCAGCAGTGCCGCACACACACACGCACACACACACATGTGCGTGAGCTTACACACACAATCGCTACAGCGTGCCCGCTATTAAGTCTTCTACACACATTGAGATGTGACACACAGGCTGTGAAGCATTATTCTCTCTCAAGTCTCTCTTTCCCCTGTCAATCGCAGGCATTTGCGAGCTCGTGTATGCAGAAGAGGGCGGAGAGCACTTTTGTCCGGGTGCGTTACGCAGCCGTGTGATGCAGCATGAGCAGCTGTTTGAAAAGATGTGCTATGCTTCGGGTGCTAGCTGTCATATGAGAGGAGAGGGCTGGCTGGTGGGTGGAAATTGGCCACGATTAAATTATGGAGAGAATGAAGGGGGGAAGCTAATCAAACCTGTTCAACCGACTAAGCATATCGGCATCTCCTGTCTTCACTCGGATCCAGATCTATGTTTATGATCTTAATTACTATAGCATGACGCTTGACTAGTATCCATAAGCAACATCAACCAGCTCCAGTGCAATCCTTCACACACCAAACCTTTTAATTTTCATTTCTCGTCAAGCCTTTCCTGTAACTGACTCTCATATAATAGCCAAGAGTTAACACACTTGCAAAAAAAACCCCGCGAAAGGTTTAAAGGTTTCCCGGGCAGATCCAGCGGCGCGGTTGGAAAATTAGAGACGAGCGTTCCCTCAACGATCCCCAACGTTAAGTTAACAACATGCGTGCGAGAGAAAGCGAAGCGGATCATATGCAAACCTCTCGAGACTCCGAGCCCATTGTAAACCAAGCGCTGCTCTCGACAGCTTTCTTTCTCACGGTTACCACAGTAACGCGCGTCACTCTTTCAAAATCGTGCCTCCGCCAGCTCTGCGCGTTTGGAAAAAAAAAAAAAAAAGCCAGCAAAACCTTTGAAGGTCCTCAGATAAAAACCCTCGAGAGCAGCTTTTCCTCTGCAGAAAGCACTAGAAGTATTCTTTTCCCTCAGTCTGAATAGGGGAAATCATGGTGTTTGTATTTTGTTTTTGTTTGTTTTGGGGTTTTTTTTACGTAAAGGACCAGAAGGATCGCATCTACTCTACAGTCAAGTCCAAGTCCACGTCGGCCACGGTGAACAACCTGAAGCCCAGCACGGCGTACGTGTTCCAGATCAGAGCGTTCACCTCGGCCGGGTACGGCATGTTCGGTCCCAGGCTCGAGGTCACCACCAAGGACGAGTCGTCGGGAGCTGGTATGGATTAGAGATATCGTTAATGTCCTATCTGCTTAATTCAACATGGACCTGCTAAGTACTTAAGGGATAAAATGCATTAATGAGGCGATCATTGCGGATTTTCGGTTTACAGCATAATGATAAAATATCTATAAATACATTTAAAAATCCAGGAACTGGAGTTCGAAACTGTAAAACCCTAATAGACGGGCTTTGAAGAGAGCAATGCTGACAGGTTTATTTATTTTTATCCCTACTTCCTTTTTCCTGCTTCTCTTGGCCAATTAAAGTGCTCTAAAGAGAGCCAAAACAAAAACAGTTTCCCTTGCCTTCGGTCTGTTCGCGGACCGCCGGCTCACCGGCATCGGCTCTCGCTCGCGGGTCGAAAGCCACTCGGTGAAACACGAGAAAGGCTGTGGATACAGAAGACTTCCTCACTGACCGCACACAGCTGCACTCATTCATCCGTTACCGGACTCGTTCTCCGCTCCCCATTCGCAGCCAGAGCTTGACCACACCCACTTAAGCACTTTACAAAATCAGCACAGTAGCTATGAGAAAATTAATGAACAGCCAATTTAGAAGAATTTGAAACAATTATATTTGCAAAAAAAAGTATAATGAAACATTGCAGCGCGTCGTGTTTATTTACTACCAGAAAGCTTAGTAATATCACTGTTAGCTTTACTTCTAAGTTGTTGTTTTTTGGGTTTTTTTTGTCGAAGCCAGATTTTTTTTTTTTCCTTGCTCGGAGACGATATCCGAGCAGAACTACGCGACTCCGCAGTAACCCCCGCGCAACAAAAAGCGTGAGCGCCTGTCAAAATCCCCGCCATGACTTGCTCTTTAAATACTGCTGTCTCGCTGTATAATTTATCGAGCCGGAGCGGCATATCCTGTTCCCTCCGCACTCTGTCAACGCGAGTGCTCTTTTAGCGTCGGAGAAGCGGTCCGAACGCGAAACGCTCCAACCTGAATGTGTCATTGTTTCAAATGAAGGGCACCACGTTACCGCTGGGAACTATTAAGCCCATTTTCAGAAACAGCAGAAGCGTGCACTCAGAGAGAGCCCCTAAAATAGAACAGAAAGAAGACGAAAAAAAAGGGGGTTACGCTCATCTGTGACGCTCCTCTTAAGGCTAGCATGCTAGTTTAGGTGATCGAATGAGTCTAAATATATCGGAGTGGCCAGAATTTGTTCACATTTCCTCAGCGAGGAATGGCCATGGCAGGAATTAGATACAGGATTGGACTTCCACAATGTAGCCTGCTGCGTTTTTTGGGACTAAGGGGCGGGGTTTCGATGTTTTTCAGTTTGCACATTATTGGTTTTATATAATCATGTTATGTAACTGCTAGCTGTCGTAACAGCTTGGGTCTGTTTTGTGTGTGTGTGTGTGTGTGTGTTAGCCACGATTGTGTCGAGCGAGCAGAACCCAGTGATCATCATCGCCGTGGTGGCAGTAGCCGGCACCATCATCCTGGTGTTCATGGTGTTCGGCTTCATCATCGGGAGAAGGTACGCTCTCGCGGCCCCCGTTGACTCGCCGCTCCTGTGAGTCTCCTCCGCTTTGGCATGTACTTGCATTTTGTTCCCTGTCTCTCGTGGGTGTCACGGTGGATCTTTCCACACACTCCTCCTCGAGCTAATCACACTCGCCCATCAGCATGCTGCCCGTGTCATTGTGTCAGGAACGAGAGTGTGCCACTTTTTTTTTTTTTTTGCATGTTTTTTTTTCCATTTGGATGCTATAGAAAGGACGGATTCTCCGGAAAAGGATGAAAGTCCACTTTGTTTCCTTTCGCTGGCACATGAATGTGCGTACACATACATATACGTGTGTGTGTGTGTGTGTGTGTGTGTGTGTGTGTGTGTGTGTGTTTCATCCTCGCCCGTCATTCCAAGCATGCCTGTGTGTGGCTGAATGCTGTGCTTAGCCACTACGTGTTCAGAGACCCAACCGTAAAGCTAAAGCTTGTGGATATTAGAGATGTAATAATGGAGATTTATACCACAGTTCTCAAATCTGATTGGTCAGAACAATTATTATTAAATGTTATTATTTCTGGCTAATTCACAGAGACTTGTTGGGGAAAATATATTGCTTGTACGAATTCTTCTTTGTGTGGAACTCTAATGTTAGTTAGTTAGTTAGTTAGTTAGTTAGTTAGTTAGCTCTATCAGTTGTATCCTGGTACATCCTGTTTTCAGTCTTGTTCCGGATCCCGGGGTGATTGTAGAGGAGGTGCTGGTGGGAATAGGGGAGAAGGTGGGTTTTGACAAAATCTCATCGGCCTCCAGAATGAACAAAGCATTGGTGGTTTGCTTATCGGAGGAAGGACTGGTCCAGAGTTTAGTGGAAAATGGGATTCAGGTAAGCGGAAGTTTCCTTCCGGTTTCTCCGTGAGTGGCGTCGGCGGTTAAAGTGACAGTGTCCAATGTTCTTCCGTTTATCTCAAATGCGGAGATTGAGCGTGAACTCTCCAAATTCAGGAAATTTGCGAGTTTAATGAAGCATGTAGCGTTAAACTGCAGGAATCCGGCTCTGAAACACGTGCTTTCTTTTAGGAGACAGATATACATGTTCCTGAATGAACCCAGACTAGACATTTCCTTCAGGATTGGACATGAAGGGAAGTCGTACATGATCTACGCTAACACTGGGAGCGTGAAGTGCTTCGAGTGCGGGGACATCGGACTCAAGAGGACAGCGTGTCTACATGATGAACGTAGAGGAGACGAAGCAGGGCCTAGTGAGATGGTTGAAGGGGGAGAACACTCTAAAACCCAAAACAAGGATGGAAATGAAGACATACAGGGGTCTCTACTCCAGACGACACGAACGAACATGAAAAACAAAATGCGGAAGAAATGGAAATGAATGTAAAGGCTACACCTGGGGACGACATCATTCAGGTGGAAGCAGCAGAGATGATGCAGGAGGACACTGAAAAGGTGGAGAGCAGTGAGGATATACAGGGCAACACTGGACTTGATCTGAAAGCAACGACTGACGAAAACGCGAATGGGAAGAAGACGACGTGGAAAGCGACAATAATCTATCAGACATCTCGGACATCACGTCACTAGGAGGGGATGAATCGAACTACTATTCGCTGCAAGAAATCAATGACTTTTTGGATGAGACTTTTGGGAAAAAAGGTAGAAGTGACTGAATTTTTCCCTGATGTGAAGAAGTTTGAGGCAACTGTTATAAAATTAGGAAAGACAGCGACGTACCAGGAGCTTAGCAAACAGAAAAGATTTAGATTTAAAAAAAATGTTGACAAATGTGAGGAAAGGAAACACTTCAGTGGCGAAAAAAAAGAATAAAGAAAGTGTAAATGATTAAATCACTAAGGGATGTCTTTTTCTTTTTTTCTGTGTTTCCTGTCTTTCTCTTCTCCGTTCTACCCTTTTAATGGATAGAGTTAGAATAGGGACACTTAATATCAAGGGGAGGAAGGGGCAAGAACAAACAAGCAGTGATAAGAGAAATGATAAGAAACAAAAGGTTGGATGTGGTACGACATAGGAGACTCACACTGATATACAGAACGAACAGGAGTGGGGGCTTTGGTGGGAAGGACAGGGTTTTTTAAGTCAAGGGAATAATTTTAGTGCAGGCGTGGCAGTTCTTTTCTCTCCGAGAATCAAAGCAACATTTCGTAAGGTAACTGAGGTACAGGAAGGGAGAATTTTTATGCGTTAAGTTCATGCGTGTGTGAAAGGTGAGGATTTTTTATTTATAAATGTATATGCACATAACTGTGGCTCAGAAAGACTGAAGCAATTTCAGGAACTAAATGAAATGATGAATAAAGTTAATAAAAATGAAGTGATAGTAATGGGAGGGGACTGGAACAGTACAGTGGAGTTTACTAAAGACAGGAATGGGGAGGAACGTCACGCCCAGTCCGCTGAGCTACTGGTAAAGATAATTAAAGGCCACAACTTAATAGACTCACGGACAAGTAAAAACCCTAATGAAAGGCAATATACTTGGGTCAAGGTGAATAAGGAAAGAGTAAGTGCAGTCCGGCTGGACTGGCGCTACACTATAAAGGGTGTGAATAACAAAATACTCGATGTACATACTTTACCTTGTGGCTTTTCAGATCATCACCTTGTTTTTATGGATTATTTATTGTCATCTGCTTTCAAACATCTGTCGTATAGGCGTTTTAACAATAATATGTTGTATGAGATTTGTGAAAAATTCTTACTTTTTTTGGGAAATCTGGAGGTCCAAAAAGAGTGGTTTTAATAACTTGGTGCAATGGTGGGAAATGGGTAAGACCCTTATAAAGATTTTTTGACAGCAATACATGGGTTCTAACTCCGACAGCACAAAACAGACAATAGACTTGAGCATGAAGCGTTTTCTGCCGAAAATGCAACGATGAACAGGGACGACTGCAGAGCAAGTAAGGAGGCAGACGCAAAGAAAGGGGCGCCGCACAATTTGATGACGGAACGAGCAAAAAGTGCCCCCGTAAGAGCGAGATTCTTGAGAGTCAAAGACATGGATACTCCGAGCTCTTTCTTCTTCAATCTGGAAAGAAAACAGAGGTCGAACACAATGATGGTTTACTTCAAGGATGATGAAGGGCACACTGTAATGGACCCTAAAGATATGAGGAAAATGGCAGCGGACTTTTATGAAAGGCTGTACGGAGCAATGGCATGTGTCGAGGAGCTAACAAAAAACTTGCCAAAGCTGGAAACGGACCAGATGGACCAGCTGAATACAAACATTTGCCTGTGGGAGCTAACCTCAGCCGTTCAACAGCTTTCAGTGAGTCGGGCGCCTGGAATTGATTGGATATCGGCTGAATTTTACAAACATTTCTGGGCTCTCATTGGACAGGACCTTCTAGATGTTTATAATGCTTCTTTTACTGTTGGGGTTTTACCCACTAGTTGCACATGGGCAGTTTTATCCCTTTCACCCAAGAAGGGAGATCTGGGTATGTTAAAGAACCGGAGACCCGTTTCATTACTCAGTTCGGATTATAAAATTCTGTCAAAATGCCTATCCAACAGGGTAAAACAATAAACGAACAAGCTAGTGAAAGTGGAACAATCATACTGTGTTCCAAATAGAACGATAATGGATAACATCTTCTTAATTAGAGATGTTATCGATCTAGCTGAAAATAGTGAACAGGACTTGGGACTGATATCCTTACATCAAGAAAAAGCCTTTGATAGATTTGACCATAATTGTCTTTTTAAGATACTAGAAGCATATGGAATAGAAGAAAGAGTAACCCAATGGATTAGGCTGCTATATAACAAGGCGTCCATAATGCTGAAGGCTGGGGGTGGAATCAGTTTCCCAGTGTTGATAGGCAGAGGGATTAGGCAGGGATGCCCCTTATCAGGCCAGCTTTACAGTCTGGCAATAGAACCCCTGCTTTGTAAACTAAGAATGCAGGGGTGGACATTGAACGGAATGAAACCTATAACTCTCTCAGCTTATGCTGATGATGTCTAAACTATCAGGAGACTTAAAATGGAAAAGAGAAGGTTTTAAGTATCTGGGAGTGTACCTGGGGTCTGACAGACACAAGGAAATGAACTGGGAGGGATTGGTGGAGAAGGTGTGCGCTAAATTGTCTAAATGGACCCGGACCCTTCCACAGCTGTCCTATAGGGGTGGCCAACAACCTGATTGCTTCAACATTATGGCACAAGTTTACAGCCCTAGATCCCTCGGCATCTCTTGTGAAGGAGATACAAAGGAAAGTGGTGGATTTTTTCTGGACGGGGGAACATTGGGTAAAGGCCCCTGTGTTGTACCTACCAGTGCAGGAAGGAGGGCAGGGATTGATTGACATCCCCAGCAGGATAAAGAGCTTCCGGATCCAGGCAGCACAACGTTTCCTGTACCAGGAGGAGCTGACATGGATTGGAACAGCGAGCGTCCTGCTGCGCCGAGTGGAAAAACTGGGGTACGACAAACACCTGTTGCTGCTGGAGTTACACAACATGAGTCTGTCCACAACATCACGTTTTTATCAGTCTGTTTTAATGACTTGGTCTTTCAGTTTTTAGTGTGGACAGAGACCTCAAGGAAATGTCAGGGGCTGTATCACAGTGTGGTAAAGGCAGTGCACGTGGAGTCACTGAAAGGCCTGAAGGACTCGAAGTGGTCAGGTTTGTTGGAGCCGGGCTTTTCCCCACGAGGACGCTGGAGGTCACTGTACAAACCTCCGGTGGAGAAACGTACTGCAGATCTGCAGTGGAGAATCGTGCATGGGGCCGTGGCCACGAACAGACATGTGGCCCACATCGACTCCACCATAGGCAAGGAGTGTCCGTACTGTGGTGACGAAGAAACCGAAGACCATCTGTTTTTAAAGTGTAAAAGACTGGGAGGACTTTTTAAATTGGTTAAGGGCTGGTGTGAAGGTTTTAAAG
>JAQQZR010000012.1:25232903-25249859 GCA_030068235.1 Notoglanidium macrostoma | reverse complement strand
TCTCTCTCTCTCTCTCTGTCTCTCTCTCTCTCTCTCTCTCTCTCTCTCTCTCTCTCTCTCTCTCTCTCTCTCTCTGTATCTCTGTCTCTCTCTCTCTGTCTCTCTCTCTCTCTCTCTCTCTCTTTTTAAGGCACTGCGGCTACAGTAAAGCAGACCAGGAAGGAGATGAAGAGCTGTACTTCCAATGTGAGTATCAGGTTTTGCTAGCACGAACATACACACATTCAAGCAGTAAAAGCGTAGTAGGAAAAAATAGGAAAATATGTCTTGTGTTTCCTCAGAATTGTCAGATTTAATGTTTGTAAAGACAAGAACCTTCTCAAAATCACTTCAGCATCAGGATTTTGAGATTAAAAGGATTCTGCTAGCATCTTGCTTTTTTGTCGCTACAGCTAATAATACGTAGAATGTGTAGTTTAGTCTAAAAACAGTCCAATAAGCAATATCTCTACATTTTAGCAGCAGAATCAGCATCTTTCTTCTGTTCCCAACATGTTAAAGTTTTCTTTCATGAACATCTTCGCCATGAATTTCAGCCAGTTCCAACTTTTCTCCTCAGTTACTTTAGCATCAGTGTTAGCATCTTTCCTGTTTCCAGTCAGAGCTAAGAGCATTTTTAATAACACTTAGATTTTTTTTGTACTAGTTCTAAAATGTTTTTGTTAATCTTACATTGAGTTAGTTGTAAATACACAAGTAGCAATTTCCTACTTCAGTACTTTAGCACGGGTATTAGCATCTCCTGTGTTTCCTGTCACAGCTGACGGGCTTCAATTCTCAACATTTTAGCATTTAGCATCAGCTCTGTTGCTAAAATACCACAAAATGATTTGTCAGCTTTCTGAAAACTTGGTCAGCTTTCTAAAAACACAACAACAATGAGAGGCTTTATCAGCATGCTAGCATCAAAACTAGCATCTTGTCTATCTGCTGTTACAGTAAATAAAGCCTCATTATCAACAACATTATTAGTGTCTTTAATTAAAATCGACAGGTTTAGTCACTTTTCTACTAACAATAAAAGAAATTCATCCTCAGGACATTAGCATGAGCATTAGCATCATGCCTCTTTCCTGTCAGAGCACGTCATATGCTAACATTTTAGCATTACCATTACTTTTTCAGCTGTTACGTCTGTGTGTTTGTTACCTCACAAAGGTTTGCGAGCTTTAACCTTTTGAAAACACTTTCTCCATACGTTAGCATCAGTGTTAGCAACATAAGTCTCAGTAACATTTTAACAACCATATTAGCATCAGTGTTTAAGAGGAATAATATATATGTATTGTATTTTGGGTCACGTTCTAACATTTATAAATACTATGAGAGAAACCCATCCTCAGGACCTTAGCATTAGCATTAACATTAGCCTCTCCTCTGAGTTCTATCAGAGGTAAGAATGATTTCAGTTCCCAGAATTTCAGCATTAGTATTAGCTTGTCTGCTGGCCACGGTACTGTGATATCTAGGCTCTTTCTCATAAAGTTTGTTTAGCTTAAACCTACATAAAAACGTAAAGGCCGGTGGGCAGCACATAAGCTAGCATCCCTGCTATCGTGGCAGATACCGAACTGATACTGAAAGTTATTTTGCGAAGTATAGTTAGCTCCAATATTTAAAAAAAAACAGGTCAGTAAAAAACAGATCGCACTCTTGCCCCAGACTCTGCATCTTCAATGCTAGCATCAGTGCTGTCAGGCTAAGATATTACGCTCTTGGATTGCGCTGCCTGCGATGCTAAGCCTCTGTTCTCGGGCCTTTCACCCAACGAGCTGCTATCCCTCAGCACTCGCTAATGAAGCCCCTAGAGATGACCGTGCCGCCGGCCTCCCCAGACAAGCTCCGCTAACGATGCGCTGTAGGCAAACTGCTGATTTGGAAACAAAGGGTCAAGGTGGCAGCGCTAGCTCCCTTGCGTGCTACGTGACTAGTGGCGCTTACTAGCACACCAAGTGCATGCTGAGTACCTGCCAAGCAGCTCCGCTAGCAAAAAAAAGCACTAGGAAGCTACAAACAAGAGCTGCCAAAGTAATAGAGTGCCCTTGCAGCTCGGATGTGAGATGGCGATGTTAGCCGGGTCAGCTGAGGGAGCGCTCGCTTTGTGCACTCCTAATTTGTCAGCGAAGCAGTGATAAGACTCGCCGTATCAGCAGCGCTGACAGGCCGGATAGACCACGTAATTACAGGAAGAAGGGAAACATGAGCCTCAGCAGGTCGCCATGTTAACACATGCCAACACAACATCTGTATTTGGTCCGTCTTTCGCAGATTAGTTTAATTTATGTATTTGATTACTTGTTAGCATTTTTAGCCAATTTTAGCGCAACATGGCACGGCCTGATAGTGTCTAAAGCAGTTTCATTAAATGGGCCGGCGTATCAAAGCTGACAGGTAGGCTTGTAATTAGCAAGTTTGAGAGGGAGGGAACATGTTGGGCTTTAATTAGGTAAAGAGCAGTCTTGGGGAAAAAAAGTTATGTATATGCGTCATTAGCTAGCTTAATTATGTGGGTCAACAGGAATCTAAATTGTAGATGTAAAATGCGAAAGCAAATTAAACTCAGTGACACCATGTAGGTTTAGCGCAAGGAAAAAAAAAAATGTATTCCAGTCATTTAGCAAGCTGCTTTTTTAAATTTTTGTGTTTTTATAAATAATAAATAAATAAATAAAAATAAACATTCACTTGGGGGAAATTCATCAGCGTGAGCTTTCTTTAAAGCAGCATGAGCTAAAACTGGCCAGCTAGTGTTTAACCCAATGATAATTCATTCCCAGTGTATCGCAGTGACAGACTCTCAGGTTTCTAATCTGAGCCGTGTCTCGCCGAATACAAACAGCGAACCAGATTCACGAAAGCCATTAGCCAGCAAGCGACAGCTCCATATGTCTCTAGTTTTCTGCACTTCTAACCTCCCCTGTAGCTCCATTTGGGGAAGGCTATATGAAACAAACAAATAGCATTTTAATTCCCAGTTTTGGGGAAATTCAGTCTGATTTTATTAGGCTCCATTTGGCTCCGCCCATCGCGGCACGTGTGCGTATTTAATCGTAACAGTAATCCTCTTACCCTTCTGCAGTTAAATTTCCAGGCACCAAAACCTACATCGACCCCGAAACCTATGAAGACCCCAACAGGGCTGTGCATCAGTTCGCCAAGGAGCTGGACGCCTCGTGCATTAAGATCGAAAGGGTGATTGGCGCAGGTGAGATCTCTTTTCCTCAACCACACACACACACACACACACACACACACACACACACACACACACACATAGACACGGTGCCTTGGTTGTTCATCACAATGATAGACAAATATTTATTCCTTCAGCAACCCTTGCCGCATTGCTCTCTTCTGATTATTAATAGCACCTTTGTGGGAAGAGAGGGTTGCAGGGTGGTGGGAGAAATCCTAGCGTAATTAATATATCTCCTCAGGAGAGAATGTGCAAGGATGCGTCATCGTTTGATGAATTGCTACCGCTGCTTTCGGACTGTTCCGACGTAAAGGTGTTAGCGTACACACAACATGATATATGCAATTTCGACTTGAAGCCGTAGCATGTTCATAAATATGTTAAAAGCAGACGCTGAAAGGTGTAAAGCATATTTCTGCATGCGTGTGTGTGTGTGTGTGTGTGTGTGTGTGTGTTAGGAGAATTTGGCGAAGTGTGCAGCGGCCGCCTGAAGCTTCCTGGGAAGAGGGACGTTCCCGTGGCCATCAAAACTCTAAAAGTGGGCTACACGGAGAAGCAGAGGCGGGACTTCCTGTGTGAAGCCAGCATCATGGGACAGTTTGACCACCCTAATGTGGTCCATCTAGAAGGCGTGGTCACCAGAGGTGCGTTGTACCCGAATTATTGGAGCACTTCCATAAAATTTACGTAGGCTTTACCTAGGTTGTGATGTCACAAAACATCCTCGATGGCTTTGACCCTATCAGAGGGCAGTATGCAAATGAGTGTGCAAATTAGATGCAATCTGTAGCCACAGAACAAAGTGGAAGTGGTAGCTTAGCGCTCTCCGGGACTTCCATTAAAGCTGACTCGTATACTGTATAAGCGTAGTTTGTGATGTCACAACGAAGTACGCAAATTATTAGAGAATGGCGCTATGCACAGAATCCGTAGCCGTACAACCCATGCGCTTAGGAAATTATGAACAAAACTGTGACTGAGTTTTTCAGCAGGGTTGGCCTTATTTGCAGTAAAGTATGGCAGTACACAGGCGCATATGAGTTGTTTACAATTTGCATATCATGCATATTCATCGGTCAGTGCCCTCTGGCTGAGTGCATAGTCGTGGAAATATTCCTTAGTTGCTTTTTGTTCATTTCGAACAGAAGTAGCTCAAGGTTGTGTTAGTGACTTTCCGTTTCAATCCATTTAAAGCCTTATAAGGTGTAAATAAAACTAATTCGGCTCAGATGTGGGCTAGCTGACCACTTTATTACCTTCCTCCAGCTTCATAATTGTATCTCACACGCATAGCTCGATAACTAAATCTGACATCTGTGTTGTTTTGGATAATATTAACTCGAGTGAAGCTGTTAATGAACTACTTTGTGCGTGTTAAGCACAAAGAACGCACTCCACCACTTGGCTTTTAGAGCCTCGCTTGAGTTATATTCCCTCATTACGGCCTCACACACTAAGTGGATGGGGTTTATCTTCACCACTCCTAATCACATCTAATGGAGTTTGCCGCTTCTGTTTCCCAGGGAAGCCGGTCATGATCGTCATCGAGTACATGGAGAACGGCGCGTTAGACGCCTTCCTC
Organism: Notoglanidium macrostoma; assembly: GCA_030068235.1. NCBI lineage: Eukaryota > Metazoa > Chordata > Actinopteri > Siluriformes > Auchenoglanididae > Notoglanidium > Notoglanidium macrostoma. The sequence goes on along the minus strand of JAQQZR010000012.1, from coordinate 25,245,081 downwards.
AGGGTGAGTACGCAGACGGCGTTTTGTTCGCTTTAAACTACCGATCTCGGATTTTAGCAAGCGAAACAGAACCTTCCTTTGTTTTTTTTTTTAAGACAATTTTTGCGACTCGAGATTAAGATCTGGTTTGATTTATTACTTTTACTCAGAAACACGACGGGCAGTTCACGGTGATCCAGCTGGTCGGCATGCTGCGTGGCATCGCCGCCGGCATGCGCTACCTCTCGGACATGGGCTACGTGCACCGGGACCTGGCCGCGCGCAACATCCTCGTCAACAGCAACCTGGTCTGTAAAGTGTCCGACTTCGGCCTGTCCAGAGTGATCGACGATGACCCCGAGGCCGTCTACACTACCACCGTGAGTCAATAAAAGCCCCGAGAGAAAGCTCCACCATCAAAGCACACGATTTGACGTATAGCGAGATTAACCCTTATGTTCTGTTCGGTACCAAATGCAGTTTTAACTCTTTAAGTGGTTTGTACTCACCTCAGGTGATGGTGAAGAAGTAGTGAACAGAACCTGAGGGTTAATACCGTGACTTCTTTTTGGTTGGTGTTTTTAGGGGAAGATGCAGGCTGTAATGAATTTGGTGTTTACCCCAGCCTCTGACCTGCATTTTACTGAACAGGGCGGAAAGATCCCGGTTCGGTGGACAGCCATGGAAGCCATCCAGTACCGTAAATTCACATCGGCTAGCGACGTGTGGAGTTACGGCATCGTCATGTGGGAGGTCATGTCCTACGGCGAACGGCCGTACTGGGACATGTCCAATCAAGACGTGAGTCGCTTTTTCATGCTCATCGTTTTGCATGCAGTTCACCCTGTTTGTAGCACCGTGCTGGATTAAAGGGATTCAAAGGTTGTGTCTTTTTTTTTTTTTTTGTCCTAAAAATGACATTGCGTAGTTTAGTAGTTAATTTAAGTTTTTGTATCAGAGGGGGTGTGAATTTAAAGGTCGTTGCATCGTGGTAATGATAAGCCTAAGTGTAAGCTAAATATCAGGGACAGAATCATCACTAAGTGTAACAGAAGGAAAAGAAACAGAGGATATGAAAGTTTTTTTAAATTATACCCCTTTTTTTTTTTTGAGTGACGCGAGCACAGCGTTCTTGACTCTGATTGGTCAGGAGGTGTTACTATAATTTATCACTATCACTATTTATCTGCAGTATGCCAGCCTATCACGAAATGAATAAAAAAAAAAAACTGTTGTTGTTGTTACTGATACTGATTTTTTTTTCAGTACCTGAAACCCAAATGCAAATTCTGAAGGAATTTGACAGGCCCGGCGCGTGGTGATCACTCATTCCCGGCATGAGTTTATTTGTCTGCGTTTATGAAATAAATGTACTTCATCATTGAGTCTGGAGTTGCGCTTTCTCCACCTCTCATGCTGTTCCAGCAGAAAAAAAGGCATAGATGACAAGCTCCTCCGCCCCCTCTGCATCTGGCCCTGCTTCTTCTTTTTTTTTTTTTTTTTGAGCACCGAAGCTGATAGGAGGAGTACTTCCCTCATTAGTGCACTTATTTAAGCTGGTTTAGGGATGCACCACTGAATCCTGCTTCATTTGTCTCGAGCCTCGAGCACCTGGCACGAAAGAGCGTCTAACGCCGATCTGCGTCTGATTGCATAAATTGATAGAAAATAGGTTTTAGAGAAAGAACGGGTCACTTTGCATTTAGAGTGGCTTTCTACCTTGGCGAAAAAAAAACGCTTAACCTCACTAATGAGATGTGATAATGTGAAATTTATTGTCAGCAGAGCACGAGACACGCCAAACCTCGAACAACCAGGTCTGATCTCGAAACCTTTCTGGCTCCCGTCCGTGCGGAACTGATACGCAGGCGCGCCGAGACACCGTTCAAGCACTGAACTTCCGCCCTTAACGATACGTACATACGAACGGAAGAGGTTTTAATCCATCGCTGTTTACAGGCTCCGTTAGACACTCGGCGTCAGAATTACGCAAGCTTGTACGTCCTCAGTGAAGATAAACACCCCGTAACAGAAGGGCTGACGATGACTCATAATTGGCGCGCCTGCTAGCGGAGACGTCCCGCAAACGCCGAGTGGTAAATCGCTCGTCGAAAAGCCGGTCTGTATGGCGCACCACGTTCTTGACACGCATCAACGTCAGCGAATTCTGCGCCCTGTCAGGACGCTCCTCTTGGGTGAACAAGGAGAGAAAGAACAAGATTTACATTTCCACAACACTTTACTTGCTTTGACACTTCTCTCTCTGTAGATCCACAAGTTTTGCCTGAAAAGACGAGACGAGAATAGCAGATGAACCCGACTTAAGGGTAAACAGACATCTATTATACCGCGCCAGAGAGAAAAACAGCTCCCAGTCCCGGTTTTGTTGACTCATACTTAGCTAGTTCACTCAGGTCAGAAGCAGCTTTAGCGAGAGAAAAACACGATGATTTCGCTTCTCTCCGGAGCGCTCCTCGAGTAAGGCAAGGGTGTGTGAAGGCGGGTTATTGTCGGGACTCGCAAACATGCCGGGTGCAGTCACCTGTGTCTGGTTGGCTAATTTAATGCACAATGGCAGGTCTAGTCTCAGCTAATCACACGCGTTTAACCGGTTTTATCCCCGCTTTAAAACTTTGCTCGAGGTAAAGCCTGAAAGATTTTATTTATTTATTTATTTATTTTTTGTCAAAATATGTTTGTTAGGCCTCTGGTTGAAGGAGGAAGTGCTAGAGTAAAGAGAGAAAGAGTGATCGAGTGCCTGGTGCTTACCTGAGTTGTAAAAGTTGAGTATGTTGGTCATTTGGGGAATCTGGAATAATTATGCTAAATAATGACAAAATAGCCTTGGTTTGTACAATAAAGGAAGAAAAACGATGCGGTCTTCAACTGCCCATCATCGTCAGTGTTTGATGTGTTTTGTTTTCTGCTCACCACAGTTGTAATGGGCGGTTATTTGAGTTACGCTAACGGCAAACATGGCGGATTACGTCGTCTCTCTTTCTTCTTCTCTGGATTAGGCAGACCAGACACTACACTAGCTATTTTTAAAAATGGTGGTCAGAAAGTTTAAGGTGGTCTTGTTGGTCACGATAATCCTGCCCCCAGTCCCTGGCATGAACAATTCTTGGTTCTAGCACAGCAAAGTGTCGACGCCGACCTCGAGCCAGTGTCGCTGCCCGAGAGCCGACGCGTTGGCTGTCGAAACGCAAAGAACTGTTTCGAGATGAGGACCCAGCTCCAAAAACAGCCCTCCAACTGCCTTTGTAGAAAAAGGGCTTTAGAAAGGGTCATGTGATCAAGCAGAAAAGCGCCACGCACCCCTACATGGAGCACTAATACTGAAAGACAACGCGAACAATTCGTATTCAAAAGTGTTTTGGTTCTTCCTAGTTTTTGTCACAGATATACGAGGATGTACAAAGGGATTTCATAATCAGTATTTCTGTTCGTTTTCAAATCAGCTCGTCTCAGAACCTGAGGGTATGTATATAGTCAGAAATGGAGAATTCGCGAATATCAGAACAACCAAAGCTCAGGATCCATATCCCTCTCTACCTTAAGGTCATCAAGGCTATCGAGGAGGGCTACCGTCTTCCAGCACCCATGGACTGCCCTCCAGGACTCCACCAGCTCATGCTGGACTGCTGGCAGAAGGAGCGAGCTGACCGGCCCAAATTCGACCAGATAGTCGCCATTTTGGACAAAATGATCCGCAATCCCAGCACGTTGAAGACGCCAGTGGGAACATGCACAAGGTAAGATAATAATAATAATAATAATAATAATAATAATAAAATAAAAACGTTGGTCACGTTCATCAAGAATCTGATTGTGATACCTCCCGTGACGGTCACTGCTCAATCGACTACGACATATGAAATAGTCAGTGTTATTACTGTAGCCGTTTTTATGTTTGGTGTAACTGGATTTAACAGACAATCCCTGTCAGTCCTGTGCTCAACATGTCCACTTGAATAAATCCCAGAAAATCGATCGGGCGACACAGCTCCCATGGCTTTATGGTCAACGGCAGGGCTTTAAAATCAATTGGCGTAATGAGAGACCTTTTTTTGAAGTTCTGTGTGGGCGCTGACGCCCACTGTGCCATTTATCAGTTGAAATCCATTTACGGGGGGACAAGGCTCAAGAAGGAGGAGACGTAGCAGGAGCTTAGTGCATTTAGCCATCGCTTTTAGTGGGAGGGCTTATTGCTAGCAGTACCTTTGGGAAGGGAAATAACGACTTCCTCTCTTTACAGAAAGCAAGATAAACGATCATTATAACTGGAATTGTTATTAGGCGCAATCGGTCGTCTCTGCGGTGTCGCGTTACACGTTCTCCCGTGCAAACGGGAACTGATCCGAGGTCCCGCGTGGCTCGTTTGGTTTCGGGTGATCACGTTCATTTCCTGTCATTCTCAGACCCATCAGTCCGCTGCTGGACCAGAGCCCGCCGGACTTCAGCTCGTTCCGCTCGGTGGGCGAGTGGTTGGAAGCCATTAAGATGGAGAGATACAAAGACAACTTCACAGCAGCCGGCTACAGCTCACTCGAGTCCGTGGCGAGGATGACTATCGAGTAAGAAACAAATCATGTACTCTTTCCTTGCAGCAGAGTTCATGTCTCATTCTGTTCACCGCTTCGAGATGGACATGACGCTGCTCCACTTATAGCATAGCAACCTTGAACCACAGCGCTGCTCAGTTCTCGATTCTGATTGGTCAGAAGGTGCTGATCTTATATTTTTTTTTCAATGTTATAACTATTTACAGGGATGTTAGACTTTCAGCTTTCCCTAACACGACCGTTTAATGCAGTTAAAACCTGGCCGCTGGGACGTTCCATGTCATTACGCGTAACTATAAATTGATAAAAGCGTACGAGACTTTGTTCGTTAATTAGGAAAATTTGTCATCAGTGGGAAATTACTGTATATAAAAGATATATAACTGTTATTGGAAAATAATCAGCTTCGGTGGTAACAGTAACTCTGCTTAATGATCCCACCTCACTGTTGATTGTTTTCCAATAAAAGCACATCCCAGGAGTTTCATGCCTTACTTTAGCAAGATACTTTAGATATATTCCATCATGATGGAGAGTAACTTTTATTGCGGTTGCACTTTTCATGAGGTACGTTTCGCAAGCTTGCAACTCTGCAAAACACATCTCACTGCATTTCACGTCGAAGGCCCCAGGTTTATTTTTTCCTGATCCATGTTCACGCCTGTCACGCTGTAGTAAACACGGCTGTTTGATTCCTGTCTCTTCTCCGTTAACAAAATAATGTATAAGTCTGTAAATCTTCCATGCTCCGCCATGGTGATTTATGAGTGTGTGTGTGTGTGTGTGTGTCGGCAGGGACGTGATGAGTTTGGGAATCTCGCTCGTGGGCCATCAGAAGAAAGTCATGAGCAGTATACAGACTATGAGAGCTCAGATGCTGCACCTACACGGCACGGGCGTCCAGGTGTGACGGACGGTCGGCGGGAACCGCCCCCTGGGAGCGGGGCGGGGACTTAGAAGATAGCGCGGATAATCACCGCGAAATCAAATAAATAACACTAATAAAAACCACACGATGTCTCTCTCGAAACGGTGACTCTTCCAGAAGCTGCGGAGACAAGGACTCGTTTCTTCGTTCTCTGGTGAAGGACGTTAAGTGAAGGTGCTGAATCAACGAACGCGCGGAAGGAAAAAGGAAGGCGAGAATACTACGTGGAAACACGTCAGTGGAGAGACGGAGCGTTTTCTAGCAACTTGACGCTTTTTAACCATTTTTATTTCCCGCTCATCGTCGGTATTGACTTCACTAGAATATGGATATTTTTTACAAAGATAACGGACAAAAAATGCACAAAGTAATCAAATCAGTACAAAAAAAAAATGCAGTTGTTTTTGACCTCCCTGATGAACTCCAATGGGGACATTTACATCTTTAACCGACGCTAATTTTCCCGATTCCTTTAAGTTTGACAGTTTGCCTTATCGGATTTTTAAGCGTGGATTTGACAACAGGGTAAAAAGTCGCCGCTGTAGGCAGCAGGGCGGAAGCACGGACCTCAGCGTGGACGTAACCTCGGCTCCTCTGCTCGCAGTGAGTCGGAAACCTCGCCGTGTTTTTCTTTTTCTTTTCCATCCGACTCCTCCGCATTCGCAGTCCCTTGGGAGTATTCCTTTGCGAGCGCGCTTCGACGTGCCCGCCGTACGGACGGCCGAGTCTTAGGACGCGGCTGAAAGTTAAGAACTTCAAGAACCACTCCTTGACAACAAGCTCTATGTTTCCAATATTATCGTTTGGGTGTTTTTGAACACTTGAATGCATCTTATTTTATTTCCCCGCCTTTATTTTCCTGTTTTTTTTCCCCCATGAAGCATCTCCACGTAGGTAGCACTATTGAGGACAGTATTTAATATAAAAACAGTTCGATCTGAAGTTAATTGTTTGGCTTGCGATTTTTTATTTATTTTTTTTTTTTGTTGCAGACGTTACGAATATTTTATGTTTCACTCCAGTCCTGTCAGTTCTCATGTTAAACTGATATTTCCTTAAAAGCTTAGAAGCAAATATAGACTTGAGGTACTTCTTCAGATGAGTAATTCTTGATTTTTGTTCTTTTCGCTCGTTCTCGCTCAGTTGTGGGAACTGGACAACGTGGATGTAAACAGAAGGTCATATATAAATGGAAACATATATGAGTGCGGAAGAGACGGATCAATCAGAGCAATAATTACCGAGATGGTTCTTCTTTGTGATATTAAGGTGCTATGTAGATTTTTTTTACCATTTTGGCTCGTCAGCTAATCACAGCAGAACTCGGGAAAAGGGACTTCGGAGAGCGTGATTTATATGTGGGGTTTCCTTCCTCTCTTCTCTGGGCTGCGGGGTAATCGAAAAACCACAAGAATGTACTTTTGCGTGTGTGCTTGTGCGTGCGTGTACGTTTTGTGTGTCTTCCTTCTTGATTAGAGAGCTTGAAGAACGAGGAATTCGCTTTCTCAAACATGCGGTCGCAGCCAGTTTCTCAGCGCCATCACACGCTGGTCAGCGTTGGGATCGTTCCCGGCATCGCACACGGATCACCAGTTTTCCTTTTTTTTTTTTTTTTCCTTTTTTTTCATTCAGTTTAATGTCTATTGGATTTTATGGCTGCTCGAAAATTACACAGGAAGAATAACAGTACTAAAATGGTTATAAATGTGCAAAATGGGTTTTATTAGTTTGGGGGTTTGGCACACACACACACAGACAAACAAAATGAAAAACACTTGTAGTGTTTAGTTCAGATGTTAATTTTAAAAAGCCATTACGTAAATAGCGTATTCTTTTATTCAGTGTGCTCTGGTACAAAAACCTTGACCGCAGGCAGTATAACGAGTACACATGTGTGTGTGTGTGCGTGTGCGCGCTCTTGGATCAGATGATGCCCCATCTCCTCTCCGTTGCGCTGGCCTCAGCACTGGATCGGCTCCAGCCCTTTTTGTTTCCCCAATCGAATGCGAGTGGAAAGGCTTTCGGTCAGCACAAACCGCTCTGGCTCTCATGCGAGCGGCGTATTTTCGCCTCGCAAATTGTAAACACTTGCATCGCTTCCTCCTCTCATCTCTCTCTGTTTCTCTCCGAGCCCTCTACAGCCTTTAGGGACAGCCAATTTGAGATTAACGCCAAGGTTCCGTCGATCCTCAGCGGAGGCCGTCGTGACACTTCAATGACAAATCCGCTGTACCGTTTAAAGCCCGACAGCAGGACTCGGGTTCGGACGCGGCCTGCGCCGCCCGCCGAATCTTGAGCCGAGCGCGTCTTCTTAGAAATATTTAACACAATGTATACAAACCTCCCCGATTAATGTTTGGAAAATTCCAAAGACGTCAGCACTGTCGATTGTGTCTGGTTCCGAGGGAAACTTTGTATATGATATGATCTGATTGTAAAACTTGTACATTTTTTTTTTTTTTTTTTTATTTATATCACTTCCTTTTTTTCCACTTTGTTTTTTACACCGTTTCCTCCGTAGTGAGCTCATTGAAAATGCACTATATTTTTCTATATCGCTTGCAGATGTTTTCGTTCAACCCAGATGTACATAATTTCTCATGTAGGACCAAAGACGGCCAATAAGTTTCCATTTAAGTTTTTTTTTTTTCCTCTGTCTTTTAGGTTCAAATGTACAGTAAAATAAATTGTCAGTTTATTACAATTTATTATTTATTGTTTTTCCCTTTTCCAGCGATGGCAGGGTGGAGAGAGTTCGAGTCATTGGTCTTGAAAAAGTATTTTCCCCAACTGCGGATCTGTAAAACCATTTTACCTAGATTATTTCTTGTTACATAGATCATTTTCTTTTCCTGGTTTTTTTTTTTGTTTGTTTTTTTTTTTGCTTTGTAACCTTTGTAATAGACTGTACATATATTTTTGGAAATATAATACAATCTCTATAGAGATGTCCGAGTTTGAATTTGTTATTAAGCCTCAGTGTTTTCTTCCAGGTTGAAAGTTGTGCTTATTAAACATTATTTTCATATCGGTGCTTGTGTGATCGATACACGAGCACATACAATCTGCAGCAAAGAGATGAAAGCGCAGAACATTAATATCCCTTAGGGACCGTATGTATTTGTGTGTGCGTGTGTGTAGAAGTGCGAACACCCTCTCGGACCGAGTCCGGGATAGTGTCATTAAAAATACATTATCCAAAGCCTCTAACCTGGGAGAGTTAAGCTTGTCTCCTCTAGAGTTAAACAAAGCAGCACTAATGGATTTATAAAGATTGTATCACTGCAAATATTTCAATATTTATGTTATTAACTCAGGAGGAATCGGCTTTCCATAGGCGGCTGAAATGCACTCGAACAAACACTGGCATGTTAATAAAATGTCTTGGCTATCAGCCATATTGTCTACATGAGGTGCCAACATTTACGCTTCAGCCGTAGCAGTTACTCTAAACTAGTTTTTTTTGCTACGGCTTATCAAGAGACGCCTGAAAAACCACGGTAGACCGTACGCATGTATAATTCAGCTGAAGGGGAAAGGCACACACTTGGTCCTGGTGATGTTTACTTTCGCTTTTCTAGACGAATTGGCAAACTTCGGTTTCGTGAAGCAATAGAAAGCAGGGTGGGTGTGGTCTCTGCCCAGTAGGAGAGAATGAAGTAATGGGAATTCCAGCTCTTATCAGTGAGTCACATCATTTGGCTCAGCTCGCTAATAAGAGTCGAGTCTTTCGGCACTTTTATATCCATTGTCATTTTGTTTGCAATATTGTGAGTTGGTTTTTGGAATAAATGATGACTTAGGAAATGTGAGTCATGTTTCAGAGCCATTTTTCCAGTAAAAAAAAAAAAGTTTTATTTGGTTTGCTTAAGGAAGGCAACATCAAGTGTCACTGAAGATGAATAAATTCACACTCAGATGTTTCAAAGAGGTTTCCATGGAAGCATTTTGATTACATTTTTCAGATTTAACCAGCATTTCCAAGCAAAGGAGTCTCATACTGTATGTGTATATATGTGTGTGTGTCGACTCTGAAGAACCAACTGACTTGTTTGCAAACGAAACCTCACTTGTACAATGTTTATCATTTGGTTGTTTATCATGAATTTTTTGGTAATATTCAATTGGTCAGCAGTGTTGGCACATCTGAAATAGCGTGTGAAACATCAGTGTGTCTCTCAGCCACACTTAATCCTTCTTAAATCCCCCTTCCACCAAAATCTACCGAGCCACGTTTACTTCCTCTGATGCAAACAAAAGTGTGTAACCGATTCCATGGCCGTACAAGTGCTCGCTGATAGACGGCTGGTTTGTGCCGGGCGGCGATAACATTTCACATTTCAGGGTTTCTCTTTGTCCTCTCTGAGGTTCTTACACAGTAGGGGTTGCTTTAAAGAGTCGCACTTGTACACAAAGCAGGCAAAAGGACATAGGCACAATCAAAGAGAGAGGAGAACTATGCTAAGAGAGAGAGAGCGAGAGAGAGTTCTTTCAGAAAAGGGTTCAAGTAGTAATACATGACTGGTAATCCTGGAGTAATGTCTGCTGGACTATTTAGGACCGAGATGTCCTTACAAGCCCTGTGATATATTGGTGACCCAGGGTGTACACACAAATACATGTACTTCTGTCTTTGTGGGGACTCACTCATTGGCGTAATGTATTCCCTAGCCCCTTACCCAAACCTTAACCATCATAACTAAATGCCTAGCTCCAACCCTTACTCTAAATCTAATCTGAACCCTAACACCAAATCTTACTTGGCTGGACCAGCCAATAAGTCGTTACTTCCGGAAAATGACGTCACTCTGTTGGTTAAAAACATGTTTCCTCAATATGTAGCAAGTACAAGTTTCCCGCCTCTCAGTGCGTATATATAATGGTAGATGGATGGATGGATGGATGTCCTTACACAAGACCATGAGATATATGTAGGTTAGGAACTCAGGTTGAAGAAGTGAGGACCAGTCAAAATGTCCTCACTTCTGAAACATGGCGTCGCTCTGTTGATTAAAAACACCTAATTTACCCAAACCCCCAAAGTGTTGCTTCTCCGACATGTCCTTTTAAATGTCTATATTTTATTGCTCTAAGATTTAATGGATATACTCCCTATGGGGTTTTTCTTTACTGAATGTCATAAAAAGTTAGTGTGTGCAAAATTATTTCCAAACAAAAACGGTGAACGTCCCATAATAAGCTGAATGGCATCCAGATGTGTGCAATTAAAGTGTCCTCAATATAAATACACCTGTTCCTGGAAGTCCCCAGGGTTTATTAGAGACCATACTTGAACAAGCAGCATCATGAAGATCAGGGAGCTATCAAAACAAGTCCAAGACAAAGTTTTGGAAAAGTATCAATCATACAAGGGAACTTATGTATTTATGCAAGGGATGTCGTTGGACCAAACCAGCAGACAGTGGGTCATATGTTATGCATCCTTGCTCTTGAGGAACTCTTAAAGCTTCTATGTAAAATCCTCCAACAGACAGTTGCAGCTTTTAGAACAGTCACTAAGACGAAGGCATAACTGAACTGCAAAAGGCCTCACATAAACATTGGCATGTTTTTTTTTACAGTTCGCCATTTCCACTATGTACATTGTACCACCCAGGCCCGGCTTTGCACAGCTTCTGAGATCAGATGACGTCCGTCCATCTTACAGTGCTGTGTAAATTGTAAAACTCTGTAAAACTCCAATGCAAACATCAGAAGGAAAACTTCTGAAGTCATTATAGCGCAATTTGCCTTACGTAAATGGCATCATATCAGTCCGAAATTGTCTGAGGAACTGTATCTCATTTCCTCTGTCTGGGCCTAATAAAAGGATAGCAGCCTGCTGGTTTAGATAACGACGGTTCAGATGGCTGCACTCTTTAGACCGAGTCTTTGGGGAAAGTCAGGAAAAATAGTGAGTAACCTGTAACTCTTGCCTTTAGACCAATTCAAACATCCAGAGGAGGAATGATGCGCCTTAGCAGAGGTACTCAATGAGGCTTAGCCCAGTGGGCAGGTTCCTAATCTTACACCCACAGCAGCAATGCAGTGAAACTAAAGGGTGAAGAAAAGCGAAAATATAGCGAAAATGTTTAAGCGGTTATATGGGTAAGGTGTGTGTCCATGTGTATGTGTGTGGCTGGAGGGATGCTGTGAACCATAGCCAGGTCTGGACTTATTCATCATCAGTGACCTCAGGGTTATGAAGTTTGGTGTGTGTGCTGAACCAGGACTGGACACTGGATGAACCCATTGGTTTATCCAAGGCCCAGTCTTGGTTCAGCAGACACACCAAACTTCATAACCCTGAGGTCACTGATGATGAATCCAAAGTTATCTCTTTTTGTGTGTTTGTGCAAAGAATTATTTTTTTCCCCTTGTGCTCGGGCTCTGATCTAAAATTCCAAGCACACATTCTTTTGCCCAACAATCCAATAAACCGATGGTATAAGTAGGTTAGCCTGGCTAAGACCTTGGTCTTTTTCAAGCACAAAAAAGTCCTTTTTTTTATTTATTTGCTGTTAAAGACAACATGAAATCAAAACTGCCCTTGTTTACTATTTTAGCTCATGACCCTGGTCACTTTATGCGCAAATTCATCTGTACTAACCACTTCAAAGGCTTTTTCTGCCTCTCTGATTTTTGACTACGTAACCAATCATTTAGCATTGTGTCACGGGCGGGAGCTCAAACTTCGGTCTCGGCA
>JAQQZR010000012.1:25202913-25217909 GCA_030068235.1 Notoglanidium macrostoma | reverse complement strand
AATATTAAAGCTAACAATGAGAAATAGTTAGCTAGTTATTCTGTATTAAAGTAATCTATGAGAGGATGTTAGCTAGTTATGCTATTTTAAAGCAATCAATGAGAGGAAGTTAAATAGTTATGCTATATTAAAGCTATCTATGAGATAAATGTAACTAGTTATGGTACTTTTAAACTAAATATAAGAGAAATGTTGCTAGCTATGCTGCATTAAATTTATCTATGGGAGCATTGTAGCTAGTTATTATGGATTAAAGTTCTTTATGAAAGAAATGTAGCTAGTTAGCTATAACATGATTAATGTTAGCATACGTAGCTAGAGTAAGGAACTACAGTGCTTATGGGTTTACATGAATTTCGAATTCATGAAGATCGCAGTAAACAGTATTTTGTTTATCGATGCCACTCCACGACTCATTCGATAAGGAATACAACACCTCGGGAAACACTACACGCTATTGTAGGGAAATAATCAACAACAGAGTGACGTGACGTGGCCGAGAGCAATTTGCCAACAATTTTTTGTAATTAAGGCATCATATGTCATACTTTTATAAAATCCATTCACGGTCACACAGCTGTTTGTTTCTAGCAGCTATAAACAGTCATTCCATCACCAGCCTCTCATTTTCTCTCTGTTGCAGTTAATATCAGACCAAGCTGAATTGCTCACAGGGGCTTAGTTGAACTATCCTTTTAAGTAAGCTCACTTGTCTTTTACTTTCCAAAACTACAGACTGACAGCGACTTGAACCTAAAAAAGCAGCTGACCCTTTTATTTTTAGCGTCTATCACCGAGGTCGATCTGGCTCATGTCAGTCGTGTTGTCGCTGTCTTCTGGAGGGTCATCCCACTTGTTAAGGCTTGTTGACGTGGACGTCTGATCGGTTCACCATTTCCCCAGCTCTCTTTTGTCTCTCTGCTTTCCCTCATTTGTCAGTACCATGTTCTCTGCAGCTTGTCAACCGATAGCCTCTGAACCTCCTCTAGATAAAAAACACATTTTAAAATGCTCTTTTTAGCCATTTCTTTCTCTTTTTTTCTTTGTCAAAAACATCAACCTGTACAGTTACTGAACCGTAACTGGTGTTCAGCGTCCTGTCATTCCGTGATGTTTGAATTTCACGTTCAATTAAATAAGATTTTCTCTCTTGAATCCATATGGTAGTCTTTACATTGACGTATAAAAAGAGTACATATGGGGTATTAAAAAGCCTGATTAGAGTGGGAGCATTGGTGACCACGGGTCCCAGAGGTGTGTGTGGTCGATACACACACCACCTGTTGATGGAACAAAGCATCCGCTCAATAAAATATGCAGGAATGCCAGCTGAGGGAGTTGTGAATACTGCTTGGAGTGTTCGAGAGCAGGAAATGCTCAAATAAGGGGTATTCTTTAAAGATTTTGAAAGTTCCTTTCTGTCTGAATTGCAAATGTGGCGCAGTCTGGAAAAAGCTGTTAGAAGCTGCTAGAGCTGAATTCTGGAGGGAAAAAAAAGGAAAAAGGAGCAAAAAGATTTTGAGGAAAATTGAGGTTTTCTCCCAGTGATGTACTTTAACATCTATTACTTTATTAGATCATATGCAGTAGCGAAATAATGTAGAAATGTTTTTTTTTCTTCAGTTTTATCACAAATGCAGTGCCTAAAGTGTCTAAAACCTCACTAGCTATATAACATTCCTTATTGTAAACTTTAAATTCTTTCAGATTTGCCAGTGATGTTGTTTTTCCATGAATAGAAAAGGTTATAAATGTAGAGTCAGGCGGGGTGTCTTTCGGGAGACCTGGAATGAAATCTACTCTTCGATTTTTCTCCTTCTCTCCTTTTGGGGGAGTTTAAAATGCTAGGATTCTAGTTCGGCTTGAGAAAACAAAAAAACAAAAAACCCCAAACATTTTAGTGCAGGAAAACATATAACTGTGGATTTTATTTATCAGAGGATGGAGCATCGCCCATGAGGGTTTAAAAAAAAAATGTGTAAAAAAGTTTGCACATTTACATTTTATATATGCCTTTAGCAAAATGTCTTTAAGGCACTGAAAAAATACAGTAGTGTGGTCAAAAATTTCATTGGTAGTACATAATGATCACTGGTCTCAGAGGTGTGTGTGTGGTCGATATACACTCCACCTGTGGAGGGAAAAAAAAGCATTGGTTCAATAAAATATGCGAGAATGTTTCACTGTGGGGGATATTTTTGAAAAAAGTTCTGGTTTTCAGTTCTTGGGGCATATTAGAAGCAGATGATAGTGAATTCATGTGTGTAAACACTGCAGCATGTGTGTTCCTTGAAATAGAGGGCAGGTAATATGCTTTAATGCCCTTTGCTCTTTATGTTGGCAGGATTCCTGATCTTGGGGAAATGGTTCTCCCTGTCTTTCTCTCTCCACTCTTTCTCAAGGCGGCAATTAGCATGGATCCAGGCTTAGGAGAACGCAATCTTCCGATCTTGCTGCTATTTCTGTCCTTTGCGGTGTGTAAAGATGACTATCGTTCCGCAGGCGGACAGGCTTTTATTTGCCATCTGCAGGTCACTGTCAAAATCAGCTCAAAACATTTCTTCCCACAGAAGCGGAGCTAATTTCCGAGGCCGCAGTCTAAAAACGTTTCCGCTGCTGTGCAAGAAAAATGGGGATGCAATTATAATAAAAATGGAACGTGTCTCAGTCCATGGCCTGGTTCTAATCTAGATATACCTGTGCAGGTAAATGCTTTCAAAAGGCTGTTATCTATTTAAATTGAAGGTTTAAAACCTTCACGCCTGGATATCAATGAGGTGAAGGAGGCAGTGAGAGTGATTGCTCATGGCTCTGGACCACCAGAGAAACCTGCAAACTCCTATTTCTCACCACTGCAGCCACAGTACTGTAATGGACTCCATGGTAAGTGCTCTCTGATCACAGTCCATGGGTGAAATACCACTCAGCAATCCTCTCTGCCAAGCAAGCACTCATTCGTGAAGTGGGAAAAAGAGTCTGTCACTTACGGTGGATGCCTTAAACGAGATATACACAGTTTGGACATGGATGCTAATTGCATTTTAATGCGTCATTTGCGGAAAAAAAACAAAACAAAACAACCCAACATAAATCACAAGCCTGAGCTATAAAAGGAGTTTAGAAATGTAATGTCCTCGGTGGAGACATAATCCCATGTTGTGAAGAGGATAGAGGATGGAGCGGAGAAAATGGATATGGAAAACACACCAAGAATGGAGAGGTTTCTTGGCCGTCGTTGATGGTGCCACTTGAGTTTCGCAGAGGAATTCCTCTGAAGTTGAAGCAGAGTGGCGTGAAGAGGGGCTACAACGCGCACTCAGTGCAAGTGTTTGCCTTTTATAGAATCGCACAGGATATTCAGCTTGAGGAAAAACGTGACGGAATGCCGATGGATCTCGAACATGCTGTGTGTTTTCGTGCACGGACGTTTCTGGGTCACCTGATGAGATTAAATGCATTCCGGTTAGATTAGATTCTGGTGAAAGAAATGTTTTTAGGTCTGTTACAAGGCTAACTGATGAATAAAATATGACAGTGTGTGTTAAAAGTTTTCTTATAACAGTGTGACAAAAGGGTTTTCTTCCTTTTATACCACCAGTCCACCAGCACAGCATTTAAGCATCGGTCAGAAGGTATTGATTTCTTTTCTATAACATGAACTAGTCAGTGATCTTGTTTCATGGACATTCCTGTAACATTAAATGAATAACTAGTACAATGTTGTTGGAGAATTGGTGATAAAATAGTTGATCCAGTATGGGTTGGGAACAATAACTCTGCTTTGAGGCAGACCATGTAAAAGTGTTTTAACATTACTTATGGTGTGTTAATGCTAACGTTCATAGTTTATCACGTAATGACATTAGTTAAGGGAATCTTAATGCAAAATGTTACCTGCTAAATTCTAATCAATGTACTCCTCCACTGGTTAAATAGTCCCTATTATACATTAGCTTGTTACAAAAATGGTTGCTTTGCTTGGTTGCTTTGCAGCACAGTATAAAATCACAGAAAATCCCATTACTCTAGGGTCATTTGCACACTCGCTTATGTAAATCCCCATTCAAAAATCAATAGTACATTACTTCAGTAGGTGAGAGAGGGAGAGCGCTTGGCCGTGCAGGAGGGAATCATTATGAGGGTGTTCAGGACGGGGGCGTCAAGGTGTCAGGGTGCAGTTTTCTCACTCTCTCAGCTCCCTCCCTCCCTCTCTCTCTCTCTCTCTCTCTCTCTCTGTTCTGTCAAATTCACAATCCCAGCCGGGAGATCAGGACTGGATGAACTAGCGAGTTAGTGAGAGTGAAACACACACACACACACACACACACATACACAAACAGCACTGGAGAGAGAAGAGGGAGGAGGGCTGTGCTTTAAAATTCCAGTCATTTATTTTTTGTTGTCCCACCGCAATGTGTCATTGTCAAAATGCTTTATCTGTCAGGTGCACTCTAGCCCACAGACAGACCCGGGCCCTCAGGGAGACTTCACGGTGGCATTTTGTTCCTTGTTCCTCTCTGGTGGAGGAAGAGAAAGAGGAAAGAGAGAGACAGAGAGAGAGAGTGACCAGACGGAGAGATATAGAGTTATTAGATGCACCATGACAATAAAAGCACATTAACTTGCTAGCATGTGTCCTGTGCTCATTGGTGCACCGGAGCTCATGAGGTTGAGGGTGAACACGGGTCACTGGAGATGGGGCCAAGCTGGGTCAACTGCTTCATTCTCATTGCATTTCATTTTAACCTGATCCTTGACTACAGAAATCTGACACATCCTTCAAAAAAAATCCCATCTAAAAGGGTTCAACAAAAAAAAAAGAAGGCAATAATAGGAAACCGCTGACAGGATTTCTGCTCCCAGCATGCCCCATGGCAGCTTTAGATTCTCTGAAGGTGCGAGCAGTGATGATGATGATGAGGATGATGTCCAAATAAAAAAAAAAACAAAGAATAGTCTCCAGTTGTATTGACAGAAAATTTGAAAGTTCTTATGTGAGAACCACAATCTCCAAAATCCAAAGATTACACTATTCCCGCCTCATTAATCATTCATGGATCTTCTGGAACCACTTTATCATTGGGAACAGTGGAGTTTATCCTGGGAATATACCCCAAGCTAGACGTGTTCAGACTATTTCCCAGTGAGGCACACACAAAGCAAGACTGCACAGAAAGCAGGAAAGCAAGCTGAGGTTTGAATAATGAAATGGTGTATACAGTGGAGTTGAGGTGAGCTGAGGTGAGGTAAGGGAATGCTATCGAATGCACTATGATGGCTCCACTGAACCCTGCTTTATAATCATGGGACGTCCTCTCTTTCCTTTATTTCACTTAAGACATTCTTCAAGGAAAGGCTGCACCACAGGACAAACCCTTCCCTCTTTATGTCTCACTAATCCTGAGTTAGACCTTCATAGACAGCCAATGGGAGAAGAGCTTGCCGAACCCCTGGTACACCAACAGGATTGGGGTTATTATCTCAGCATTTCTCAATGCCCCCATGTCCTCATGTCTGAGTGTGAACCAGCTGCTTTTGTCCAAAACCTCTTTACTCTTTAAAAGCACTGAACACTGGCTTGTTTTCCCCAATGGTGGCCTCCACTTTTTTTTCCCCTACAACATGCTGTGGTGTAATCCTTGAGATGACTTCATTGGATTCTCTGTGACTTTACTCAATTACAGAGTTGAGTAGTCCCAGCATCAGGGCTTTCTGATGTAGTGAAGGTATATAGTATGAGGGTTGAAAAATTGGAAGATTTCACAACTGTAAATATGATCAACTGGAGACTCTTTCCATAAATGCTATTAAATATCACCTTATGGAAAATTTCACCATTGATGATCAAACATTTTTATAAAACTGTGATTTGTATTAGTCAGATTTACAGTCTGTAGTTTTGACCTGTCAGATTTGAGAATTTTACAGCAACATAATATAAAATTGCGTAACATCCTCTAGGCGTGAGACTTGCAATTTCATCACTTGAGCGAGACATAATTTGTATCTCCAACACTACATTAGATTCCAAATGGCAGGCATGTTGAGTCAAAAGTCCCTTTGCGTGTAGCACTCTGACAAACAAAGGGTTTATCAAGCTAATCGCTAACCAGTTAATGTTAAAAAAAGAAAAGAAAAGAAAGCTTGAGAGTGCCAGCTTTCACATTCTCCATCTTGACCCAAAGAAAGAGAAAGAGAGTGAGATGAGATGGGAATAGAGACAGAAAAGAGAGTATTTGTAGGTTAGAGCTTGTTGGACGATGCTAAAGACCTATCAGGACTCTATGTCAAGCAGCGATCCTGCTCCGTCTATCATCCAAGTGTCATTTTTTTCTTCACCCAGCAGGAGTGTGAGCAAGAAAGAAGACACACAAGCGAGGGCTGATCCTCCAGGGAAGTTTTTCTGTTGCTTGCTTTATACAACCACTTGAGAAACGCTGTGAGAACTCCAGCAGGAACAGAAAACTGGGTCAGGCATCAGCCAATACAACTATGGAACGCAGCAGAAGTAGAAAAAAAGTGCCGCAACATCACACTTTAGCCCTGTAGCCCTGACTCTATAGACTCTGCAGTGCCAATTCCACTTGAGGTTTTTGCCACTTAGTGCATGATAATGACCCCACTACCTGCATATAAATCAGATTACCACTCTCCTCTGGGAGCGCATGCATACCTCGCACATATTAAGAGGTCTTGCTGCAGAAAACCCTGCTTTATATGTGACAGAAAAAAGAGTAATGAATAACGCAGTCCCTTATGGAACGGGGATCTAATATAGCTGAAAAATTGGAACCAGCAGCCTGAATGAATTACACAGGTCAAATTACGTTGCTAAGTTGCTGCAAAAAGTCCCAGATGGGACACCTGAAAATAAATGACGGCGATCAGACATGGCCACAAATATGATGGAGAACAGACGTGGTCCTCAAAAAAACCCTTAAATGAATGAGAAGGCAACCGCAGGCTGTGCAGTTTAAAATTCCTGTGCTTTGGTGGCTACAAAGATGCGGTCAACAGTAAAAAGTCGAGTGAGGCTGTTCGTTAGTTTAAGGGCTGAATGAAGGAGGCACCTAGTCCGAAAGAGCACCATTAACCACATCGAAGACTTCCAAAGCAAGCTCAGCCACCACCATGACCCGCTGGGCCTAAATAACTTCATCTCATTAGCACTTGCTGTGATCAAATGGGTTTCTAGAGTGCTGACTATTATTGCCATCCTAGGCTCTTTGTGTTTGTGGGATATGAACATTGGGTTCAGAATCATTAGTTCAGTGCTGTGTTGCTATAGTTACACAAAGAGCCCCCCCCCCAAAAAAGAGGATAAACAGAAGCAAAATGTGGCTTCGAGACTTTTACAAGCCAAAGAAGCATTCACATTTGCCATGCATAAACTGCTCTACCAGATGGTGTGACAAAGAGATGGAGGCAACTGGTGGTGTGTTGCTAAGGGAATGGCAAAAATAGTGTGACCAAAACGATAAGCGCTGCTGAAGTCTTGATTCTGACTACTCAGAAGGTGTCGATTAATTTCCTATACTGGCATCTGGAACAGATAGCTCAGCTGAACTACTACCTGGGAATGAACTATAACTACATGGTATGTTTTCTGTGAAGAGATTTATTAAAAAAAAAATTTGAAGGAGTCTCCAGTGTCAGTGCTTCGTAACAATTAGAGGTAAAGCTGTGACACAAGGATGCAGGAGTTTGCAGAGCTTTTGTTTGTGAGGAAATGATTGTTTACAGCTGCTAATGGAAGATATAACAGGAAGTGACTTACTTCTTATTTAACAGGACTTGAACGATAAAAGTTGCACTTGATTAGCATCAAATGACTTCAAGGAGAAACACAGAAGAGGTGAACACAATCAGGTAACAAATGACCGGACAGGACTAGAACAAAAACCAAAACAAACATGGTGTTCATTGTCATTGGGACTGTGATGCGAAGAAGGAAACTGTGACAGAGTCTACAGCTGGCTGTAGCAAGAACAACCTGGGGACGACTTCATAGCTCCTTGTTTAGAGCCTGAGCTTGACTTACTAGTTTCTGTTTGGGTTTCTGACATGTCCTCAGGTTTGCTCCCAACTCCCAAAAACATGTCAGTAGATGGATTAGCTACACCCAATTGCCCCTAGGTATAAAAGAGTGCCCTGGTCTGATAGCTTTCTATCCAGGCTGTATTCCTATCTCACACCTAGTGTTCCTGGGATAGACTCAGCATCATCCACCATGACCATGAACAGGTTAAAGTGGTTACTCAAGATGAATGAAAAACCAACCTGGTATTCCTCTTAAAAGACCATTTCGTATTACCAAAGACTGCAGAATGTTCTAGAAAGATGTAATCGAAGCCCTTTTATGCATGTCTGGCGGACATGGTGCTTTTTTTGCCATTTGAGGTTATACACACCAATAATTTCATTCTTAGAAACATTATGAAGGATACGCTGCTGTTCGGCCAAGCAGTGAATGCTAAACCCTAATTTAACCTTAATAAAACCTAAACTTTTGTTGAATACGAGCCAGCTTAGTCCAGTGGAGACCAATTGATGGGTTCTTAGTATTGGAATTCCTTACTATTGCATCAAAATCATTCTTTGACGATGGTTAAGGATTCTTAGCCTTCTAAACATCTGGGGTTTTTACAGGTTATACATGGACCCTTTAATGGTTCCCCCAAAGGTACAAGCCAAAGATTCTATTTTTAACCTTTTTTAGCTACAAGTGTAATTAGTGTATGGCTGAACTATGGACTAGTTGATGATAGAGATCCCACCTGCAAGCTGCTCTTCATAGAGTTGACAGGTCATGTGACTAATTAAAGGTAAACACAGTTACAGAATACAGCAAAACAGAGAAGCCCTTTCACCACCACAGATGTTTAACATTGCAAGGGCTGAAATATTGTTTAGAAAATGTGCGCATTCCACAGAGGCCTTGTCTTCACATGGTGCTGGGTTCCCATTGGCTAGTGCATTCAGGAGCCATGAGCCTAACTCCAACCGCTGATAAAAGTGACTGGTTTACAAAAGTCATGATTGATCGTTTTCCCGATAAGCCTCAGATTTTACGTAAACAAATCTGGTACAATGTTAGTCGTTTACAATTTCTCTCAATTTTGTAACTCCGCTGAGATTTGGAAGCAAAGAAATGTTTCTCATATAATATAGACAATGATATTATCAAGCACCCCGAGGAGTTTCAAGTAATAATCCTGGGTGAGATCAAGTATCATTAAGTAATTTTAAGCACACATTTCACTATCTAATGGTGATCTATGCTCTCTGGTGCTTGGTGTTTCTTTCTTTAATATTTATGTAATTAAAACACTCTGTCCCAGTTATTATTGTGTTGACTCACCAGTTTATTTCTAACTTTTTCAAACTTTTAAAGGAAGAAGAACTCACAACGCTATGAACCGTAATGGATGTCCTTATATTTTTTTTGTACGCTCTGTTTCAGTGCCACGTCTTCTACTCTTACCAACGCGTCCACGCTACATCGGTGGAGCAGCTGACGCTGATGAATTGATATGCTAATTAAAGTGTTCCTGAGGTAAAGGAAATTGAATGGGGCGATTTTCTCATGACCCGTAGAGAAGGGCCACGAGCCGTTTGTCCGTTCTGACCACAAAAACCTTGAGCAAACAACTCCGACGAGAAAAGCAAAGAGCTCGAAACGAACAGACAATGTTTTGAGCACTTAGGACATTTGAATCTGAATGACGGTTTAATGACCCTTCTCTTCCCTTCTGTCGAGCGCCCCCCCCAATCCAGGCCTTGTTTTGTTGCCTTTGTAATTTGACTTTCAGTCAAACTCTCCGAGATCCTTGTAATTGCGGGCCGTAATTAAGTTTGGAACGATGCGCGATCAGGTACATGCGAAATGAAGCAAAGTCTTGGTGCAGTACAATGAACGTTTACATTGATCCAAAGCCACAAAGACAACAGGAGCGCCGTTGAATTTAAATGTTCGGCGAAATGTAATGAAAGGTGACACTCGGAGCGCCAGAACGAAGCTGCTGTGTCGTCCCGGGTGCCAGTAATTAACTTTGCCGTGACGGGATCGCAATTAACGCACTGCTGCGATTATGACACTTCTGCTTGCGTGCACACGCCATTTTAGCTGGCATACCTTTTATCTGACAAGTTTAAATAAAGTACTTCTCCACCTGCTGTTTCTTGATCTTTCACCATAGCAGGCCTTACACTTCCTGTCAGCGCCTTTTGTTTTTATCAACATGAAGTCTCTTTCATATCAAGACACTTCACCCAGAAGGCACCTGGAGTAAATAGAGGCGTAGCCACTTCACCAGACAGTGCAGGCAGAAAAGTATGAAAGAACTTTGGAAAATCACCCAGCAGGCATAATTACTGTCACGGCATGCTTTTTCTCCCTATTATTATTACATTTTAAAGAGTTTTAAGTAACTTTATTACTTTGGGAAAGTTGTTTTGATTAAAAGTAAAAGATGAGCAACTTACAAGGATAAGTAGGATGCATCAATGTAACTGATCTGTAATCGTCTCCTCCTAGCCACGTTGCGGTTCAAAGAACATTTAATCTGTCGAGTTTCCAGGAATGCTTACAATGTTGCTGCTCAAATTTAGTGGAAGCAACGTTGGGACTGTCGTGTAAGTTGTTTCCAGAACGTTTTTAGAACATTATAATCAGAACACTAAAACCTTCACCTTCTCCGAACCTGTAAATACTTTTAAAAGTACTTCAAAATATAGATCATTTTTTATGTCAAGTTCCCACAACATTGCTGTTCAATGTTACTACCAATGTTTCCATAATGTCATTCAGGCATTGCAGGAGCAACAAGCAGACTCCGACCAGGCCGGCGGGTTCAGAGCCAGAACCTTCTTGCTGTGAGATAACGGTACTAACCGCCGCACCACCGTCATCACAATGTTACTCGTTGTTCTAATAGTGCTGTGAAAAAAAACGCTAGCTGTCTTCAGAACATTGCAGAAACGTTAGTTTTGGAACGCTACGAACTAAGAAGCTGTTAAATACTTACTGTATCTTCTAATATGGTTCTCTTTTAGACCGTTTCAGTGCGTTTAATTTGAATTTTTTTGGCTTTTGAGTGACCGGGCAGCCTACTGTTAGGATTAGGATCACTGATACACACAGTGCTACTCAAAGAGGCAGGTGCGCTAGGTCAAACAGCATGAGCGGGCCAAACCTATAAAATCCTGAAAGAGCGTCCCGAAATGATGAACTCCAAGCTGCTCTGTTCTAATGTAGCTGTACAAACAGGCAGTGGAGGAAATGTCCGTTAAACCCTAGCCAAATCACACTCTAAAGATGGCTAGCCAGTGGGCCCATTTGTTATTTGCTCGCGGTTAGCATGCCAGAAGTTTTAGTTTTTACTCTCTTGAGCTTTGAGGACATTAGCAGCAAGACAACATATTGAAGTGACCTGTTGTTCAACATTTACTTGTCACTTCCTGGCACGTTTGAGGTTGTCCTGATTAGCTATTAGCTTAGCTACTTAGCTCTGCAGCTGTCTTTCGCTTGGGCCACATACTGAGGTGGATTTAGGGTCGACCTTCTAGTCTTTTGGTCTCTAGCCGAGCAGATTCTGTGGCAGGGAGTTCATCATGCTTAGCCATTAGCTTAGCTAATTAGCTCCACAGCTGTTCATGCTTTGGCCTCCACTGGTCATTCACTAGCACACTATAACGGGCAACAACGCCATTGTTCATGCCGTCATGATCTGCTATTTTTGGCTTTTGTCATGAAGCCGAGCTGCTTTCCGGCCTCGTTAGATTTCCACACAAATCTGATATTTTTATTGCACGCATTCTTGGAGAGAGAGAGAGAGAGATATTAATCCTAATTAGGGACTACTTACTGTATCTCCCTGTTGACTTGCCTGTTCTGACTGGTTCCTTGCTTTCAGCCTGGCGAACGAATCATCCTGCAGCCAAATTGCATCTACAGGGGGAATGTCCCCACATGGATCA
This sequence comes from Notoglanidium macrostoma, assembly GCA_030068235.1. Lineage (NCBI taxonomy): Eukaryota > Metazoa > Chordata > Actinopteri > Siluriformes > Auchenoglanididae > Notoglanidium > Notoglanidium macrostoma. The sequence goes on along the minus strand of JAQQZR010000012.1, from coordinate 25,205,930 downwards.
CCCCCCCCCCCACTCCCGCTGTGGACCAGTTGCGGAACAGTAGCCCAAAAATGTCACAGAACATTGTTTCCTGGAGACACTGCTAGCATTCGCGTTGGCCCGATGCATTTAATCTTCCTTTGTACAAAGTGAGATCCCGAATATTAAAGGAAATATGTGCTATGTGTCAATTTAAATCCGTTTCATCAAAAATATATATATATAAATATATAAGTCCCCTTGCTGGAACTATAAAATGGGTAATTCAATTCCAGGCTAAGCCCGTAAAAGCGTTCGACTCAAAGTGTGTAATGAACGACAGTCATTCTTGTGGTTGCGGAATAATGCGCTCTTCATTGGAAAACATGTTTCTGCACAAAATCCAGAGTTCTTAAAGTGCTCGATTAGTTCAAACGTCAGATAAATCACATTTCAACACCCCCGCCCCATCACCAACTCCCACTTTCTTCTCTTTTCCATTCGTTCAGTGAACTGACAGCGGTAATCCAGCTGTGCTGGAGAGATCAGCTATCTTTCAGGGTGCACAAAAGTCGCTCATGGCTCACAGCGAGGCTCCCCCCCCCCCCTTTTTTTTCTGAAGCCTTTGATTTCTGTCTGTATAATACATGGTAATTAGACATTTCTTTTTGGAGCAATGCTCTGAAAATACGTGATGCTGAACATTTCTTACATTTGATATCATCTGCCCGGATTCAAGCTCCAGCCTGTGTACAGTGGCATTGAAAGTTCAAGAAAATCAGATAATGTGTGCTATAATTTGCCTTTGTGTTGCGTGTTATTTGCTTAATGGTTATAAATGGGCTGGCGTGGATAAGTCTTTATTCTCTTTAAAAGAAAAAAAAAGAAGCCTCACATCATTTCCTATTAATAAAATCGATTATTTTATTTTATTTCATCTACTGTTCATCTTTCGTGGAACCAAACAGGATGGGAAGAAGAAGTGACGCTGGGGCTGAACTCTTTCTAGGCCAGACTGTGTTAAGGGATTTACACATTTTCGAGATTCGTGCGCATTGATTTTTTTTTTCAAGATGCCATTCGGGAAGCTAGACGTAAAAAAACTAAGCAAACTTTGTCTAATCGAAGTTCAAACAATAGGGTTCCAGCACGTTGGCCCCATAATTACAGGAAGGGACAAATGATAGAAGAGTTTGGAGAAAAGATGGTTCGTTATCTTTACTGTCTTTACACTTGATTTAAACCATTTCTGCTGCTGTTATCTATTTGTCTTTCAGTTCCTTTATGGATGTAACCAATTCCAAATACGTTATTCCTATCGAACAGCTAATACAGTATGTTCTAAATGAATACGAATTGGATTGGAGGTGCTCTATTAGGGATTTGTTTCCTATCATCTGTGGTTTGCTCCACTAGCTGGACCTGAACACCTTCCTGCCTTCCTGAGCTCCAAAAATAACCATATTTGTACCATAATTTTGACCACACCCACAAATCCGGATACAAATATTTGGAGGTTTAAACAGACACTGCTCCTGTTACTGATAGCGTCATGACCCACTGAGCTATAAGACTTGTTTTCATGGGAGTACCACCAAGCTACTTAATTTCCTTTTTAGCCCTAACATTCACCATCATGACACTTGGGGTATTTTGTTCAATTAGGGAAAGTTAAGCTGTTTTTTTTAATGAGCTATGCAATCTAGAAGCTGTACTGTTGAGAACCCATTATCTGTTGATTTCTTCTGTATTACTTGCAAATTGGGCAAGGGCAATGGATCTCGGAGAATAGACGCACACTTTATTGTTATTCTCCGCTTATAATCGTTGTTCATCCAATCTTCAACCTTGTTAATGGCTCCCACCTTATTGCACCCGACTTCCTCAAATGCGTCCACGTTACATAATTCTTAACTTCGTAATTTTCTTAACATCTTTTCTCATTTTACCTCCGAGCCCTGTTATGCGTTTGAGTGAAGTCAAGAGAGAATTAGATGAAAAATGAAAAAGATTGCACGCCTTGTCATTTTGTATTCCTTTTTTTTTTTATTTCAGACAGCACTCATAATTCACCCACAACTGGATGGTGACCAATTGTGAAAGACCTGAAACACCCAATGAGAACACAACTGATGATAGAAGATGGATTTCAAAAAAATTTTTTTTTTAAATAAAAAAAAAAAGGCTATGTTTGGTTGAAATCATATTTTAAAAGATTAAGCAGTGAAATGGACATTCAGTTACATCATTTTCAAATGCATGACAGAAAGGATTTAGTGAAAACCGCATATAAGTCATGCTTGCTGGCACGATGTATTATAGAAGAGGGTGGAGATTCTCTCTCTCTCTCTCTCTCTCTCTCTCTTTCTCTCTCATTCTTTTTAAAAACCAGTCAATACATGACTGATATGCATGGCTTGCTTTTGTAATTGTCTTGGTGCGTTGGGCCCAATGACAGACACAGCCATCTTTGCATGTGCTAAAATGGCTCTCACAGTGAATTATCACTTCGAGTTCAGCCACGGCCACGGCATCTTCCTCGGAGAGCATATCACAGCCAAATCATCCTTACTAACATAGACACCAAGCAATCCACTAGGCAAGGATCACGGCAGATACAGATGCCCGAAGAAGGTGTTTATTACACAAAATGTCACATTAGACAGATGACTTTGTTAACAGTTTTAGTGAAAATCAATTTGTAGTATTATTCACAGTTATGGCTTATTGGAAACTGTCATCAATTATCACATCATCCACATGGCAAAAAATAAATAAATCAAAGCGGAGTTACAGTTATCATCCTGAACTTAATTTTTTTCATGAGTCAGTGCATATATGCTAAGGCAATACCGATACATTTCTGCTTGGTAGGGTCATTCCACCATTCCCCGATTAATACAGATGTATGCGCGGTGGTTCGCACTGTCGCCTCACAGCAAGAAGGTCCTGGGTTTGATCCCCGGGGCACCTTTCTGTGCAGAGTTTGCATGTTCTCCCTGTGCATGCGTGGGTTTCCTCCGGGTGCTCCGGTTTCCTCTCACAGTCCAAAGACATGC
>JAQQZR010000012.1:25178597-25192285 GCA_030068235.1 Notoglanidium macrostoma | reverse complement strand
GAAAATGATGAGTATGAGGCAGAGACTAATAGACCATGAAGATATTTGTTTCTTTCTGTTTCACGTTTGATTCTTCTGCCTCAACAAACACCAACAGTCATCTAATAAGGTGGTCTTTACCCAAAGTTTTTTTACTGTCTTGTTTCTAAAGGAGGTCATTTGTAGTTAGTGTGTTTGCTGGAAAGTTGGTCATTTTAAGAAATCAGAAATCATTCATTCATTCATTCATTTATTCATCAGTAACCAGTTTATCCTGGTCAGGATTCCAGCCATTCTGGTTTATCCCGGGAAAGTTATGCAGGACTACACCCTGGATGTTTCCATGCACACTACAAATTCGCACACCTTGTGGCAATTTATCACAGCTTGTCCACTTACTGGTAAATTTGTGCATGGTAGGAAGAAACCAGAGAACCCCAAGGAAACCCAAATGGACAGGAAAACACATGCATGGTGCTCGAGGGGATTCCTGAAGCTGTGAGGCAGCCAACCATGCCGTACTCTCAAATCTCGAACCCTTAGGAGTTCTTTGGTTTGCCCTTCTGGTGGAACCTTTATTTGTTCTACAACAAAATGTTACCCTGTCAGAAATGGTGATAAATACACCCCATTCAGGAAGCTAAAAGTAAACCAAGCACCGTTTGAGGAATCTATGAAGGGACTTCTTAGGGTAATGGGATCCACCCATAGTCATGCAAACCAGTTCTCTCTTCCGTGCTGTGGTAGTTTCTCTGAAGCTTTGCAGATAATTGTTCGTGACGGAGTGCTGGTTCTTCATATTCCACCCACCGCTCCCAAATGCCAGAGGATAAATGATGCGTCAGCGCCAAAAAGAAGTAATATGTCTCTGTTTGACCTCCATGATCCCGACTGTGCTGTGTCTGCTCTGGGTGCTTTGCGCATCAGGAAAGTGCAGATGTCTTTCTTCTTACAAGAGCTCATACAATCAGGCATACTGTACAAACATGGGGCAATCGGGCCACGCCTCCCTGCTGTTGATCAGTTTCCTGTAACAGGACATGTGGTCCTGTGGTGTTTTATTCCTTACACCAACCCTCAGTTGCCTATAGGGATGAGTTTAATTTCCAATCATGTCTCATTCATGATGGATGCTTGATGATGGTGGTTTACAGCAGGTGGGTTTATTCCATTATTTTATTCCATAATGTGTTTGATTTATGAATTTACTGTACGATTGTGTATGAATGAGCAATTGGATTAGCCCATGCCTTCTGATGCAAGACTTCTATTGTCCTGGATCCAAACACAGTTTCCAAAAGTGTTGTCACTTCCCTGCATATAATGAGGATCGTTATGCCACGATGCATTTGGGGAAACGGAGGCCTGATTTGTTCTCATTGCATATTTTAGCTGTGGCATGTTGTCCCGCAGGCATCGCTTTTCGTCAATTACGTGGAGGAAATGACTGGTTTGATTGTATCAGGCACGGTGAGGATACAGCGCCTGGGTGTTGCACGCTGGGAAGGAGAGCTGAGCAGTGTTCCGTTACTCGTTTCCCCAACGGACTCAGCTGCTCCAATTCATCCCCCCCCCCCGCAGCCAGATAGAAAAGCGAGGCAGTCCAAGAATATCAGGTGGAATTTTATCACGCCGTGACAATACATTTGATTAGTGTGACATTGATTAAACCACCTACCCTTCATATTTCCATGACTTTGCAAAAGCCCAAAGAGCCGATTCAGCAGGTTGCACTTCTGTCGCAGCCAGAAACAAGGGGCTTCCACTTAGGCGCAAAGATCCAGAAATGTTGCACAACGTCCTTGCCCACTAATAGTCATTGTCGTAAGCCTCAATGGAATTGTTTCTGCGGTCACACCATAGGCCGCCACGAGAACACTGATCGCAGTGGCATTTCTGGATATCACAGCGCAATATGAGGGGTGTTCACTGTTCAACTAGCTTTCATCATCATCCTCTGCCTTCCTCCTTCATCCAATCCATCGACGTGCAGAACAGTGAGGCTGAACGTTCCACTGCGTCAATTTATAACATACAACTGGACCTGGTTAAAAGCTGGCCGGAATGAGTGGCTCTTTCAGAATCCCGAACTTGACCGAACTGCCGTCTTCCAGCAAACGGAGACCTTCAATTCTAAAAACTCTTGGCAGACATCCAATGAAATCACTCATCAGCAATTTTTCATAACCGAGCATTTCTTAAGCTCTGAAGGACTCGATCGGCTCCACTGGAAGACGCCCACGGGTCAAGACTCGGACACGCAGCTTGGAGATTTGCGGATCTGGAACGCGACACAGAACCCAGTGAAAATGCCACCATGATTAAGAGTAATGCTCAAGTGCTGGCAAGCTCAGAAACCACCATGGATGCCGCTCGTACAAAGATGCTTTGTTTAGAAGAGTGGACGGATGGAATTACTTCCATGGGGTTGGGATTATTAAATTACTAGTCTGTCTGGTATCAGAAATTCTTTTCTACGTGTCCAATAAGAGTCAAAGAACTTTCAAGGAGTAACACAACCTGACAGACAGAAGACAGATTAAAACACAGGTAAGAAGACAGCAGACAGAGAGTTAGCAACTCAGTTAGAACTTACTTGGTTAACAAAACAGTCAATATGCTACGTTAAAAATAAAACACTTAGGGATGTGCATTTATAGCAAATTAATCACTGACATGAAAGTGTGATATGATTACTGTGATTATCCATTTATAGTTACATTTATTGTTGTACGACATCTGTGAAACAAGCTAGTTCCTGTTATCAGTTTCATTATAGTAGCTAGAAACAGTCGTTCCCTGACCATCCTCTGTTGTTTCCGTCTTTGAAGGTAATAATTTAAACCAAAGCACAATTTGTGATGTTACCAGGAAATCTGAATTGGAAGTCCTGTGTTGGAAAATTTACTGACTTGCACTGGAGACTTCTTTCATGATACATATTTCTTTGTTAAATACCATTTGTATTTTTTTTCTTTTGTTACTATGGAAATGTTTATTTATTTATTTATTTTTTTTCCGAGACAAGCCAGAACTACTGTCAGAGCTGTCTGTCCAATCAGAATCAGGAATTTAACAAAATGATGCAACACCTTACTCAGTGTTAGGATTGTTATAGGATTGTTTTTTTATTATTATTATTCTTTAAACTTGGTTTTTAACCTTTATATATTATACTTACATCAAAATTTCCTGTGTTTAAAAATAGCTATAGGGTAATTTCAGTTGGACGTAGCAGGGATTAAGCAATTTAAAATTTCACTATGTAATTGTATCTTACTAAAACATGGCCAAGTTTGGCTACACAAATAAGCTTGGTTTCCCAAGTAATGCCTGCTACTAAATCTGTCTATAAAAGAGACAAAAGTCTGGACTGCCTTAAGTCCTCCATGAAATCTTTTTGGCTCTCGTGATCCTAATATATCATAAAAAGATTCAAAACAGATTCAGTCCAACTATATGTTGTGGCCTGATCCGTGTCCATGTCATATTTCTGTAGTGGCAATTTTATTACTTAGTGGTGAAGAAGTAGAAGTAGAATTTACAGCATTACTGCTGAGTCATTCTTGAATCTCTTTTTTTTAGACAACGACTATTGTCTCGTTCTTTAAATGCTTTTACGATATTTATTTTTGCATTATTGTGGAACTTGATATTGACTGATGAGGTCATTTTGAACGGTTCATACTATCTTGGAAGTAAATTATTAATTAATTTTAAAAAATAGCATCACGTATCATGCCTTTAGCAGAAATGCTAGTTAACCACATTTTGTGCGTTTGCTAATTCTATGCTTAAAAAAACACCACTCTGTTACTCATTTTAAAAGTAAATTGCAGCCTGTCAGACAAAAAAAAACCTTTATTATCTAAAGAGTTAGACGGGCTAAATAATACCCCACATATGGAATGCTATGACTCTTAGACGGATTTAAAAATGGTTAGCATGATGCTACCGTTACAGGATGTCTGTTAGCAATGTAGCTAGATGTCTAGCATTGCAACTGTGCATCGGTTTAAGAAGCTAGTATTTAACTAGCCCCTAGTTTTACTGAAGAAAGATAACTGTAAAGCAGTTTTATAAAAGTAAACTATAGGAACACTCTAGGTTAGCTACTTAATGCTATGTAGCCATGTAGCTAGCTGTCTAGTATTGCATTTGTGCCTCAGGTGAAGAAGCTAGCATTTAACCTACCCCTTAATCTCACTGAAAAATGAAGAAAGACATCTGTAAAGCAATTTAACAAAACTCTCATGAACTCATAACTATTCATACTAGACAGCCAGGTAACTAAGGTGACCAGACGTCCTCTTTTGCCCGGACATGTCCTCTTTTTGAGACCTAAAAATGTGTCCGGGCGGAATTTCAAAATCGCCTCAAACACGCCTACTTCGAATTTCCATTGCGTTTCTCTGTGTCGTTCACAACCTAGTCACGCCCTTCCCCTACTCAGTTCTGTTCTCTTTGCATTGTGTGGAAGTGAGTAGGGGGAGAGGTGAAGTACAGCCTAGAAGATCTGGATTGCACGGTCTGACTGTAGAGCTAACGCCATTGGTCGATAGCATTCTCTGTAAACATTTAATTTATTCAGTCATATGAAGCTGAGTGCCTGACGTGTAAAGCAGGCACTTACATGTCTGTCGCAAATAAAGGTGCAAACGACCTACAAGCACACATGAGTTCGGCCAGGCATAAAACGGCAGCGAGGGGCGAGAGCTCGTCATCTAAAGTCACGGAGTTTTTTGTAAGTAAATCCGAGAGTGCAGCTGTCACTGCAGCAGAGGGTACCTATGCTTTTCACACGGTTTAGCACCATGAAAGCTACAGGTCAATGGACTGCACATCTGGCTTGTTAAGAAAGGTTTTCACAGATTCCCCAACAGCTCAAAAATTCTCAAGCGCTCGAACGGAGACAGAATCAATTGTGCCCCACATTCTGTTGACGTTGCTCCAGAAGCACTTAAAGATATACCCTACTGTGGCGTGTTTACTGATGGCAGCAATCATGTCCTCTTTTTCACAAACTCAAATCTGGTCACCCTATAGTAACTAAGAATACTTGCTAGCTATCATGCTAAGCTAGCACACCAGGCATCTTTAAATGAGCTACATAGATGTAACTGTTTGCAGCGTGTTAGTTAGCAAACTAGCTGTCTGGTTTGTATTGTTTTTCTGTCACTTTCTCCCTGCTAAGCTAGCAATCAGGGCAACTAGCATATATCAGGCTGCCTTCCTGTAATAAACAGCCCACTTTTTTTTAAAACAAAAATGACTATATATTAGGATTATGTGTTGCTTAGATTTCTGGAGAATAAAAAATATTGCTCCTTCTTTTCATTTCTGCCCTGAGATGTGTGTAATAAAACTTCCATGCCCTGAGGTTTAGGTAATACAACTCCCATGCGCATGCTGCATAATGTTTATCACTGTTTCGGGAAATGATGATTAAATAAAGTATTATTATGAATGTTAGCATGTCACCCTTTTTGACCCTTTTGTCTGACATTTTTATGATCATAACACGATGCTGCAATTACACCAATATCATCTGCAACAAAAATATACAAGTGCTCAAAAAGCAAGCATTTTATTTATTTGTTTGTTTATTTATTTATTTTTTTAGTCATGAGCTGCAATCACTGTCACACCACATCCTGTCCGTCACCTGGTGTGAGGTCACCAGAACTGTGGAGCATCTGCTCCTAGTGTCCACCTGCCCTCTGAGCCGCTGCCCGCTGCGTGCGATAATGATGAAGACTGCATGTGTCGGAGAACAAGGGGTTCCACAGCACTGGGGTCACATCTGGGGGTGGCGCAGATGGGAAATGGAGGTGGCAGGAGGTGCACAGGTGTTAGGGGAACAGTGCCAAGCTGTCTGAACGCATCCAGAGCGTCATTGGTAACGTTCCTGTGCCCTCTTGTTAAAAAGGGGGAATGGCTTTTGGGTTGGCAGGTGAGCAAGTGATCAGCGCCTGAGAGATGATATGAGGGCAAAAAGTTTGGCGGAAGTCAAGGTGGAAACGAGTTTGGACTGGAATGCGAGCTTGCTGCGATTTCGGTGGTAAGACTTGACTCCTGGTTAGACACGATACAAACTGTTTATAGTCTGTCACAATACTGAGTCTCAACAGTATGGCAAATGATGTTCATCTATCTTTCAACATGCCATTGATTGTATTAATAGACTCCAAATGAAGTGAATTTAAACGTGTGATTGGGTCCTGCACAGGGTGTACCCCGCCTGAAGTCAGCTGGGATTGGCTCCAGCTTTCCTGCAGCCCTGATGGATAAACGGTGTAGACAAAGGACGGATGGATGGATGGAAGGGTGATAGGGCTCGAGATGGCTTGAGAGCATACAGATTGCAGGAATGGCTGGAATAATATGGGGAAGTAAAGTGCTCAAGATTATGTGTAATTTCAAGGAAAACTATGTTTAGAAATACATATAATATGGTGGATGAAGGTACTCAAAATAGTACGGAGGATGAAGATGCTTAAAAGCATGTGTATAACAATGTATACTTAACATTATATAATATAGAGGACGTAAGGGGTCGGAAATAAATATACACAAATATATACGCACAGAATGGAGAAGAAAATTAGTATGCTCATGTTCTGGTAGACCAAAGTGTTCAAAAAACATGTCATCTTACTGTAAAATACTAACACTAATTCAGAGTATTCAATTATTTCTATTTTCCAATTATATTTTATAATAAACTTAAATGTTCACAGTGGGGTGGCACTAATAGTCATGATTAGCTGATTCTCACAAACGCTGAGCACAATATAATTAGTTTTATCCTGTTCGTCTGGTGGGAGTTTAATGCGTACGATCAAATAGAACGCAGCCTGCGTTTGCCTCTGATCTAAAATCACACGCAGACGTCACTGTTGGATCTGCAAATCAGCAAAGGATTTAATCTAACCCTACACAAGAAAAGAGAAAACCATTAAAGGGATTAATCTTAACAACCATAAACATTTGAAAATGTTGATTGACCGGTTTCAGGAAACTTGAGCGTGTCAGTCTTCCAATAAATAAAATGTATTATTATTATTATGTACTAGTATTTGCAGTAAATTGTCAAAAAAAAAAAAAGGTAGTCTGATATCTGATAAAAAAAAAAAACAGCAAAGATGATGTCAAAACTGTGAAACCCCCAGCACTGGCCTCTTTTCCCAAAAGCCATTAGTTATGTTTTAAACTGAAACCCAAAATATATTACATGAGTGATTTAAACTGATACTGGATCTCTCTCTCTCTGGACTCATGTCCAAACTGGCCACGTCACACAAAAAGAACTATTTGTGGATCTTGGCTTGAAGCCAGTGACTGGAGCGACGGTTACGGTGTTGTGTACACATGATCCTGGCACCGTCAGCATGACAGCATGTCTGAAAGTGGTGTTTTTACCTTAAACATTAAAGATGTTAAAGCAGGGTTCAGGATCCAGTGGTCTGAATACGAATCTACAGATTGCTGTGCCGTTCACAAAGGAGTCAGATATCTGAGTCAACTTGTTTAGATGAATGTTGTGGGGAGATAAAATGTATTTTTTCATAACCCTTGCTGTTTAATTGAATGAAAATGCTTCCATTGAAATAATAAAACCCAATTAAATTAATTAACTGATTCTTTTTATTAAATTTTTCACTATATATGTTTTCACAATTACCTGTTATATTTTTTATTTTCTTGTAATGGTAACGACTTTAATGATAATTTCTTGATCTTTTCTTTTTTTTTCTTTTTCTTTTGAGCAGCTACACATTCCCAATTTACCCAATTTGTTATGACTCCTTTCCCCTAATTACTCCTTTAATTGTGGCTAATTACTTTGTATAAATTTTTAAGAATAATCTTTTTTAACATTCTTTCTATTACATCTCTTCTGTTGCTTCCCTTATACTGTTTTACCATTTGCCTTTTTTGTACACAATTTTCCAATATATTGTATGAAAGGTGCTATATGGATATTATTTATTAAATAATGAATTTATTTATGAACATCTGTTTGACTCTGTGGATGAAGCAGCATGACAGCGAGACTTTGCTGCTTGTTGGAAATGTGCTGTATGTAGTCAGTGTATCAGGGTGATCAGTTATCAGGATAAACAGAAATAAATCTTCTTAATGAAGCACAGACACAGCGGCGCAGCGACACTCATGCGGCGATGCTTACTGGATGTGCGAGCGCACATTTGTGTTGTGCTGCTGATTAAACAGTTATTTAAATAGATTCTTTAAAAAGCAACAAAATGTTTTCTTAGTAAGATTTCCTGAAATCAATTTCAGCCATGGTTAGGCAAAGGAGAATAATCACAGGTCAAAAATCACAAAATTAAATAGGAGTTAAAACTGGGAATGAGCCGTTTGGGTGATGAGTCGACTCATCGGAGTCGAATAATCTGATTCGCTGGAAAGAACTGGGGTTGTACCTAAAATACCTGTTTGTTAAAGGGAAAGGGTTCTACATATTTGGTTCTATGTTTTAGGAAATGTTTTTTTTTTTTTGCTCGTTTCGAAAATTTCCTTTTGCACCAATTTCTAATACATTTCTGTACATCCCAGTAAAACAGTAACACACACAGCAGGGCGATCCATCAAGGAGAAACATTGTCCTCTGAGGTCCTCACTGTATCTAAATGAATGTACTGGTCCACTATGCACTGAATAATTCATTTTCATACAGAGATGCCGGTATAAAAGCACCTGATAGATAATAAAATTTTAATCACAACATTCCTGTTTTATTCCAGAACAAAGCATTTGGAATAATGCATTTTATTCATGGGAAATTCATTTATTACAACAAATTTTGTCTTATAAGTATTTCCATGACGTACGCGACAGGTCTGAGCCTGTAAAAATCTGATGTGATTCTTAACATGAACCCAGGTAACCAAATAGCATTGTCATTATGAAGCTACAATGTTTACTGGTTACTAAAGTTTCATTGTAGCAGCGTAACTCCTTGCGTTGTCACAACTTGAATTGAGAAAATGAAAATCGTAGCAGCATAACTCGCGTAAAAAAGCGTGAATTTGTAGTAGTCAGCAGTCACTATCAAACTGGTACGCAATGTCCTTGTTCAAACGCTGCTCAACCTTCTCACCAAGTCAGCAGTGTGTGTGTGTGTGTGTGTGTGTGTGTATTAAATAAATGGTGTATAGTTTTGATTTCAATTATGCTATGCACAAGAATGTAAATAACGTCAAATATTTCCCAGACAGTTTGCTAAGCTGTAGTGACGGCAGGCTAACTCGGACCATCTTTCCACTAATACACATTTACGTCAAACCAAATGGAGTAACAGTACTCCCTGCTTCCCTTTATGAACTAACGATTTCCAGGTGCTGCAATTAAACCATGTACACAATAAGAACTGGCATTCGTTTTCCACCACTAATCTGCATCAGCGTTTTGGCTCAACAAGTCCGACAAGACGGAAGACAACGTTGTGTTGTTCTTGGCCCGAAGTAAGCGTCGATCTGCCACGCTTAACCCGACTCAGGTCCAATCGGGTTTGATATTTCCACTGTTCCAAAGCGGAAAAGTGCTGGAAAATGCGGCTTTTGGATGATAGGAAAATAGCCGGCCGAGATTATGAACACATTTTGACAAATGGGCTTCGATAAACACGTCAGCTCGGGCACTCTCATACAGCCGTGTGAATTGAAGCGACAAGTCTGACTTTCTGTTGCTTCACAACAGTGCAGGGTATTTCCTGGAAAAAACTGTCCTAACTTGTTCTTTTCTCAATAACAAAATTCCAGCATTTCATTCACCAAACACACGGAGACACATTTGTATCAATCAGGAGCAAATTTACTTAATGAACGTGATAAGAGGTGCATATACAAGAATATTTAAGTTGAGGTAATTAAAAATGCTCCTATTTCACATAGATGAGGTATTCTATACTGCCTCTAAGTCAAGTAAAAATTAAAAAAGAAATTTTGCATTGTTTTTAATAGATTTTTGCTGATATTACAGAATGTAAACAAAAAAATTCATTCTACAATTTGGTATATTTTGGGCTGCCGAAAGCCGTGGGATCATTTTAGTACCAAAACGAAAACAACATACATTTTACTGAGCAAAAAAAATACCAAACAAATTTCAGGCTGGGCAACAAAAACAAAAACCAAAACAAAAACCAACAAGCAGAACATAAACACAACACAATAAACAGAACAGTACACATCACAAAAAGTACAGACACAACAAACACAATAAAAACAAAACAAAACAAAGAGATAAATATACACCATGAACAATAAACACAACAAGAAATAGAACAAAAACAAAAAATTTAACACACAAACAGAATAATAAACACAACAGAAACAGCAAGATATATCAGAAAGAAACCAGACACAACAAACAGATATGACAAACATAACAATAAACAAAACAGGCACAACAACTAACACAAAAAACAATAAACACAACAACAAATATGACAAACAGAAAAAAATAAACAATGTAATAAAAATAAACATAAACAGAATGATGCCCACCAAAACTGGAACGCTAAATACAACCAACACAAGAAAAACAACAAGCAGAACAATTAATGCAAAGACAAATCCAACAACAAACAGAGCAATACAACTCTTCTTTCTTCGTGTGAAAGCGCTGGGCTGCTGAAACCTTTACCTTGAAAATTGAACACCAAATAAAATGCTATTTTATAATCGAGACGCCTCAGTCTTCTTGTTCTCGGGGCTCGCTGTGATGCTGTGCGTAGATGACTTTATTCTGCACAGTGTTTTGGCCTCATTTTGCTGTCAGAGACAAAATCATACACCTTAAAAGAATTCTTTTGAGGTGAGACTAGTCTGATTTCCATAAAACCTTCAGCTTTTTAACAACCCCGTGCTAACTCTCCGTCTCGCATTCTTTAGGCTTTAACTGAGCTCTTTACTGCAAGACACACTTAAGTCTCTGTTCAGTGAATATTTACAGCATAAAAACAACGTGTCCCTCGATGCAGCACTAAATTTCCCACAAAATCTCACAAGACGTGCAGTAAAACAGGCTGTTGGAAAACAGACGTGGGGGAAAAAACAACTTTTGGGAATTCATTAACCTTGTTGTACTGCATTATGATTCTGAATGGAAATCAACTTGAAAGAAATGTTAGACTTTTTTTTTTTTTTTTTTTTTACTTCTGCTGGTCTAGCTAGTCCTGGCAGAGAGTTAATGGTTATTTAGAGGTCATCCAAACTGCAAGTGGCCATGCAGGAACTGAGATTCAGGTGCTAGCGTGTTCCTTTGTGACAAAATGAAAATATTGAGACAATTTTTGTCTGTTCTGAATCCGTTATCCAATCCGGTCCAGACTTTAGTTTGCTCTCACTCTCATTCTGACTATTAAACTCACATGTTTCCTGTTAACTCTCATTTACTTCCGGTGCGGTTTTGGTGTCGCTGGTTGTTAGTTCTGATGTACTATTTTTTGTGCTTCAGATATGATTTTTCATTCCATATTTTTGAAGTTTATCTTTTCATTTCTGCTGCTAAGAGATTGCAAGCCTCCAGCTTGTGACCCTGGTTAATTATAATTGGTTATTGGTTAATAAGAGACATTAGGAGCTAAATAGCATGGTGAGCCGGGTTACATATAAATTAGTGCTTCTTCTACCAAAGAAAATGTGATGCTTAAAGCTCAAGTATGGAATAGTGAGGCCATGTTTTTCTTATGTCTGTTATCAAAAACAAATCAACCAATGTGTCTATTTATTATTCACTATAGTCTGTTAAAATGGAAATCCATCACATAATCAAATTTTGTAATTTTCTACTATATGATGTATAAGTATTCCTAAATTTCTACTATTTACAGGTTATATATATATATATATATATATAAAGCATAGTCTAAAGATCTCATTCCAATTCCATTGAAACATGCATCATCTACCTCTACAATTATAGCCTAATTCGATGCCCGTGCTAATCTTAGTGGGGAAATAATCGCAGGTTCATTCAGGGCTTATCTTTGTTTTGATGATGCCCCTGAGCATCATGGACATTATGAGTAGGTTAAAGTTTGGATCCATTTTGCTACTCTGTATTTGTTAAATCTGTTAGAATTTCTTAAATTGTAACCATAGAACACACCGGTATGAAACGGAGTTATTTGTAATTGACACCGGTTCCTTCTACATGTTGTATCAGGGAGTCTTTCCTTGCTGCCATCGTCACAGGCTTGCTCATTGGAGATCCGTTTATAAATTCATATGTTAAAATTTGCAACTGGAATTGATATATTTCTATACGTAAAGCTGCGATGTGACAATGTCTAACGCACTGGCAGGAATTAAAGGGAGTGCCTTGTTGTCCAATATAACAGAGATATGTGTATAGGATGTAATTTGTAACATTCATGGTGGTTCTCCTGATCGATGTAAAATGGAATTGAAGCATTAAAGCATCATATTTAATGCATCTAATCTCTGAATATGAAACGATGGTAGAGATGGCATGATAGCAAGGTGTCGATTCTGTAACTAAGGACAAATGCACATTCATGTCCCTCTCTCTCATATACACGCTCACACACACACACACACACACACACACACACTCACACACACACACACACACACACACACACACACAGAGCAGTGTGTAATCTCTGGGTCCTCACTAAAGTGGCTCTGCTATTCCCATCAGCAAGTCGCTACCATCGGTATGAAGCTAAGCTTCTGGCCTTCTTTTGATTAAACAAATAATCCTTTCAAGTAAAACAATAGGAAACTGCGGTCATGTAACACACAGGAGTAGAAAAATAAGCAGCTTTAAAGGAATATCTGGTGTATGATTCCACCCACATGCCTGCCATTCACATTAAGAGTATATGAAAATGTAATTATTGCAGATGTTGGGTTCAGCTAATCCACATGCTGGTAAGGAGAAGGCCAGAACCACAAGATGAATAATTGGATATTCGAAAAAAATAATAATAATAGTAATGAGAAACATTTTCTGATTCCAGTTATAACACATGGGAATCGTGGTGATAATGATTTGCAGGGTAATTATGCTCCCTCGATGTGTTTATAAAATACAGCGAATACCTGCTTTCATTATTCGAGCCCTTTTTCATTTCATTTTCTCAAGCATGACTAATTCTAAGCTAACTTAAACGTCCATGTGTGTAGATTCAGATTAGGGGTTTAACGCCATCTGTGCTGAGATTTAAAGCCAAAGTAGGCGTGACCAAACCTGATTTGATTTTGTTTTTTTTTTAATTGAAATATTAATCCTACCACTATTCCCCCAGAAACACTCATGATTAAAGATGTGAATGCTCACGCAGTTATTATTTTTGAAACTCTAGTTCTCTAAAGTGTGAACGTACTAATAACCAAATTTAAACCAGCACAATGCTGACCAGACAGTTACTAAGGATGAATGAACGAATAAACCGTGGAAATGCGACTCGAACTCATGGTAATGACTGTGGTGTTTCCTCGTCCTGCAAGCTTCATATCTGACCGCAAAACGCCAAAAGGTTTTCTTCAACAAATGAATAAATAAATAGTGTACCTTTATATCATAGCTGTATTTGTAGTCATTTTGAGGTGATTGTTTATTCTGAGTAATGTGTTAATTCATATTAATATGTGTAGAAAGTGCATAGGATTTCCAATGGCGTTTTATAATGACGTACATAAAAGGGGTATTTG
>JAQQZR010000012.1:25166653-25178553 GCA_030068235.1 Notoglanidium macrostoma | reverse complement strand
ATTCATATTAATATGTGTAGAAAGTGCATAGGATTTCCAATGGCGTTTTATAATGACGTACATAAAAGGGGTATTTGGTCCAATTATGTAAAATTGCTTGCAAACAAAAGTCTGGAGGGACAACTAACAATAAAACAGCTACTAATAAAAACAACCAAAGGTTTATAAAAGTCTGAGGAAATTTCCCTTTTCTGACCTAATTTCTCCAGCCTATTTCTGTATTTAGTCTCTGGTTCGATTTACCTTCAGCTAAACAAGTAACAAACATAAACTCCTGGGTGAAAAAAGAGGCAAACCCAATATTGCAAAAAATTAAGCTTTTAATGGTCTCAACAAAAAAAAAAAATCACTGGTCAGAAAATGAACAAGAAGTAAAAAAAAAAAGAGACGTCGGCCTTCTTTTGCTGGTCGACGCTCAAAAAGCTGGAAACAGGGAATTTCACTTACATAGTCTTCTGGTACACAAAGAGAAAATCAGGAAAAGATTGAAATGATATAAAACTGAAACTAACTTGTCTGGGGGTTCAAAATGTTCCAAAATCTCATCTGTTTGAAGGCTTTAACATCGAGTGGAACAACACGGACTCGTCTTTCTGTAAAAAGCCGTCTGCAAGTTTCCCCACAAGGGAAAAGCTCCCACACCAATTTACTTTATCTATTTGTTTCATTCTTGCTAATTTTCCTGACCAATGATTTGCTGATGAGACCATTAATGTTTTGCAGTATTGCGTTTGCCTAATATTTTTTGCCCAGGAATGTATGTCATTTGATAAACCATAAGTCACTTAAATTTTTTCATTTCCACATGTGAATCTGTTCTGCTACCATGTCCTCTGTTCATTCTGCTGAAATACTTTACTCGTTCCTCATCCTCCAGCTCACGACCCCATGACATACAGTATAAAGTGGTGCTCTAACAGTCACTAGGAGCAAGTTAATTACTGCTCTTTAAAATGGCACAGGTTTCCTCAAACACCTTTTGAATTTCTGCGCAGTAATCCCTTACAGAGGTCATGAGGAGGTAAGGTGCAAATTAAACCTTGAGACATCTTTTGATATCCAGCAATGTCTCCTCAAGCTGCTTAACCTCATTCAGGGGGGAAAAAAAAATAACACCAATAAACCTGTTTGTCATGCAAGCTTAGGATTCCAGCATTGGGTTTTATAGAAACGGAGGATGTAACCAGGCCCAAAAATACCTGTGTTCGTCCTGCTGCACGCTATCTGATTCCGCATGTTTACAAGCTCTCCATCTGCTTGCTTTCATCGCCTACCAGAGGCCTGTAAAGCACAAATATTCCTGGGCATTTTATTTCTCTGAGCAACTGTCGCTGCACAGATTCTGAACTGTCTCTGTGGAATGCTAATGCAGGTAGTCGCAATTTTACATGCCAGAATATGAAAAAGATCAGAGAGCCTGCTTATATAATCCTGAATATAGACAGCATTCCAAATGCGTACTTGGACAGTCATCGTGTCTTCTAAATAACATTGTTGGTTGTCTCTAAATTGTTATCAACAAGACGCTCAGAGAAGGTACAACCGTGAAGTTGAATACTGTATCAAAGACTTAAACCACAGTTTATTATGACTTTATTACTTTGTTCATTCTATGTATATATTTATTTATGCATAACATTGTTTACAATGTGTTTATTCAATTAATTTACAGATAAGACTTTTCAGAAAACCAAGCTCGACTACCGCCGACAACTATAACCGTAACTGAATTTTTTTTAAATTAATAACTAATTAATAACATTGTGTTTAAAAGTCTTATTTTATTTACAAATATAAATGTTAAAAGATTAATAATGATATTAATAAGAAGAAGAGAAAAAGTTTTATCTTGTACTATAAATGTTTGAGTCACGGATTATTAAAACACTATAATTGACACAGACATTTTTATCATTTTAAATAAATAAAAAATGTAATTATATATTTGCTTATTCATTCATTCATTCACTCATTTAAATGCTGCTGTAGGGATGCACCAACATGGTAATGGTGGATGTAGTAAAAGTACACCGCAATCATTGAAAGTCTCACATCATTGTAGTTCCTCAACAACAAGTCGAACATCACCAGACAGTACAATGAGCAAGCCCAAAGGTACAGTATCTCCTAGTGTCCTTTAATTCCTACAACATAACTCCAAGATATGTGCAGTCTATAATAACTGCACGGTGACCAAGACTTTATTGTCTTAATTCTGAATGCAAGAATAACAATAACGATATTGGAATTGAAGAATTTTTCATACAGTATTTCCATTTCAAGGGACCAAGCGTAGTACAGCGATATGAAATATAGCGCTTGGTTCCATGGCTAACAATGATGAATGTCTGAACTCTGAAAGGCATCTCTGTATAAAAACTCATACAGTCCAAGTTATGATGACATTCCAACAAGCTAATGATCTGTCACTGAATTTCTTACTCGATTAAAAGTGTGGAATGTCCCATTAGTGCCAGAGCACTTTAGGCTGACAACCGACTACAAATTGAATCAATTTTGTACACAGCATTAGGTAATCAATGTTGAGCCAGAAAATAGTGCAGCGGCAACTTTGCGATTGAATTGCAATAGCAAACCAGTACAGCACCACACTATGAGGCAACACCAGAGCGGATGGTAAAATTATCTGACATTTCCCCCCCCTTGCCTCGTCTCTTAGCGAGACATTCTGAGAAAGGTCACATTTAGTCTGGTTTGGGATCTGATCATATATCATGAAAACGAAAACCAGGAAATGGATCACGCTTCTGATCGGAAGCTTTGCGATTTTTGCACGGAGCTAAATCTGAGCTGGTGTAACGTGAAGCTTTCTCAGATAGTTTTGCGAAACCCATATGTCATCTCTCAGGAATGTCAAGTTTGCACTTGCGTTGTAAACTTTTTGAGGTTTGTGCCGTAACCCCCAACGTTCAAAAAGACTTGAGTGAGCCATTAACGCAAGTCTTTGGTTTGCGTGTTTGAGCGAGTCTGAGCTTCTGCTGAAGAAGTATTGTTTCCCCACAATGCACGTCTTCATTTTTTATAAGACTAATGGCCTTCAAGGACCATTTTTTTTTCCTCTCTTGATTTATTTGCAGCCATTTGAAAGCCCCAATTATGATGTGTTGTATCCTGAAAAAGAGGCCCATATACAATTCGCTGGGTCCACCAGTTAAAAACCTTCCCTCAGATTCTGATTCAGACCTTCCAGAGGCCAAAACTTCCAGCCAAAAGACTCCACAAGGCCACAGGCCTGATCTCTTGCCCCTGGCCATGTGAATATTGGTGCAAAATAAACATGAGAATCTCAATGAGAAGGACTTCCTTTTAGTCATGATGTTTTAAGGCTGGATGCCAAGGAAGAGCCCTGTGATGTCCGCAGAAGAAAAATCCTCCAAGGCCCTGAAAAACAAACACTCCGTATCTTTTGCACATCAAGCGATAAAAGCTCGCTTTATCCTGCTGCCTTGATCTTAGGAAAAAAGAAATGGGTGAACAAACAGGCATCATTGTACATTTCACATGTGGGATCCTTGTTACTTCAGGAGCTTGGCTTTTAGTGCGTTTTCAAACACACGCTTTTGATTTTGCTCTTCTTCCCTGCTGCACAAACATAACAAAATGCTAATTGACCCCATTCTTTGGTTCTTCCGTGTCTCAGTTCTTCAGAAGTTCCTTTTAAAAACTAAAGCTCAAGGACTTTATGGAACGCCACTGCGCCATCTTCTTTCCACAATTTGACTGCTTTGGCATTTGATAAGCGTTCCTCTGTTCTCCCACCAAGGGCTGAGGCAGGAGAGGCAGAGAAAGTGGTAGAAGATGGCATTGGATGCTTTGTAGAAAATCCAAGGGGTTCTCATTCTCATCAGGGATTCTGTTGTGTGGAACTTGTTTTTCTTCTTTGCTCCAGGGTTGTCCACCTATTCTAACCCTTCTAGGTAAGCTTCAGTGGCTTGGAAAGAATGAGTGAGTTCAGCTGAGAGACTAGCAAAGGCTAGCACAGCTCTTTCAGGAAACATGGGGTTTGAAGCAGCTAGGTGTTCAAAGCTTGGGAAAGTCGAAGAGCCCCAATGCTGAAGTTCAAAGATGTGTGTATGCATTAATGCTGTGTGTGTTTTTCTACGTTTTTATGTTGGTGACTGTGGCAACTTGTCAAGGAGATTTGTTTTGAAGAGGGGAGATTCGAGTTGTTATTTAGAAAATGCAATGACTTGACTTGATTAAAGTGTAGAGGCGGAAGGGAAATTCTCTCCGTTTCTCCAACGTTGCATCATTTTGTTGCGCTTCATCAACATCGCGACAACTTCGCCTAGAATGAGGACAGCCTCTGAATGAAACGTCAAGCTGAACAAGCATGAAAAGGATTCCAGCACATGATAAACCGCACTAAATCTTCAATGCTGACTTGGCTTGACCCAGCCGTGATGTCTCTACGCTTTATTGCCATCCTAAGCATCTGCACTGAGTATTCCAGAAGCATGAAATGCACAAAGTTCACAGGGGTGGAGGTTCCGAGCGATCGTTTAACAAGCCTCGTTTCGGATGAGTGACATAGACAGGCGTGAGTCGTGAGTAATGTCTCAGCAGAAGGCACCAGAGACGAGGGGCAGGAATGCAAAAGCATGCAGTCATGAGAAACATGGCTGTGCATTTTTATCAGTGGAAAGGAATACCAGGAAGACATCATTCTTCAACAGCCGTAGAAAGGAACCGCTGCTGAGTGACACCGGGTGACTCCGCTTGATCCGCCTCGTCTCGATCTGTCATTTTCCATGAAAGAGAATGGAAGTGAGTCAGAGGGAGAATGCGCGAGAAGGAGAGGAAGGAGAGAATGAATGAGGGCTGAGATTAGATGTGCCAGTAAAACAGTGTTCTTTTTGTCTTTGGCATCGTGACATGTTTATGGGGAGGCATCACGGATGTTCGGGCTAGCGCGGAACATCCATCAGACCCAGAGAGAGAGAGCGAGAGAGAGAGAGAGAGAGAGGCGAAGGGCCAAGAGGATCAAGTTTCCACAATTTCATGGCACATCTCTTTTTTTCTGTCTCTCTCTATTTCTCTGTGATGACAGGTAGATACAGAATGAGAACGAAGGAGAAAGGCAAATAAGAGCGCGCACACAAACATGCCATGGCACGTCTAGTAAACTGAGAGCCTTCATTTCCAAGCGGCGCTTTGTTATTTTAGAAATTTGCACGTCCCCGACACTCATCAGCCTCCACCAGAATCTGTTTTGCTCATTCCGAAAGCTTTAATGGAGAGTGAATTACAGAATACCGCGTCGATCTCGGATTTCTTTCTTGCTTTGTTAGTTTTTTGCGAAATGCTCAAAGCTTTACTTCCCCATTATCCTGCACGCTAGCTTCCCCGAGTGATGTGTCCTGCCGCCTCAAATTGATGCTATCATTACCAAATTGAACGACCTCTCATTGAAGTATTGAAATGTCATGGAGATTGGCCGTGACTCTCCGAAGCCCGAGGGAGAATAGAGGGCGCCTCGGTCACTATCTCCCTCCGCAGAAATGCGTTTTCGCCTCATCTTCTTTCTCCGCCGGGAAAGGTCAAGCATGAAATGCACCAACTGTGATTATTCAGCACCCTCAGTGCTCCCCGATCCCATCTGTACGCAAAGCTCCGTCTCTTCATCTGCTCGTTTTATCTTCCTGTAGCCTTCTTCTTCATCTCATACTCTCCATCCATTCTTCCTTTGGTGTTGGTTTCTATTTGTTTCATGTAGGGAAGAAAAGCAAGAGCTTTACCATAGAATACATCAGCAGTCTAATACCTTTGTGAGTTAATATATAATTTAACGCCACTGAATTCTCAATTCTGATTGGTCAGAAGGTGTTGATTCAATTACTATAACAGCAGTGCAGCTTATTTATTTATTTATTTATTTATTTTTTAATCATAATCAACTTCAAGAGAGAGAAAAATGAGCCTGATGAGGAAACAACAAATTATACAGTACTGTGCAGAAGTTTAGGCACCCTACTGAAAATTTGATAACTTATGCATTATTGGGTCAGTAATAAACACTGTATATGGACCACTTTCCAGACAAAAAAAATAAATCATGCTGGCTGTCAGGTTTTACCTGCAAAAAATCCGAAGCAAGTGCAGTCCCAGAAGCACTGTGGCAGATTCAGAAGATGTTCAGAAAAACTTTTCTTTTCCTGATTCTCCTTCAAAAACTGCACAAAGTGTTCTTGAGGCTACTGCATATTTTAAGTGTTGCACACCAAATATTGATTTATTTAGCTTAGCACTGTTTACTTCTCTTTATACAAGTTTTAGTTTCATTATTTTTGAAGGCTTCTATGCTTTTACAGCATTTTTTTTTTTTATGTGTCTGAGAGTTTTACACAGTAGTGCTGCTATAATGCAACTAATAACAGATACTCAAATGTTCCACAATATTAAATGCAACAATAAATGGATAAAAAGTACAGTGGATTATTATTTAATAAATATAAAGCCGAGTGGTTATTATTATTATTATTATTATTATTATTATTATTATTATTATTATTAGTTGTAGTAGTAGTAGTATTAGTAGTAGTAGTAATTAATATTGTGTATTTGATTAAAATATATGACATCATATATATGCACACGTATAATGACTTCTCAAACCCATTGTAATCTATTAAAATAATGTCTTACTAAATAAAGCAAATTAATTCTTGAAAAAATGGGTAGTGGACTCAAATTGTTGCTCCTGCTGTATTCAATACTTCAATTTTTTTTTCTCTCCAAGACACTCACTCTAGTCTCACGTCCTTCAGAGGATTTCAAAAGCCACAGATATATAAAGTGAATAAATCAAAACCATTTGAAGCACAAGGGAACCTCATGCTTTCTTTTATTCATGAGATGGTGCTTGTCTGTTGCTGCTTGCTGAACAACTGCCTTAATTTAAAAAAAAAAAAACTTTTTTTTTTTTCTGAAGAGAAATCTCAATGGCCAAAAACATTGGTATCAGCACCATTATTAAAGCGTTCTGCAAAATAAACGGGACTTTCAGTACCAGCCTCAGGCAGTGCACTCCTTGTTTCAACTCAGGAGGGGGAAATGGGTGTGTAAGATGAGAAACAAGGCTTTCTAAATGACTTTATTGTTTGGATTTTAATAATTGATCGATCCATCAGTGGAAGAGTGCAGCGCGAGCGTGTCTGGTTTTGTTTGCGGAGCAGATGAAATGAAAGGATGAGATTAATATAAAGTGCGAAATGGAGCTAACAAACGCTGCTGGAGCTAACACTGTTGGAGCAAACAGTCTGAGTCTTTTATAGACAACCTCAAGGAATATTAAGTATGTATAAAATGAACAGGCTGTAACTTGTATGTGTTTAGCTCGTACGTAAGAGCTTGGATCTTACAGAACAGATTGTATTTGAAGTTGAGTTAAACTCACAGTTTGTCCCAAACAGACACTTGTTTAAATTTTGCTCAATTCTGACGTATTTGGTGTAACGACAATATTTAACCCTGATATACACATTATGTAATATAAATACACTTAAACGCTATTTAAGGGCAATATTATGTGTAATAAAATGTGCTAGCATGTGTAGTTTAGCTGTAGAATTTATTATGCTACCGAAAAGGGAAAGGACATGTCAGGAAATTTGCTCCTGGTAGTGATGTATGCACATTTTTCAAAATACGTATATCTCATCACATTTCCACAAAGCCCCTTCAGCAAGCTGGTAAAAAACTTCATCATGTTACTACAAAGGTAAGAAACTAGCCATTGACGGAAACCAGTTCCCAAGCCAATATTCTAGCTAATGTATTTAAAGCCCACACAGTTCCACGCATATTATACCTCAATTAGAAAAACAGCTTGTATTTAACCTATTTTTACTTCCTAAGCTCTTATTTTCCTCCCAGGTTCCCAATGGAAAGTCTTATGACCAGTTCATTGGCATGTTTTAACCTCCCTTGGCATCTCTGTGAACCTGAGAACTGAGAAATGAGCTCTATACCCGCTGCAATTTTTGTGATTTAGACCAAACAAGTTTAAAAGCCAGAGGTTTTTCATGACAGGAGATGACAAGCAGCACAGAACAAAAGTCAAACACCAGACGTACACGTGTACGGAGTAATTCTGAGCAGAAGACGGACCGGCAGTTGACCCACGCGAGCCAAGTCTGAATGACTACAGATGTGAACGAGGGGAAAACTCAAACATCCAAGAAGCTACGGAAAGTTTTTTTTTTGTTGTTTTTTTTTTTTTTTCAAAATGCAGGGTAAATGTGAGAACACACATACAGTTTTGCACTAACCCAAGGCTAAAAATTCTGGGTGTGCCCAAAGGAATTTGATGTTTTGAGCCAAAGGAATCGTGTTCTCGCATTAAAATCGTGTTCTCGCATTCAGCCACTGCACTTGGGAGCCTTTTCGGCGGCTAAATAACACCATAAACATGTTTCAATAAAGATATTCAGTAACCTCTATGAATTATTCACTATCTAGATTGATGCTAATAGGAAAAGTTTTTTTTGTATGTGTATTAGAAGAGTGTGTGTTACAAATAGGGAACTTTTTCAATGTTCCTCTTACCTATAGCACATAATTACTGTAATCCACCATTTCTGACTCTGTTCTTACCAACAGCTGTGAAGAAACAAAAGAGAACCAAGGCTTTTCTCTTTAAAAATACATACTGGCAAAATGCATACAGCCAATTTTCACAAGTGGGAAAGGTTTTATGTCTTTAAAAAGCTCATGCCGCTAACAGAATTCTATCATAAAGCTGCTTTCATCAGCTATTTGAGTGCAATTTCCAACATGATCACAATGATTAAATGGATGGGTCCAAGCACCAAAGGTTTTTGCATAAGTTTTGTTATTCTTATTTTTCTCCCCTAAATCCACTGTATCATGCATACCAATGTCACAGAGGTATGAAACATGGTCAATAGTAGTACTCCCTGTTGCTCCTTGGTCAGCCTGATAATGGCTCTATAGTTCAGGATTTTAGCTTTTGTCATATATCAAACATAAACTGTATGTCTGACAACCGTAATTCTTAGTTTACGCCAAACAAAAAAAGCTTCAAGAACCATTTAGCTGCACCCACTTTACATTACTTCAGCAAACTAGTCTTAACATTTCTGGCATGTCTTAAACAAATTGGTGACCGACTTCCTCTGACCCTCAGTCAGCTGTACCACATGACACACACTCCTGGGCAAAAAAAATGAGGCAAACCCAATATTGCAAAACATTAAACTTTTAATGGTCTCAACAGCAAATCATTGGTCAGGAAAATGAGCAAGAATGAAACAAATCGATAAAGTAAATTGGTGTGGGAGCTTTTCCCTAGATTTCCTTTAAGTGTTGAAGTCCTGAGGGGAAACTTGCAGACGTCTTTTTACAGAAAGAAGAGTCCGTGTTGTTCCACTCGACGTTAAAGTCTTCAAACAGAAGAGATTTTGGAACACCCGGACAAGTTAGTTTCAATTTTACATCGTTTAAACATTTCAATCTTTTCATGATTTTCTCTTTGTGTACCAGAAGACTATGTAAGAGAACGTCCCTGTTTCCAGCTTTTCCCTTCAACAGTTTCAGCAACCAGCATCGACCAGCAAAAGAAGGCCGACGTCTCAGGAGTGCGTCTTTTACTACTTGTTCATTTTCTGCCCAGTGATTTTTGTTGAGACCATTAAAAGCTTAATGTTTTGCAATATTGTGTTTACCTCATTTTTTTTTGCATCCTGGAGTGTATATATGAAATTGATTGGCATGAAACGAGAGAGGTTTGTTCAGGACTAGATTTGCCAAGAGGTCATTTGCCTCTTAGCAAAACAAATTGAAGTTTGAGGTTTGGTTTGTTAAGGGGGGTGGGGTTACACGTGATTAGCTGTTTCTCAGGAATCGTAAGTCTGATCAAGCTGAAAGTGAATGGATTTACTTCAAAACAGTAACTCAAACAAGCAGTTCTGTTCTGTTGATGGAAAGTACAAGACTAAAAAAAGCTCTGTGCTACTAATATATAGCCAGTAGTTTAAAGAATGAGCCTAATATTAGGATTGTTGGATTATATCCATACAAGAAATCTGAGGAAATTTACACTTAAAGATGTCCCTGGGTGCATGGATTACTGTAGTGGTGGTTCTCAGCTGGTATGAAAATGAAGTTGCTGTTAAACGGAATTCTTATATCATAATTGCTAGCAATATAAGAAATATTTCCAAGGTTGGAGGTCATCCTGATGTGCAAACAGGTGGTAGTGTAAATAAGAGTTGGATGAGGCTTTGTCCTAAGTGGAATTGGGCCAAGCGTATAAAGCTTCGTGTTGGAGAAATTATTTTTACATCGTTCTACTTTCAGTGATCAAATTTAAAGTGGGTCATTTTCAAACCCAAACAGGACATGGTGTGAACGTGAACAGCGCTCGATCATTGGGAAAACAGATATAGCACTGAGCAGGATAAGGTTTGTAAGGAGTAAAGAGAGAAAGTGGGATGACAGCAGGTATTGATGAAGCAAGAGTGAAAGCAGGAGAGCAGCAGATGTTTAGGAAGAAATGGTGAGCGGCGGCAGATGCGCGTGAGTGATGACAGTTTTGGGGACATGCGAGGATCAGAGTTCATCCTCCAATAATACTGCTGTGACTATTGTGGGAAATAGTTTTTCATCCTTTTAGATGAAGAAAGACTTTGAATAACATTTCCTTCTTTTGTTTTTTTTTTCAACACAACAAATGATCCTCAACTGTAAACACAGAATTATGGCTTACACGTTACAACCATACTTTTAAAAAAAAGAGTCAAGAATACAGACGGTCTACTGCTGCCGGACCTGCATAACCTTCCACTAGTCTTACATAACATCAGACCTGAGCATGGTTGTTTTTTCTTATTCAATTTGCTGCTTACATTTTTTTCCCTACTCCACCACGATCAAGTTCTGGTTATCTCGCAGGGGGTTTTCACAATGCTATAGTCACTTTAATTTCCGTTCATGATAACCAATGATTGATGTATTTTGTTGCCTAAAATGTGATAAGAAGCAGGGTGATACTTGCTTTTTGCTTTATTACAGCAAATCCAACAATTGTAACCAGAGTCCATAGCAGGGGTAAAAACACAGGCAGGTAAAGTTAAACAAAGGCAAGCCATAATCAAAAATGTGTTAAACAGGCAATGTAAAATGAAACACAGATCACAGGAAACAAGGCTCAGGGAATAAATAGCCAAAGTAATCAAAGACTAACACAGAACAAGTGAACACAGTCAGGTAACAGAACAATGGCAGGACAAGGTGGAGAAAAGAAAACGTCAAATATGCAGATGTGATTTTGTTTGATTAAAGTAAGAAAAGTTATGAGTAGTAACCCCGCCTCTAAGATTATCTCTGCCCTAGCGTTCTACATAATCTGAACTTTTCATATGAACTCGGAAAACAAGGCCTGAACTTTGATGTTACAGTGAAACAGCAGGGAATAAATAGCTAAATTAGTCAACGACTAACAAAGTACAGGTGAACACAGTCAGGTAACAAGACAATGACACTAGCAGGGCGGAGACCGGGCTGGAAGCACTTGGTGTTGGTTGCCATGGGAAACGTAACATGCAGAGGAAAACTGAACTTTTCCTTTCAGAACTTCTTCCTATGAGTTTGCATGTGTAAAGTATTATAATTTTGTAATTGTGAGGCTTTGATAAATAATGAGTCCATTTATTTTTATCTTGCTACTGAATATAATAAAAAGGATGAAGCAGCCACACTTTTCCTTTCCTGAAATGTTTTGGAGTTCTTTTTTATAGGAAATGTATACATTTCCTATCTGAGTGGCTTAAAAATCTTTTTCACACACTCTCTCTCTCTCTCTCTCACACACACACACACACACACACACACACACACACACACACACACACACACAC
>JAQQZR010000012.1:25142633-25163991 GCA_030068235.1 Notoglanidium macrostoma | reverse complement strand
TAATGCCCACAATATCATCAAGCTCAATGGGGGCGACTTTGAAGAATCTAAAATATGAAACATATTTTGTTTGTTTTGTTTTTTTTACACTTTTTTGTTTACTACATAATTCAGTATATGTGCTGCTTCATAGTTTGAGGTATTCAGTATTGTTTCACAACGTAGAAAACAAAAAAAAAAAGAAAAAACTATGAAAGAGAAGGCGTGTCCAAACTTTTGACTGGTAGTGTATGTCTATAAAAGAATTCTGGAAAATGTGCTTGTCTGCCTTGATGTAACATTAAAGCCGAAAGCCTAAGTACCTAAGTAATATATGATGTCATAAAAACCTTATAGCTAAGATTAACTAGGCTTGTTAACATTAGGTTATCATATTATTTATCGTAGCCAAAGTCTCTACCATCAGCCCTCGTGCGTCCTGATTACAGAGAAATCACACATGTGAGCATAAGGATTCATAAGTAATGTGTGATCACATGAAAAACTAAACCACGTACTCTCCAGGTGAAAGTAATGAGTGAAAATAAATAAATGATGTGTAAAAATCATATTTGAGAAAATGAATTGAGTGAAATTAAATTGCAAATAGTAAACAAATCAAGCAAAATTACATGTGTAAAATGTGTCACATTAATAATCACATTGCAAAAATGTGGGAAAAAATCAAGTGAATCACGCAACCTGAAGATAAAATAACATGAAAAATCAAATGTGGAAAAAATATTATGTGAAAAATGAATGTAAAAATATAACAAGTGAAAGTGCATCATGGCATCGATAAAAAAAATCACATGTGAAAACAATTTGTGTAAAAACAAATCAAGTGAATCACGCAACCTGAAAAAATGACATGAAAAAAAATTTATGAAGAATCAAATGTGGAAAAAATTATATAAAAAATTCATGTGAGAAATGAATTATGTAAAAATCGCAAGTGAAAGTGAGTGGCAAAAAGACACAAAGTTTTAAAAGACAAATGGGAAAAATGAACATGTAAAAAATTAAAAAAGAATTGTAAAAAAAAAATAATTACGTGAAAAGAATTAAAAATGAATCGTAAAAAAATTGAACAATGAATCATGTAAAAAAATCACTTGTGAAAAATGAATTCTTTGTAGGAACACATGCAAAAATAAATAATGTAAAAAAATCATGTTGGAGGAAAAAACACATGCAATGCATTTGGAAAAATGTCTGACGCTATGTTTTTTAGTGAAAACTAAAAACCAAATGGGTAAATCTCACATGTGAATCAGATGGTAGTGGTGATTTCTCTTTTGGCTTTCTTAAAAATTGCCTTAATATCAATGGGAATGATAAGTAGGATTTTTTGCTAGTTACTGTATGGGCATAGACTATTGTTACGCTTCTTGGAAGTGTGATGACTGAGTGTTTGCGCTTTCACTTAATCATAATTAGAGCTTCATTGTTCACGTCTTCTAATCCGCCTGTCATGAGATATGTAATGATGATTGGCATTCGGACCGTGATGATGAGAAAGCCATCACAGACGTAGTGCTACTCTACACACCTTCAAGTGCTGTTAAAGAGAGTCATTTGTAGTGATGTCTAATCATCCTACAGCAGAGCGCCTGTGCATCGCTAAAGCAGCCCTCATCGTTGTGAATAATCAGAAAGCGGAGCTGCCAAGTTATTTAGTGATGTTACAGTTGAACATGACGGTGTGGTAAATTTATAGCTGATCAGTGCTGGTCATAATCTGTAAGTGTGAAACGTGTTAATGTTGTATATACAGATGTCCATTGAAATACAGATTTGAATTCAAATGAGAAGAAAACTGAAGCTTGACGTGCATGGAAAATTCCTCATAAGTGTGTCTAACTTTTTTAATTCCACATTACAAAAACTCAGTGCTGATATTGTCTCCAGCATAAGCATACAGTGTTAACCATAAGGGTGCCAATAATTTTGAAACCAGTGTTTTACAGAAAACATTTATTTAAAAAAAAATAATAAATGAGAAATATACTAACCTTTTCTTTTTCCTTATCCACTCCAGGCGATTGTGGTTACTAAATATACAAAATATCATATAAATACTATTTAAAAAAAAATGTATTTATCTTTAACATTCATCTTCATCGTTTTACACAATTATGATGAAATGTTGAGATTATGATGATTATAAATATTTTACCCAGAGTTGAGAGAAATAAGGTAAACCATAAGGCTGAAAATGTTTTTATTCTTACATACAAGCTACTTAATTTGGCATTTTGAATATTGATTTGTTTGTTTGTTTATTTATTTATCTATTTATACAAATTTATCATGGCATTAAAATGGACATCTATTGCTAAGTGATGGACAGAATCCTGCAGCATCAGCATCACACTTGCTGCTCTCTAAGGAGCATTTTATTGCAAAGCGGAAGAGATGAACGAATGAATTCTATCAAAACAGATGTTAATTCCTCCGGTCGCACCAGTCAGAAACGTACTCGGACCTTGGCATGTTGTCACTAAGAATATAAAGGCTCCTATACTCTAATAGTGGGACACAGGGTAATCTGGTGCAGCTGACTAATTTGCTCACCATTTGATGGTCAGTGTTCAGCCATCTGTGAAGCACTGAGATAGAGCATGCAATAAATAGATAGAGTCAGACTGCAGAGAAAGAAGAAGAGAAACCGGGTACTAGATCTAGCTGCTGAATCTGCAAGAGTGTGTTTTAGAGGCAAAGAGCAGGTGTGGGAGAGCGAGGAAGGTAATTGACGAGCAAAAAATGGCAATAAAAATGCAGTTGCTGTTGCAGGCCTTGACAAACACAAGACGTCTCTGGGATTTTACAAAGACTGTGTGTGTGTGAGAGAGAGAAAGAGAGAGACAGAAAGAGACTGCTATAGAGGTATGTCTAGAATTATTGGATTTTCATTGCCTCACATTCTTCCTGGATTCCACATATGTCTGTTCCTTTAGAGTCTAAATTAGTTTCATCCAAAGCTTTTTAAAAGCAGCCATATTTGAAGCTGAGCAGAGACGGCTTCACTTTTCATCATGATCTCTTACAAGTCATTCTAAGAATGTTCGAACTAATATCCAGCTCTCAATAAAAAAATGATTTAAGGTGACTTTAAGGCGACTTTCATTCCACAAGTGAGGGAGCGCCGCCAAACAGTGATGCAATACCACCGTTTTCATAACCTCCACCCAAAGACTTCCGGGGACGGCACAGGTAGGAGAGCCTGCCTTTTTCTCCTCTACATGTCTTCTACCTGAGTCTTCTCTGATGGAGTTTTATTGATCGGCGCTGCAGACAACCACACTGCACCTTTAGAGAGATTTTTCTATTGTCCCTTTGATAACGGAAAAAAAAAAAGAAAAAAAAAATCATAATCCTAACAGCAGGATCCCTGAACATATCCATCTTTACAGCCATAGGAGAGCCAAAGCACCTGTAAAAGTGACAGGGCTATTATCAGATATAGATGAGTGAAATGGACAATGCTGTGACAAATGTCTTTCTCTACAGGTATTTCTGACTTTCTTTCCTTCCTCACAATGCCGTTCCAGCCAACTTGCATTATTCTGTTCAATTAGGTGAGCAATTTGTCAACTTCAGAATGCTAAGATGCGTATTTCATGGATGTATGCACTGCATAGGGGTGCAGAGGTCAGCACTGTTGCCTCACAGCAAGAAGGTTCTGGGTTCGAACCTGCTGGGTTTCCTCCGGGTGCTCAGGTTTCTTCCAACAGCCCAAAGACATGGGGATTAGGTCAACTGGCTACACTAACGTGCCCATAGGTACGAATGTGAGTGTGAATGGCTGTTCGTCTCTGTGTTAGCACTGCGATAGATTAGTGACATGCCCAGGGTGTACCCCACCTCTCGATTGAAGCAGGAATTGGCTCCAGCAACCCTGAGGGAGAAGGGGTATAGGTAATGGATGGATGCACTGTTTAATTACAGTCTGTGCCACCCTTCCCAAACAGGAACCCAGGTTCCTGGAGTGGTGCAATAGGGTCAACAGGTCTGTAGAACCAAACTCTCCTAGCTAGCCATGATGTCTCACAGACTTCCTGGCTAAACTCACCTCAGGCTCTCTGAGCCTTAGGACTAGATCACTCATGCTTTTGTGTTATTTTGTTGCTTGACTCCATCAATACTAGTGAATGCACTTTTAAAGACCACCGCTTTAAAAATTCTGAGGTTTACTTGAGGTCGGAGAGCCTCTGGTCAACTATGAAAAGGTTACGAGTCCACATACACGCAAGTGGTGTACCAGCTCATAGAACTTGGAGCTTTCTTCCTTGGTTCCACTTTGACTTTCTCTCCTTGGTCAAGTACAACAAAGCACTCCTGATTCTTAGAACTTCAGCACTCATGGCTGTGTGTTTTTGCATGGGCCATCTATCTCTACACTAGTGACTGCACCTTCAAAGACCTCCCTGGAAAAGTTCTGAAGTTTGCAAGTGCCATTGGTTTGATCCATTTTGGAAATGAATCCGCATACAGGCAAGTGGTGGACCGTATCAAGTTGTGGTTCAGCCTTTAGCTAATCACTCACCTCACCCTGTGACGCCTTGCACCTAAAATTCCCAGGATAAGCTGTCCAGTTGCCCAAGTTGCTGAAAATGATTATTCTTCATGGGAAATCATATTTACTGTGGGGTATTTGGAAGTGCAATTATTATTGTGGAGAGAGTAGTGTACGGGCAACAGCACACAACCTTGGGGCAACTCGGAGCTAAGGGTCAGGGGGAAAAAAATAAAAGGTTCTTGACAGAGACATACGTACCTTTCTCCCCTTGAGCTGTAACCTTGCTCAACACTAGACTGGTCACAACTTCCTCAATACCAGCCTACACACACACACACACACACTGCTCCTGCTGAAATACTTTTTCACTCTGTATGTTACAGTACCTGTAACTCTCAAATTGCATCTTTTACATGCTGTATAATTTATACGTGTCTCATAACATTCTTGTATTTAGCAACTCTGTTTTTTTGGCACCTTGAGAGTCTCTTTAAGGACTCTTTTTATCAGAGACCGTGGATAGGGTGAGGAACTGTAGCTTAGTGATCAGGTGCTAAAAAGCTTCCTAAAGAGGCTTAAGATTGTCCCTGCCCTCCCCTTTTCATGGCTTGTCAAAGTCGACTCCTTACTGACTTGACAATTACTGTTCAATTCCAATCTGCTTCGCCAAAGAGTGCCGTAATGAAGAATAATTAAGAGTCTGAAAATGAGTTTTCTCACTAAAATGGCCTTGCTGGTTGAGCACAATTGCACTTGGCAGATGGCAGCGCAGGGGTGCCTTAATGCCAGCAAGCTAGTTTATCATCTTCAAGGTACAGTATGTTCGGCAAACACCAACTTCTCTCACCCATCTTCCCGCAGGCGGAAAAAATGGATTGTCCAGAGAAAAGCTGTAGAATGTGATCTGCTTCATGTCTTCTAAAAGATACAGCACACTGGAGGAAACTGAGCAGAATAATTGTGCAGTCAGAGGTTTTATGGTTGGCAAGGTTAACAGATAGTATACCAGAATTTACACAATGTGCAATACTATGAACCTCAGTCTCACCATACAAATGGTGTCTGTTGTATTAGATCAGTAGGAAACCAAACATGACTGGGTATGTTGTTATAGGAAAATAATCAATGATGAAGTAAAATGATGCAGCCTGCAATTTTGCCTTGGAACCAAACATCTGTCCTAGCCATGTTATAGAAAATCAACCAACACCTTCTGACCAATCAGAATTGAGAATTTGACAGCGTGATGATCTTGATAAATATGTTGGGTTTTTTTTACGGCACACATTCCATTTCTCGGTTTCCAAATATTTACAAGGGATGAGATAGCAGTGAAATATTTCCCCTTATTTGCAAATCTACCCAAAGGGATGAAATTCTGCCACTCGTTCTTTGTGTCTGAGTCTTGTTTGTCTCATTTGCTTTGAGCCGAGCACCTTGTGTATGTTCTACCTGAAGTTACTGTATGTCTTGCTTCCTTGTATCCTGCTACACTTGTTTGCCAGGACAGTCTATATTCTGTTGGTTTTTTTGTTGTTGTTGTTGTTGTTGTTTTCGTTATTTTGACTTCAGCCTACTTGTAAGTGTATTGCTGCTATGTACAGTATATAGCTATGTTGACTATGCATGCTTGTGCTGTGGAAAAATCTGTCATGAAAAGAAGAAAAAAAAGGATTCTACACCAACATGACATCCAACCACCCTTATCTTTTTTTATGATACAGGTCCCAATTTTAAAGAACCAAGTGACTGCTTCATAATAAGGTGTATTTTGCATTGTCCAAGAATAATCACTGTGACCAGTGTGATTTAGTAGGAGGTGGAGATCTGCTCTAATGCTTTGTGACAGTCCTATCCGAAACGGATTAACCAAAAAGAGGTTGTGCTGCTTCTTATTCCTGCAAGGTGTCAGCGGAAAACTGTGTAGTGTTGAGTTGTAAGGCACTGCACACGAAACGAGTATGCACTGTATGCATTTGCTTTTAAGGAGTTTCCACCACACATTCTGTCGTGTTACAACACAGAACTGAGATCCACACAGTGAAGCACGGTGGTGGTAGCCTCTTGGTCATTTCTCTGACTGTTTGGTGGATGGCCTGTCACGATTGCGCCATATTCTTCCTATTTATTAGAAATGGTGCTGTGCAGGAAGTTTGGGATCTTATCTAGAACGTTGTCCAGGACTTATTTTGGTCTTGCGTGATGCGTTTTATTTTATTTCAGGGCCTTTCAGGAATAGGTGTCCATATATTGATATCATGTGACACTATGATTGTGGCTGTATTTATTATTTGTATATAATTTCGCAAACTATAATAAGTTTTCCCTCCACTTCAGTACTACAGGCTATTTTCTGCACATAATCGTAGTTATGTCAGTTCCAAGTTAGAACACTATGAAATGTTTCTTCAAGCCACTGAATACTTGGCACTTAATCATAAGGATTCTGCATGTTAATTATCACACGTTGTCCATTTTGCATATTGCAGTGCATTGGCTGACACGGTTGCTATTGAACTTCGGAAAAAGAGAGGGGGGAAAAATAATCTGAAAAACGGTTGAAGGGCGACAGCACCTTAGCTTTTACGCTTCAATCAAACTTTCCCATTCATTTTGTGGACAAAAGCGAGTTTATCTGGCCTGCTGTTGCGTTCGCTTGCTTAGGCGTTCTGGAGGTTTTGTGTTTAAATTGCGTCTATTGAGGCTCCTCGGGGGGAAGGCCGAAAATAAAAATGAGCTCTTTGCACGCCTGGGCCTGGAATTTACAGCAGCTTTTTGCCCGAAAATCCACTCAATACCAATTCGTTCAGCTGTCAACGGGCCTGCTCTGTCTCTCCCCGGGACGCCGTCCTGAGCCTTTTGCATTATTCTGTTTGTCTTACATGAGCAATTAGAGAATATGCGAGCATTTAGACGTGTCCCCTCCTTCAGACCCTGACGGACCATGAAATGTTTAATTCATGATTTTCAACACGCAGCAATCACCGCTGGAGCCGTGTTATGGAAGTGTGTTTATTCATAAACATGGGCGGCAGTGATGCATATGCATGCAAAAGCAATATTTCATGCAACTTGATGAGCACAAGTAAGTGGGGGTTTTGTCCCTTCTGTCAACTCACATACAGGATGCCTGAGATTAACTGTAACGTCAATTCCTGGGGAAAAATCCTCACAGATCTTTTTTTTTTGTATGATTTGCTTCATGAAACGGCCCGCTGTTGCAATCTTCCCGAGCATTACGTGAGGAAGACGTGTTAACGCTTCCTATTCTATAAGCCAGGGGAGAGCTACAAAGCTGGCTAGTCTTCAAGCTGTCAGAGTTCCTTCTATATTTAGCAGGAACCTGATTTTTGTAAACCCAATGAACTTGATTTCTAGGCATTTCTTTTATACTGTTTATATTAAGAAATGATCACAGGCAATAATATAGAGCCCAGTGTAACGATAAGAGCCAGACATTTTCCTGCTAAGCAAATTGCTTGCTTGAAATATGACAATGGATGAAAAGGTCAGCTACAAAAAAAAAATACCCAGGGTGCAAATTAGCGTCCTAAAAATAATTCCATGAAAGATGAAATCTAATATTCCACAGGCTTACTGTAGCAGCATCTCTTAGAGTCACTCCAAACTGTTCAGCTTCTTCTTTTTTTTCTTTTTTCTTTTAATTCCAACAACTGTATGAAGATTTCCTTAGTCTAAGATCTAAGATCTTTTCCGTCATTTCTTTATCAGGGATACAAACTCTCTTTGTAATTTCCTTTGACTTAATATCATGCTGTCTTATAAGTCAGAGGAAGGGAATTTCTTAAGGTTTGTTTTGGTTTGGTTTGGGGTTTTTTGAAGAGGTACAGTACACGGAATATTTTTTTAAATCCTGTAAGACAGAATGAAATCTAAATCAAGTTGAGTGAATATTAATAGCTTTGTTTTCTAATATAATCGTGTGACGTTTAGGAAAATCCATCGGATGTCGTCGCTGGACCGATTCTCACCTGCACTGGATGAGTACATCAGGTCCATGTGATTGAATCGAGTTACACGGACATATGTTTCTGTACATCCGACAGGACTTGATCACGTATCAATCAAATGAAACTTCGCTGGCGCTCTCCGGCAGCCACTGCGCTGCTCTACTGCACACGTTTATATCATGTTTATCTGATACTACAGTTTCCACACAAGCACCAACATCCTCATTTCATAGTGTAATTGGTTTACAGCAATACTACACGAATTGATCATGCTCGCTCTACATAATTACCTTGTTTGAATCAAGTTTAGCACAAGCAATGCAATCAGATGTTTACATCCTTGCTAACTGAGTGCAACTTCCTCACACGGTGTATGTCACGACTGGATCACGTTGTTACATAGCTACGTTACATAGCAAAGCTGACCTAATCCTAATCAATTCGGTTTCTAATTAGATACTAGCTGTCAAAATATCCGTGACGCTCATGTGCCACAGATGGAATGAAACATTAAGATGCAATTCTTTTGGAGGTAGCCAGACTTTAAAATGTCGATTTAATCATCTGAAGGGTTTTTTTCCAGGCCACCACACGTTTATGCAAGTAATATTACAGTAAGTGTTTTACAAAATACAGTATTTTAACATATTAATATTGTAATATAGTATCTGCTAACTAAGAATTTTGCTAAACATTAGAGGTCAGTGTTGTTACTATACCATTACTACATTCAAGACAGAAGTGAAAATAAACGTATATCTATATATATTTATTTGTATCTGTAAATCCATATGAATCATCATCCGTCAGCCTACATCAAAGGGTTCTACATGAATAAAACAGAAATTAAAAATACATGTCCTGGTATGATGATGATTGTTTTGTAGTTTTGTTCATTTCTTAGATATATTTGCTCATTTTAATAATAAAAAAATATATATATATTTTGTAATTTTTCAATAATAGTAAATATTTAATATTGTTTTTTATTTTATAATATTTTAGAATAATAGCAAAGGCATAACAAACATCCCCATAAAAAAAATTTTTAAAAATGAAATTGCGCATTGACCAAGAAAAGTGTTAAATCATAAATCATAATTTTTTTATATTTAAAAGTTTTAACAGTATTCCACATTATGTATTCTTTTGCATACTCTTTGTTCAGGAGGATTTGTATTAACTTTACTATTTACATGAGTATTAACTTCACTCTTTACACTATATACTGAACATTTGTCATGTATGTCTACACTTATTTATTTATTTTTTTAAGCAGCTAGCAGCAGCTTGACCGATTTGATTTAAGGTCCTGGAAGCACATCGTTAATCTCTATTTGTCCACATCATTATTACAGCATAGCAATAAAACACGGGGTCAGACTGCAGCGTTCGTCTACGAGCTCTTCCTAACTCAAAAAGCAAACAGTGGGATATTAAAAGCGGCCCTCGGTAACAGTGAGAGCTGTCATTTGGCTGACTTTCAAAATAGTCCTTGCTTCCATCAGCAATGCTTTGGTCTGTGTGACCAAAGCGTAATAAATTGCCGCATGCACTGACTTGTTAAACAGGCCTACCATGAAGCGTCGCATGCTAAATATATCAGCCATAGAGAGCTGATCATGTACAAACAGTCTAGCTCACTGCCTCCGAGAGAAATTCAGTGAAATTGCTAAGCGTATGCTGAATCATCGCAGTCTGGCTGCTTGTTCATCAGTGGACTGCTTGTCCTAGTGATCATAGACCATTCATTTTTGTTCTGGAGAGTTCATGAAGCAAATAGCAGCTGGAAAACGGAAGTAATAAAAATGACATACATTGAGAGCAGAAAAGGAACATCATAAAGTTTCCTCACTACATATATCTGAGGTAAATCTAAACTAAAACTAACTCATGAGGGGGGAAAAAATCCTCAATCTGGGCTTTTGTTTTCAGAATTTCTCCCAGAACAGCATTAGCAGGATTAAGCTCCAGATGGAGCGCTAATTTCTCTCAGGCATTAGATGCTAATGATCTGATCTGATCTGATTTCGGAGAAGATATTTTTATCCATATCCATGCCAAGGTATGACAAAGGAAACTGAGATAACTTGCCCAAACATTGCAGAAGTGGAGGTTTGGGTTTGACCTTATACAACATGTAGCATTTGTTTTTGTAGCCAAACGGCGCCAATAGACTAAATTAAGAATAACAAGACACCATCCTGCTTTCTGTTTGCCTCAGAACTAACCATGGCTGACTCTTACAAACTTCTCTTAAAAAACATGGCTTCCCCAAGGGTTCTTTGGCTGGTTAAGAAATCTTAGCGTTCTGAAGTAAGTCTATTTAGGCTCTTTTCTGAAGCGTCCTACATGGGATCATTCAAGATTCAGGAGACAGCCAAGGCAAAGAACTTGTTAGGGCTGATTTATATCTGTGCATCGAAGTATCTTTGCATTGTGAAGTGGTAAAGAGAAGCCGTGACATACTAACGTATAGCACATCTGCGTATCTTGTACAAGGAAAAAACACCTAATCTCGTAGCGGACATTTTGGTCAACGACTTTTTGTCGAGGTTAGCGTTAATCATGCTGCACTCAAGGTGACGTCGCAATTAGTAATTCCCCGCGTACAACCGGTAAAAACGCCCCTCAACTTGAAATTTCAACATGTGAACACAGGATAGTCTTCTCAACTACCAGTTCCTGTTTCTGTTTACAGCGACAACAATTCAACATGGCCGCTCTCAGTGCGAAAAGTATAAAGTATAAATTAGTTGATAGCAGGATTGCCTTTAAAGGAGTTAATATACAGACACGCTATCTGGTTATTATACTAATCGCAGTTTTGAGAAGGTAATCATCAACATTAGAGTTATCCCCAATGTTAGCCGGCTAGCATGTTGCTAACGGTATAGCTATTGTCTGCTGTTGTTGCTGTAGTACAATTTCAGTTCAAAATGTCACTATAGTAGAAAAAAGACACACTTTCAAGGAGACGTCTATATTTTTTCTTCTACTTCGCAAGTGGGAAATGACGTTAACTCGCAAATTACGACTTACTAGGCAGTTTTTTCCTACAACAGCACGCTCCCAAGTGTTTTATTATAGTTGTCTGTTGTTGTAGGGTTTTACTTAAAATCTTCCCCGGAGACAAAGTAAAGAACATGCTAGATTTGGTGCTCAGTCTCAAGAGTGTGGTATGAAGCTAACATACAGTATAAAGTGCCTTCAGTATCCTTTGTGACTCTGAAACCTCTCTCTAGGAAAACAGATTTTCTCTGCAACTTGGCCGTAGAGAGAGAGGTGAAGCCTGCTGTCACGCGTGTCTATCCACCTCACTGAACCTGGCACTCAGGGCACAAAACCTTCTTCACAAAGCAACAGCAATCTGTTCACGAAGGCGACCGTGACTCGCTCGTGACCCGTTTGAAACACTCCTTAAATCCGAGCTCAAGGAGGGAACCTAGCTACCTTTGAACTCTAGACGTAAATATTATAGCGGAGCCAAGTTGTGGATAACGCAGACTCCGAAACAGTTAAGTAGCAAAGAATGTGTGCCTTTATGAGACAAATCTGCACCATATGTGTTTACATTTAAGAGAACGTTCCCTCCAGAAGGCAACAATGAACCAGGAAGTTGGACTTTACCGTATGGCAGGCGATGAAAAATGCCTGTAGTGGGGCAGTGTATGATCAAAGTGTCTCCCTTGAGCAAGAATCAGTGCAGGTACATTTCTTCCTAGCTCTAATTCATTGTGTTTATGTAGTTTAACCAAAATGATTGGATCCTGTTGTCTGTTAAAAAAAAAAAAGGCAAGGACAGAACAGAAATTAAACAGACGCTTTACTGACGAAAATTGATTTTCACTACAAAAGGGTTCTTTTAAAATTTGGGAAAATGATTACAATTTCTCGAACCACCATTCCGGCATTTTTCATTAACAAAAACTTTGCTACACTTAAAACAAACACACAAACAAACAAATTTAAAAAAAAAAAGCCCGGTCATGTTAGCTAGAAACTTTCCTGTACGTTTTCAGACACTGCAGACTCCTTCCCAAAAATGCTAATCAAATGGTCAATATTATTAATACTGTGTGTTATAATTTGAACGCAGCATCCTGTATACGTTCTACGTATTCTATACCAAGTAGTATGAAACCAGGATAGAGAGAAAAGGTATCTGAGATGCTTTTCTGCTCAAGACGGTTGCAAAGAGTGGTTATTAGAATTACCTTCGCCTTCCTGTCAGCTCGAAGCAGACTAAGCCTAACCTCCTCTGACCTTTCTCATGAGACATTACCACTTACAGAGTTGCTCTTCTTCGTTAGATGTTTTTTGTTTTTCGTACCAGTCTATGTAAACTGCATGACTGCATGAGCAGGTGGTAACAAAGCAAAAAAAAAGGTGGCGTGCTGATGCTATATCAGAGTTTATGAGCAATTCATCCAAGTTCAAAATGTAAAAGGGCTATTTCATTGGATTCTTTTATTCATACTTTTTTACTTATTTACTTTTAATACTTTTATTCATACAGTATGAGCCATATGAATAGTTAGGTGAAAACGAATTGATTTGATGAGTCCTTGTCTAGCAGAAAAAAAACCTCTTTTTTTTTAAAAGCATTGATGGAAAAAAAATAATAAAAATCATGGTTTTGTATTTAGACTTTTTGGATCATTGTTTGCATTTTCATTTCCATTCTTCCAGAAAAGGATTGACCCAAGGGTCAAGATCAAACTAATGCGAAAGCGATGATGTCTTGAGAGCCTAGACAGCATGAAATAGGTAGAGCAAGGACTTGCAGTGTATACATGCTTTGTTCCCATGATTATTTTATTTTTTTTAAATTCTCTCCAGTGCTTTGACGCCTTCTTAACCACCCACAATGTTCTGCACAAGCAGCACTACAATATGTACAGCAGGAAGCCAGACTACATGCTTTGCTTGAGCAGATGTGGGGATTAGCATTATTTAAAAAAATGAGCTCACTGTTGAGAATCGGCCTGATGTTGGAATGCTTGCCTTTGGTATCGATGACTATCTCGGTTGGAACGTATACAGTTCATACGAACACCAGAATCCTTGCACGTTATCGTCCATATGCAACCAATGGATTCCTACTAGCATAATCCCCTGAAGCCGAAGCGATTGTTTATATCAACCGTGTCTCCTGGTAGAACAGTTTTGAACCCCCTTTTTTTTCCATACAGTTCACAGTTCTTTCATTTCCCCAAAAGCCCCCCCCCCCCGCCCTTATTTCCACCCCATACTGTGAGAATTATGCTTCATTTAATATGAGAGGAACCTCACACGGCTCAGAGACGCTGTCATTACTTCCGGCTCGCTGCAGTCCACCTGCCCCGTAATTAATAAAGCGCTGCCATTTAGCGCAGCTTTCCATCTTGCACTTTGATTTGCCTGTCAGAAGCTATTAAAAGCCCTGGTGGGAGGCCGCGCCACAATCATATCATCTTGATTCCAACGCCAGGTCGAAAAGCGGCCGCGAATCAAGAGCCGGAATAAAATCAGGATGCGTATGGACAACTTTCGAGCGTTGACGTTATTGATTACTCTATTGAGTAACGCGTGTCTGGATGAGTTAACTATCAGACTCATGGCTAAACCTGGAATATTGTTCGTGTGAGCTGTATTATAGCGAGGATTTAATAACTTCATTTGATTCATTTATCACTGATATCATACTCCGCTTAAAGGTGACATCAGTCAGCCCATGATCTCATTCTAATTCCTTTCTATTGAGTTCATGCAATCTCGCTGTTCTTTCTCTCTTTCTTTATATCTCCCTCTCCCGCTTTCTCTGCGTCCTGAGCAGTAAATGATTCTTGCGTTGGGCATTCTGATGTGTTTATTTACTCGGTTGGCCCCATTGATCGTGAGACAGAGAGAAAGAAGGGGAGGATATGAGGAAAACTGAGACGTCTCACGAGGTGAGACTAGCTCAGAGAGGAAAAAACAGGGAGAGTAGAATGAATGTAGGAACAAAGATGCTGTTAATAATGCTAGCCTTTAATTTCAAAGGGTGAAAATTAGTTTTCTTTTCTTATATATACAGGTAAGCTGACAAACAGGATAAAAGAAATAGGCTTTTCAAAAGCCATTAAATCAATGAAGTGTCTGTTTTATTGCCACGTGATGTTCGTTAACTGTACTTTTTCTAATATGTGACATAGAGTATAATCTAAACGAGTGGATTGTTGACATCCGCATTTATATCCATGTGGAAGACATCAGGGGTCAGAATTTATTGAAAATGCACATTCACGGTTCTTCAAAATATCATCGTAGGACATGATAAGA
This sequence comes from Notoglanidium macrostoma, assembly GCA_030068235.1. Lineage (NCBI taxonomy): Eukaryota > Metazoa > Chordata > Actinopteri > Siluriformes > Auchenoglanididae > Notoglanidium > Notoglanidium macrostoma. The sequence goes on along the minus strand of JAQQZR010000012.1, from coordinate 25,149,216 downwards.
ATCTGTCTACACCTACTTAGAGCAGGATATTACGGTAGTGTAGAGCATAAACTCCGTTATTATGGAAACAAATAGACATTTTAGAGTTTAGTGATGCTAGAAAGATAAAAAAAAAAACAAGGAGTGGTTTAAAAAGAGCCTCAATACACCGACATTACTGAATGCTTGAGCTCTATTCTGTTATGATGTAGGGGGGGCATTTATTTTTGCTTTCACAGTTTAGTTGGACTCCCTTAGAAAGGAATGTCACTTCATCATAGGACAAAGGTGATCAGGCTGAAGAACTGTATTGACCTGGTGGGAGTGGTCTCTTCAAGGATGACTCCGCCCCCATCCACAGGCTTTTACCGATCGTGTCATATGTTCGGGAATTGACGGGCGTCAGATTTCAAACGACTTGAACGTGACTTGCGCTAAGGAAGATTTAGGATCACGCTCTCTACCACCATCATCAAAACACCAACTGAGGGAATATCTTTTGTAGAACGGTGTTCATTTCTCCGGTCCAGTTCCAGACTCTTGTACAATCTAGGGCAGATGTATTCATAGTTTTTTCCCCGTGAGGCCCACTTCCTTTCTTTTTTTTTTTTATTCGAAATTCTCAACCTTGGTTGAAGAGTGTTTTTGAGCAGAAAAGTTTCCGCGGACTCCTTACCTTGACAGGACGCGAGGGTGAGACGGGGGGGAGGGGGCGGAGCTTCCAGAGGCTATCAGTTCGTATCAGAGAGTTAAAAACCTTTATGCAAATATCAATCTCTTTTTTTATTTTGTAAAACAAGGCAGCTCTTTTGGAGGGTTTTGGACTAGTTTGGATTTGTTATACAGTCATTTAAATATTTATTTTTTAGTATTTCCCGCCCAGAGTTTGGAATAACTGCGCCGCTGGTGTGCTAATTAACAGCGCTGATTTAGGATCTCATATGTCAATACACATTATGTCGGATCGGATGTTACCTAAGCTACAACGTTTCTTATTTTGATCCCCTGTAAGAGCAAATAAATAAGAGACAGTCGTCCTATCGAGACTCAATGAAATGCAGCTTTTGGAAGATGCTGTGCTTGAAGTCATACTGTGTACTGATGCATAAATCAGATAAGATGTCTTTTAAAAGACTAAAGGATTTGGACACACAAAAACAGTCTGTTTTATATTTGTGTCACTCACTGGACATGGACCTGCTTTGCATTGACTCGGAGACGAACTAAAGTCCCGTTATTAAAGTCTGAACGTATGCTGTCTCTCTCACAGATCGATATTTTAGCCATGATTCAAAGCTGGCTGTGGCTTCAATAGCAACAAAAAGCCCAAAAGTGTATTTTATTGCTCCCGATAATGGCTTAATCCCGCTCCTGGTGAGTCAAATCTGCTTTTCGTCAACGCACAGCGTTCCGTTCGGGAGGAATGTAACACTCCGACGTGCGGACGCGTCGAGCTAACTGATGTGAAGTAATCTATGCAGTCACGCCGATGTCCCATGATGACCCGGGCTTATTCGGAGATTGCGTCGATGTTTTCCCTCGCTGTCTGTTTAACTGATATTGATTAGATTAGCTGCTCATATTTACACACACATACAAAGCCCGGCACTCTCTCCCCTGACCCCATTAGCGGGTCATGGGAGGACGCCATGGAGAGGCAGATCATGTTGTGTTATCTGGTAGTGACCGCTTGCAGTGAAAACATTCCTATCAAGGGCCTTCGTTTCTGGATAACCCCTGGAATCTTAGGTTAGGAAGTTCTTCCTGTGGTTTATACATCTCTCCTACAGGTCTAATCTCTGTCAACAAAACCTCACAAGCACCTCACGGCTCTCGTCTTTAGAAAGCTATTTGGTTTCGAGCTATTTTTGTTTACAATTAATGTTGCTTTAGAGAAGAGACCTGGAGACGGCATTCAGCAGCAGAGTAGCTATGAATAGCGTTTGTAGTAGCTGTACAACAGTAGAGGTGGAGTTTAGTGGTTGTAGCCTTTGTTTTACAACTCCATTTATTTCAAGCCGACCAAATAGCTCTGTCAATACTTTGCGGTTTTCCAGACAGTTTCAAGGCTAAGTGGCACTCTTTTGTGGCATTTGGCTTCAAAGCCACATCCACAGGCTGTAGTATTGACATTATAATGAAGTAATGATGGGATCAGTGGCGATAGGGGCATGAGTGAAGGATCCGGCCTTGCAACTCACCAGGCCGGATCAAAGACGTGCGGTTTCATAAATCATAATGCTCAAACTTCGCCGCTACAGCCGATAAGCCTGGTGCTCTTGTTTAGACAGTGTGTCCTTAGATGGACTTGTATTTTTACTTTATCACTGTCAAACATGAAGCGCTTTCCCAAGGAAAGAGCAAATAACAAAGACGTGAACGTGAGAACGTGCCAGGACCCTCCGTGTCATTACGATGCACTTTCGATTCAGTTGTTTTTAAAAAGCGTGTTTATATTAAAGCTTGTATGAGCTTTTTTTTATTATTATTATTATTATTATTTAGTCATTGCTTTAATGAATGCGTGTTTTGTCATGTCCCATGAAAATGTCATTTTATTTTGAAATTTTAAATCGCTTAATTTAGTCAGATATTACTCAACCATGCTATTATACAAATCGCATTTTCTGTAGTGAAAGCAAAAAGTCTGCGTGTCTGTTCAACGATTGCTTGTTCTGGGTATCGGCTCGTTTAGACGAACAAGCAGACAAAAAAGGTCTAGAGTGACATCAGAACAATGCATTTTCTTTCTCTTAAGTGGTGGGAAATCCACATTTGAGGTAATTTTGCCATGTGTTCCTAGGAAAATAATCAACGGCTGGTTGGTGTGATGCGGCTTTACACAGCGAACACAGGAATTTTTCAACAAGCGTAATTTTTTAATTCACTAGGAATGATGTCATGATGTATAATAATATACACCTTTAAACAATTGTCACATCACCACAGTCTTTTTTTTCCTCAAGAATAAAACGTCACCACACCAACGATTATACATTTCTCCTTATTAAATACTTTGCTTTCCTTTTTTCTAATCCATTTATTATTAATCTTATATTAATTTACAGTGTCTGCAATCCAAGTCCCAGTGTTACTACAATCCAGAACCGTATATCACAACAAGGACAAATGTATTGAAAGGTTCTGCAGGCAAATTCAACTAATATTTCTTTTTCTTTTATCTTACATTATTATATATTTTTCTAATTTCATGCTTGGAATTGTGTTTTCTTATTTCAAGCATTTATTTCTATATAAAATCAAATGATTTACCAGAGAAGTACCCCAAACTGCGTGTTTCATCAAAACCATATGATAAATGTTGTTCCTGTTTTGAATTTCATTTCAGCACCTTTTTTGAAACTGACCTTGTTTTGAGAAATTCATACCTTTGGAGAAACAGAACCACGATCTCAATATTGCAACAAAAACATTTTTACACTTACCTTATGTATGTATGATTGACCATTATGTGTGCAAGGTCAGCTAATATTTACAATAATTTGCAATAATATATAAATTTTATATAATATTTTGTACATCTTCTAAACATCTTCATTTTGTGATTAAACATCAAATAAAAGGAACTAATACTAAAATAGAGCAGTATTGTAAACGGTGAGAGGCTCTGTGGTGATGTGATGTGATTCAATGCTTAAACATTTTCACCCCTAAATCATTTATATTATGAGTAATCTGCTTACGGGAACAATGCGAGTTTAAAGTCGCTGGATTATTTATGTATCGCTCATCTGAGGTCCGCGAGTTCACGTCTCGTTTGGCCGCCTGAATAGTTCCTGCAGTCGTTCATTGACATTTCGTGCAACAATTGGGAACATTTTTGTTGTGCCTATACTCATTAATTCATTCGTCTCTCTTCTCATGAATATCAAATCGGTGACCCCGTCATATCCGTCATCCTTAACCCCCGGCTCAATGCAGGAACGCGGCGTGGCCGCAGATTCTCATACCTGACCTCCTCATGAATATACAATCTATCAGGCCCAAGAAAACACATCGCCATGACTTTAGAGAGATGTGACATTAAAATGTCACTCCAGGTTGCATTTGCATGGATCAAAATTTGATTTCCTATGATTCTGGTGGCGTATTTCCATTAGAGGCGTACCGATAGCTCTTGGCCTCATGCTGATATAAAATGGAAATGATGAATTCCAAAAATACATATATATTTCCACATGCTTAGCGCGGGATGCAGCCTGGTTAAAACGTCGCGTGTGTTCGGGTTACGTTTCAGAGCAACAGTGAATTCATGTTTATGCATCCTTTAAGTCAAAGAAACCGCAAGAAATTATGAACGTGTACACATGACCGTGTCAAGTAGCTAAAGACACGTGTAAATAATCATTATAGCCATAATCCCATGTTCTTACATATCTATCCATTTACAGTATGATGCCTGGTACAATACCAGAAGGAGTTTTATAAGAAAAAGGACTGGGCAAATCACCAAAGATGCCTTTTTTGGAATTAAGTGGCCCTAGAATACATTCCCCACACCGTCACACCACCACCACCAGCCTGAACTGCTGACTCAAGGCGGGCTATATCCTTGGATTCATGCTATTTACAGCAATGGATTCATCAAACCAAGTGACGTTTTCCAACCCAGAGCAGTCCAGTCCAGCGCTCAATGTCGTCTCAGGTTCCTGTTTTAGAACCTGATGTGCTTTTCCACTTGTGTAGCTCATCCACCTCAAGTTACGTGTTCTGAGATGCTTTTCTGCTCATGTTGTGGAGAATAAACCTTAAATCACTCAGATGGAGACAAAAAAGTTTGAAGCTGCAGAAAAGTGAACTTTATTACTCCAGAGTAACAAAGTGAGGCCATGTGAAGGTGTGGCCTTTTTCACAATGCAGACACTCTCTACCATCAGTTCAGAATCCTTCCAATGGTTAATAAAAAAATGATAAAAGGTTAACATGTTTATTTAAATGTTTAAATATAATGTAACCATGCATAAGTTGCAATACAATTCAGTGTATATATTTCAGTGTGCCCAAGTGTAATACAATACATTCAAGTGAAAACATCTCAAATACTTCAGTGCAGTTAAGTGTAAAGTGTGATAAATTCAAGTGATAATACTTCAGTGTGCTTATGTATTCAAAACTAATACATTCCAGTGAATGCCTACATATTAATACAGATGTACGTGTCACTGTGATTCAGAATAACATATTTGATAGGTCAGTCAAACTAAATCAATAAATCAATCAATCAATAATTCACCCATACTAACCACTGTTGAAAGAGTGGTTATTTGACTTCCTGACATTTTGTTTTCTCAGATCTGAAGTCATTTATGTATTTATTTAATTGTTCTATCGTTCTCATGATGTCATGTGTTTTCATGTGCACACAGGATTTTTTATTTTTTTTTAACCATGCGAGCACATATAATTATAAAGGTATGATCATGTGATTTTTACCAAGAGTAAACATCATATCCTACAATGAAGTCGTGTCTGATTATTTTATTATTTTTCTTTTCCCAGAATGATTTTAGCTGCTGCATGCTATTATCTGTACTGAAAGCTCCAGTTCCTATATTTTCTTTCCTCTTATGTGTTTGTGTCGCTGCTTCCATTTGCACGAGGTACATTGATCCAAACTGATGGCTTACTTTTCGCAAATCTTTTTTTTTCTTGTATACACTTATCTAAAAAAAAGTTTACAAAAGGCCCTTTGAAAAAGCCTTGCTTTTATGAAAACAGTAAAGTAATAAGATTATCTTAATGCCTAGAGAAAGATGGTGCTAATATATTTGGCTGATCTTTGGATATGATGCTTATGCAAGAGGAAAGGTAACCGTTCCGGCCTCACATGCAGCACATTAAGCACAACATATACATCTGACATCTAAGTCAAAGGAATCCATGACCCATATATAACTAAAGAAATTTAATTATGGACATCCAGAAAACCTCTTAAGAGCTCTGAGTGAAAATTTATAATGTTATTTTAATAAATAGTCTGTTTTAAGCCTTTTAGTCAGACGTTTAATCATGTTTCTCTTTATCTTTTTTTAATACACCTTTCTTTATGTGCATTCAAACTGAACATTACTTGCATTTTATTGGCTACAGGCTACTATTGTGAGAAGCAGAATTAACCAACCACGACATGCATTGTTGTTCCTGTTTCTGTTTAAAAGTAACTAGACAGCGAGCTACTCTCTGAGCTCATGTGCTAAAGGAGAAAAAGAAGGATTTATAAGATGAAATGTAATTTCCCCTCTTGCTAACATGTTATTGGAACTTGTCTAAAGGGGATTTATTTCCTATTCCTATTGTAACACTGATAATATGACAAGTTTGTTTGATGGTAGATCGTCTTAAATAATGAAATGTAGAAAAATTCTTAACAGGATCGCTACTGTGGCGTCCACCCACACTTCATAAGCACATGGCACTTGAACAGCAAATTTATTTAACATGTTTACACCACTGATGGATTGCAGTGGCAGGCTATCTCATTCACATGCTAAGACTTAAAATATTCCGTCCATCCATCCATTATCTATAGCGCTTTATCCGTCTGGGTCGCGGGGAAGCTGGAGCCAATCCCAGCATCTTGGGG
>JAQQZR010000012.1:25117394-25137110 GCA_030068235.1 Notoglanidium macrostoma | reverse complement strand
ATCTGCATGTCTTTGGACTGTGGGAGGAAACTGGAGCACCCGGAGGAAACCCACGCATGCACGGGGAGAACATGCAACCCGTGGGATCCGAGGATCGAAGCCAGGACCTTCTTGCTGTGAGGCGACACTGCTAACCACCGCACCACCGTGCTGCAGACAAATAATAATATTAAATAATAATAAATAAATAAAAAAGAATAGCCATATATATATATATATATATAAGAATAGCCTGTAATTGCCATCCCAGTAGGGATGTCTGTGGTAAAACTCTGCCTGCTAGGATGTTCTTGTTCATAGGTAAATGCCCAAAAATGCCTGTTTTTTGTAAAATATTCCTGCAATCCGCTGGTACTTTTTCAGTTGCCGTTTTTACAGTCAGCATTACATCATCTGAATTAGACGGCCGATTTCCCAAGCTCATTTATGCAAGTTCATGTGCTGTACACCGACCCAAACCATGCAATACTGTAACAAACCTGCGCTCATTTGTGTATTTCTCCACTTACACATTACCAGGCCAAGCCTCATGAAAGGTTGATTAAATGCTACAAACCTGGAGGAAAGAAAAAAAAAAAGTCTCCCTTTCTTGCACTCTCGCTCTGAGACTAACCGTCTCTTTGACCTCAACCTGTTTCCTCCGTTGCGTAACGTGCCTCAGTGTAATTGCGGCTGGCAGGGCACACTAGAGAACGGGGCTAATTTTGCAGCCACGTTAGCACAGACGTGACACGGCCAAAGTGAGCCAAATAGAGCAGTGAAGAAGCACGACTCCGTCTGTTCCCGATGGGAAATCACACACAAATATACATAGGCACAGGTGTAAATACACAGAGCGAGTAACACCCACTCATCAGAACAGCTCTCCAAGTGTGCTAAAAAAAAAAAAAGAATTTATCATCTTTAGCTTCCTCTACACCTAGTCAGCTACTGCACTGCTAACTAATGTTAACTAGCTTAGTAGATAGCTGACCTAATGTTTATTGCTAATATAACATTGCTTACCGAACGTCGACTAGCTTCCTAGTACATTTTTACCTAGCTTCTGGATGACATGCTACAATAGACTAGCTAGTTTACTAGTAAACATTTTTAATCATACAATGTAAGAGATATTGCCTAAGTTAGCAGTCTTAGCATGCTAGTAGCATGTTCGCCAGTTAGCTAATCAGTATCAGTATTATGTTTAGGTAGCTGGCTAGAAGTAGAGGAAGCTAAACTAAGTAGTATGTTTATCATAAGTGACAGTAAAGACTGGCACATTGAATTTAGTTTTTGTTTTTTTTCATGTTCAAGAGTACAAGTTTAAATGATCTTCAGAATCTCAGCTTATAAAACCAAATCTACGCTTCAGTAAACCTTCAGTACTTCATCAGCCATGCTCAGGGTGTAGTTAACGCTCTAGCTAGCTAGAAATCTGCAGTTAGAGATGAATTAATCCTAATGATATCTCTGTTGACCTTTTATGAACATCGTTATAGTGCAATTACTATGCAAAGCATGTTTTCTGGCGAGTGGATATAGTTAGCTCTGCTATATGTGTGTTATATTAAGCATCAAATAAAAATACCAAACTGTCATAAAATATTTCTAATGCTTTCCCCTAGCTATGACTCTGGAGTTTCAAAAATAACGTTATCTTTAACTTATACAACTGGAGAATGATGTAATCCGGGACCATGCTGGCTTCTGAACTCTCCAGCATGAATATAGCTACATATATAAAGGGTGACAGTATAAAATGGGTTTAATATATATATATATATAACTAATGAAATGGAAGTTGTTGAAGTTCCTGTGGGTTGCAATGTTACCTGTAATATCTTCTTCAACGGCTCTTATGTATTCAGCGTCTCTGGCAGCCACTTCCATGACCATTACGTGTTCTTTTCCACAAGTATGAAGAACTAAAATTGTTCACTGCTCTTATTTTGGGCCCAGTCTAAGAATAATGTTTATATAACCGCTACTTGGCACACGGGAAAGATCCGGTCTTTGAAAACAATCGGAAAAAAAAAAAGTGGCAAACATCTTGGAGCTGGGAGTTCATGAATAAAACATGGCTCAATAATGGGATGTTATAGAGTGGGAGAGCAAGAGCGAGACACACGGAAAGAGATATTAACTGTTTGTGCGGAGCTCCAGCTCTGAGAGAACTAATGAAGACGTTCTATTGAGAACGAGCCGAAACGAACGCATGAAACGTACTCATGGAAGCTCGTGGACACCAGAGGCTCTGCGCATTGCCTTTTTAAATATTTTAGATTTTCAGATCCACGTCCACTGCTGCAGGTCCTTTCTTCCTTTTGCACCAATTTCCATTCCTTTTCTTCGTTCTGTTTGATCTGAGGATAGATATTCACTCATGCTGATTTATTTAGTATGGTCCTCTGCACACTATCCATTATCACTAGAATTGTTTTAGCCAATAAAACCTGGCTGACTTTCAGTATAACTCAGAAAATTTTTACTCTGATGACTCATTCCTCAATGCTTATTCACTGTGGCTATTGTGGTTTACTGTGATTATATTCACTGGTGCTGATATTTCCTTCCATATTTACAGTATGTATGTGTATAATATCATTCTCCTACATATATGAGAATCACCCAGTGACCACTTTATTAGGTACTCCTACAAGGTTAGATGTGGATGTAGATGAATTGCTCGATAGATGTGAATGTGTGTGAATAGCGCAACGTGATTGATGGGTATTCCGACCTCACACCCAGTGTTCCCGGCCTGGTCTTTTTCCAATCTTCAGCTGTCCAGTTACAATGTTTCAGGTACCAGGTACTCATCTTGATGTGTTTTTTTTCTACTGTCGCTTATCCACCTCAACGTTTGATGTGTTGTGCATTCTGAGATGCTTTTCTGTTCAACACGGTTGTAAAGAGTGGCTGTTTGAGTGAGCATAGCCTCCCTGTCAGCTCAAACTGTAACTAAAAGCATTGCTAAAACAGGTGTCCCTATTAAAGTGACTGGGGAATGGGATGTGAGGCTAAAACCTTTTTGTTTTATACCTATTCGAACAGATTCTCTAGATTCTCTAAATGACGCTTATGTAAACTTCGAGTTCCTTCAACCGTGACATCACCCCCGAATCTTTTCCGACAGCAGCTGATTGCGTCACATCGCAACCTTTCGCACTCGCATCGCAGATAACTTCACGCAAATTAGCCTGTCACATCCTATCTCAGAAAAGCTCTACTGTTTTTCTCCACTAGTATTTTTCCTGTCATACATTCCTGCAAATACAATGAGCATAAATGACTGGCTCATTAATCTAATAACTAGCTACCTTTTGTTATGAAGGATACGGTCGTGTCGGACGATGGAGAGTGAGCCGTAACACTGATACTCTGCTGAGGCTTTTTGACGAACTGCATTATCAGTCATCGTCATAATAAAACCGAGACCACAGAAATACGGACTGAAACGAAATGGTTCATTTGGCAATAAAAGATCGCGCCTATAAGACAACTGGGCAAAACGTTAACAATATTTTAGGGTTTCTGCTATCACGTATGAAAAAAGCGATACAATATTTCTCAAAAATAATACAGTACGTGCTCTATCGTCCAAATTCAAATCCCAATGATGCCTGAGACATCCAAGAAAATAAAAGTTCTCTTATACCCTGCCAAAGCAAACTAGGTGCTAGTTCTGGGCTGGTGCTAGTTAGAAGTCGGCTGAACTTGTGAGCCTTCAAATAACCAGTTTGCTTTTCCACAGGCTAGAGAGCCACCATAGATCCAATAATTACATCACTGTATACATCTCCGCTTCCCCAGCCACACAAGTGCCATGCCATACTAGCGCCAGCCATGCTAGTGCCAAGCACAGCAATAACAATGGCAGACTGCATTGTCTACTTTTCTTCTTTTTGGAATTGGGCAGACTAGCCACTACACTGTCTGTTCTTTTAAAATTTGCAGTCCCAAGGTTTTAGTTTGTCTTGATGGTCACAATAATCCCTGACGTAAGCCGTTTAAGCAAAATGTTTGTGCTGCTCTCACACCAGTTTTCATGGCCGAGTGCCGGTCCTTTGGTTGTTGAAAGACGAAGAACTTGTTTGAGATCAGGCACTGGCTCCTGAGCAGTCCTCAAACAGCCTTGGTGGAAAAGGAGTATTTGTGGGAAGGATGGCATACTCTCTCTCCCATGCTGACACTAGCGACACTCATGTATGCAGAAGAAGGCGGACAGCCTCCACGCGTGAGCCTCCTGAGCAGTACCGGTTGGATTTACGTGACCTGCAGGAAGCACGTATAGCTGTCATATAATGGGGTAGAGGGGGCGGCACGGTGGTGTGGTGGCCAGAACTGTCGCCTCACAGCAAAGAAGGTCCTGGGTTCGATCCTCGGGTCACCCACGTTGCCTTTCTGTGTGGAGTTTGCATGTTCTCCCCGTGCATGCGTGAATTTCCTCTGGTTTCCTCCCACAGTCCAAAGACATGCATATTAGGTCAACTGGCTAGTCTAAATTGCCCATAGCAATGTCATTTGTCAATGTTGTCCCTGTGGTGGACTGGCGACTTGCCCAGGGTGTACCCCGCCTCTCGCCCGAAGATGCTGGGATTGGCTCCAGCTTCCCCGCGACCTAGACGGATAAAGCGATATAGATAATGGATGGATGGATAATGGGGTGGAGCTGGATCATGGGTGGGAAATGGCCAAGGACAAATTTGGGAGAAAACTGGGAATCCAAATCCTCAGACACAGTCATCAACAAACAAGCAAAGTAATGACAAATCTGGGGCAAACTCAGACAATCAAAAATAATGTAAAGAGCTGCACTTATGAAACAAAGTGCATGAATGAAGGAGTTGTTTACATACAGTACACTGAATAAGCATGAGGTAACAGGAAGTAGGATCCTGGATTGGCAGTGAGGTAAGGTTCTACATATAAATTTAAAGGGTTCTCCCAGAGGGACCACCTGAACAACCCTTTGTGGTTCTTGATGTAACCTTTTTTGCCCCCCAGTCTTTCAGTAAAACTAAAAACATACTCTGACAGTATGTGAACTGTACTGTGTTACTTTATTTATTCCCCCCCTTCAATTCTGTCTTTATCCGATTTCCTGGTCTTTCCTCTGTAAACACTTCACTACAGCCTTTTACATAGAGGACAGGCTTCGAAGCGTTGCAGCCGAAAGTCCGTGTGTTGCACGAGAATGTGATATGTTGAATAATGAACCTTCCCCTATTTGTATATTTCTTTAGTTAGGCATTACCAGACCAGACCAGGCCTCGTGAAAGGTTGATTAAGTACTAGAACGAACTCCCTCGCTAAAATCCACTCCCACCTGCTTCTCCTGCTTCGCTCTGTGCTTTAACTGATGACGACTTTGCAAGAGCTACATAAATAACTGGGCCAATAACTTTTATAGCCAGTGAAATGAGAGGAAAAAAATAATAGTGAACAAAAAAGCGAAGTCTGAATCAGGTAATAACTTCTCTGCACAAAAGCACTGCACCTAGTTTGAACAGTTGCGGCACGGCCCATCTGTTGTCAACATGTTCTATTATTTATTTCCACACCTCTGTTTTTCATCAGTGGGTTTAAATATGTGGTATATTTCCCCAGGGAGGGTTCTGCATGGTGAGATGGGTATTATATCCTTTTAATTTAGCTGTCTGGACTTTCAGCTTGATTCTGGGATCAGCGTTCTGCATTACACATTTAGAGAGCTGACTGTCAAAGCAGTGCGATTTACACAACATGTATCGCAGGTAATTAAACTGGATTGTGGATCAAATAAACAAATGTTCATTCCTACCCATGAAAAATAGCTTTGTATATCGAAAACGTAACAAAGGCTACGTTTACACGCACAGATTTGTCAGTTTGAGTGACTGCGTTTTCCAGTTGAACTGTTTATATGCGCCATAAACTCGCTAATCTGTTGACAGTCTCAATTTCGACATACACACGTATAATCCAAACCAAATGTATGGCTAATACAAGGAGAGGCATTTAGTGTCAAAGTTAGTATAACGAGAAGCTTTTTTTTTCCTCGATCTTTATAAACTGACGTGTTTATTGAGATTCGGTGTGAGTTTAAGAGACGCGGGCAATCCTAGGACACCAATATAATTAGAAAGCCATGTTTGAAGAAGTTCAGAAGAATTCCCATCATGCTTTGTGTTTGCGCATTCCATTATGTAGGAAGTCATGAGCCACGTCCGCGCTCTATTTCAAACGCTGACAGAAAAGGGCTGCAGGCCTCATTTGGTTTGCAATTTTAAAGGTAAACGATATTTTAATGACTCAATTAAGTTGCGTAACAAGAACAATGGCGCCGTAAGTTCAGGCAGTGACTAATCACAGGGTGAAAGTTTGCGCCAGGGGAAAGAAAGGGTACCAAAACTCCAAAAAAAAAAAAAAAAAAAAGAAAGAAGTCTAGCTCCGGAGCAGTGAAATGTGTAAATAAATGATCGATTGAGTTTAATGAATGTACCTTCAAAATCTCTCTGTATTTCACTGAAATTTGTCCAATTCCTATCCACTTGGGCATAGTCTGATCTTTTTCTTTTTTTGTAAGACAAACTCGATACATAACTACAGTTTGTTGACTGACCAAAATGAAAGATCAATCAGAACGATCAGCGACCGACTCCAAAGCCTGTTCTGCTGGTGGGAACTCACCGGTGGAGCGAATACAGTGGATGGAAAACGTATGAACCGCAATCAGAAGTACAGTTGCGTCTCTCGCCTCAACAAAACTCCTTCAAGCTAGAAATGATACCATTAAGTGTTGGTGTTATTGATGTATCGCTTTCGTACTCTAAAACAGTTTCGCAATTGTTCAGACAGAATCCACTCTAACCCGGCTCTGTGTTTAGCGCGTTCATGAGAAAAGTGCAAACTCGTCAGCAGTCTGTTAATAAAAGCTAACTTTTGCAACTTTTGGTGGCGTTGATCCTTTGGTGGAACCACAAAATGTCTACAGAAGAGTATTTCTTTGGCTTCTTTGGTTTTGCCTGCATTTTGCTAGATCTTTTCACTACTACTTCTCTCCATTAGCAGTAGATTCACTTTTCTAAATACCCGGTCATTTCTTTCCACCATCACGGGATCACGATGATGATGATCAGTGATGTTCAGATAAAGACAAACGACTTCTGATCTCTGTTCTCATTCATGTCATATAGCGGCTTTTTTGGATACGTATCAGATCTAGGACTAGATCCAAAAGTTTCTCAGGTCTGAAATCTGACGTCTGGAAACAGTCCGAAATCTGTGTCAGACTAATCAAGGAAAATCCGATTAGCATCACGTCAACCTAGTGATAAAAACACCTGTGAGCTAAACTGCACTTTCGATTCATCCATTTCTTTCAAAAAAGGAATTGTTACAAAGTCAAAGTTCTAAAGAACTGTGTCATTTTTTTTTTTTTTTTTTACTTCTTTCCATTTTTTCCAACCCGAACATTTTTTTTCCAAACTAAAGAAATGCAGACTGTACTTTTTATCCATTAATAGCTACATTTAACGCTGTTGAAAATGTACCACTTACATTATTGCAGCAATTAACAATCATTTCTTTGTCATTTTTTTTTCTTTCTTTTGAAGTTAATAACACACACACACAAAAAAAAATTGTTATGTTACCAAAAAACCACTTTCCACTTTCTTAAAAACTGGAAACCTGTTACAAAGTGCTGATCCTGGCGACTCCTTCTACACACGTTAAGTAAACTCGTCCTAAAAGAAAACTCCACTATTATGGGGAGCGTCGTGAATATAAGCCTATGTGAATGAGCTCTAATCTAATCTAATCTAATCTAATCTAATTCCATCGATTATGGGCTGTACAGTAATGGATACAAAAAGTAATACAGATATAAAGTCAGTTTTGTTTTGTAACATGGAGGCTAAAGAGTTCTTTGTACGTACATAAAAGACAAAGTCTGCATACAATTCATTCATACGAACACGACGCAACCCCGAGCGGAGTTTCACACGTGATAATTGAGTCATTCAAAACTTGTTTATTGTTTTTTGTAATAAAATGGTATTATCTCAGCACTCGGTTCCTTCAGCTTCAGTCCGTCTGGTGTGCTGACTTTGGCAAGGCACCCTTTTCCGATTACAGTGTTGGAGAGCTGTTATGGTTCGCTCTATCTAGTTACAGTTATGGTTATAGTACGCTCTAAGAGCTTTATATTCCTCCCAAGGAAAATACCCGAAACTCCAAGTCGTGCGTTCTGTCATGCGACTCCATAGAAGGAAACCTAAGAGGCCATTCATAGCGGTAATAAGTGTTCAAACGAAAAACATCGCTTCGTTCTATTAGACCTGTCGACTTTGCTCACTTCCAACATCGCTCCTGCTGTACTCAGACATTAATTCAGTCACTATGCGCTGTCATTACCGGCATGCCGAGAACTGAAATGTGTATGATGAATAGACAAACTGTGAACATTTTAATCAATGATGCGAGCTTGTGTAAATAGAAGAATGGCGTGGGAAAGAGGTTATGTCAGAACGCTGTATTGTGTATAGATAAATACGCTGTACAAATCTGATAGCGTTATTGAAGTGAGAGCGTTTCACGAGCCTATTGTTTGGGAAAGCAGGAAGAAAGAAGACATGCCACCGCTTTTGTGATGGAGACAGGAAGTGAGGGAAGAATGAGAGTGTAAAGAACAACAGTTTATTCATGCGTGAAAGAGCGTGTGTTGCATGAATTTGCTTGGCTGATACACACAATATGATGCAATTTGGGGGAAATCGAAGGAGCGCTGGTTTCCCAGGAGGTGTACGGCTGACAGGGCACGCACCAAGGAGCCGTCCAAACTCATCGGACAACCAAGACATGACATCTGCGCTTTAAAGACGGCTGGTTGAACCCGCATTTTAATATGCGCGAAAATCCCATTAATATTTACATGGGAAAGTTATGCGGAGTCAGAATCAGCTTACACTGGTACTTGTGTTGGAATCCCCGTTCAGGTTATGCAAATGTTCTGCGTGTAGCGTATGCCTCTGTGGCTGCCAGATCTTTCTTGTAAAAGCGACCAGGGACAAAATCAGGGATGGAAAATATGGACGTTTACTAAAAAACCTCTCTCTTTTTTGTTTTGTTTTTTTAGCTGTAAAAAAATTCAAATACGAGGTAAGATAAGAGTTTAGTTTTAACGTGGACGTTAACACCGAGGAGCTCCAAAATGACTGAAAGATCATGACATGTTCACCAAACTGGCCTCACACTTTTGCAAGACATTCTCAACAATTGGCTGAATGGCGGTTTGAGGGCTTTACTCCAGAGTGATGGATTGACGGGGGCGGGGATTTAAACCAATCATCAGTCAGGAAGCTTCACCAACGTGCCAGAACTGCCCTAGTTGTATAAAATGATACGAGGGTTAAGGTTCCTGATTTTCCCATTTTGTACCTTTTTTTTACGACTTGGATCGAATCCAGATGAAATGTCAATTTCTTATAGTAATTTATAACATTTTTGATGTTGGCAATCCGAATTTGGGTGATAACATTATCGTCAACATTCTACAATGCTAAAAAAAATCGTTTTCTACGCTCGTACTAACAGGTTATGATTAAAAAAAAAAGTGACCGTGAAGTGAGGAGGTAGTGATAAGCTAAGCTAAGCTAAGCTAAGCTAAGCTAAGCTAAGATCGTTGGGATAAAGGCTTTCAGGGTGCTGAACCTGAATCCCAGCACCTTTTTATATACCTTTTCGTTTTTCTTTTCTTTTTTTTTTTCAATCCAGACAATTTTGTGGCTACTAAAACAATGACCGCAGCGATGCATCGTGCTAAAAGGTCTTTCGTTTGTGTCTATCCTGAACCCCGATTACGTTTAAGTCAAATATCCTTTACGAAACTGCAGAAAATGTAGTTAAACAAGCAAGTTTTCTGCTTGTAATAAAACACTGCCGACGTATAATTTAAATGCAACAATCAGCTAGAATGGACACTTAGGAATGATAATTAGCAACCTTGGAGGTTAATTTGGGGTTGCCTGGCCAGCTGTGGTTTGTTGCACCTCCATCTGTGAACTTCACCTAACGTTCTGCACATCACAATTCTTTTCTTTTTTCTCGTTTTTTGTTGTTGATAACTGCAGAACCTCCGTAATTGATGTTTTTGGGAGATTATTCCCAGCCAGGGTTCGTGTAAATAATGCCGTGCTCCCTTCGTGTTCCGAGTGAGGACGACCCGAGACTTTTCAAGCTATAAACACAACAGTGTTTATAGAATTTAAAATTCCGTTTTAGCGTTTGTCTCTTACTGAAAATTAAGTAAGTAAATTGACCACCGTGCCTCCGTAATTTGCGTTATCAAATATTTTTTTGATTCATGTCGTCATTACAATTTAGTCATGAAATAAAATTTCCTTAGCAAAAATTGTGAAGATAAGTATTTAACAGAAGTCATATGCTCTAAAAAAAAAAGTACAAACGTAAATGCAAAAAAGTAAAAAAAAAAAAAAAAGTAAATAGCAAACAAAAACAAATCTAAAAGTTCAAACACAAAGTAACAAAAAATAAAAAGATGAAAGAGTCATTACAAAAGTTTTATCAGTAAAAAAATGTAAAAAAAAAGGAAGAATCATTTTATCAGTTTCACAGAGAACTTCCACCATAAATGTTAGTACTATGTGGAAAGATCTTTGTATATGAAATGATTAGTGCATTTATTTTAGCAAAAAGAAACATCCTTAGAGAATTATGGACTGAAAGTTCTTCTGTACGCAGATGAGATCATGGCAAGAACACTTGGGTTGAGACTGAAACAGCCATTCTGAGAGCATCTGACTGAAATGTTCTCGGGCCTCTGCATGGTTCACTTGCGGTGAGGAAGTGAATCGACTCTGAAGTGAATCGACTCTGAAGTGAATCGACTCTGACATGAATCGACTCTAAAGGAAGTGAATCGATCAAAGCGAGCCAAAGGACAGAGCTTTAGGGATGGAAGACGCCGTGTGGTCTTGAGATTTGGACGGATGAGCAAAAACAAAAAATAAATACCAGATGTGATTTATTTATGTGATTATTTCTAGAAGTATCCAATCATGTACTTAGCACTGGCTCTGTGTGATTTCTGTGCAATAGTTTGTAATATGCACATGCAAAGTCTACGCAACTCTACAGTTTGAAGTTTTTTCAAACCCCCTCGTTTTATGCTTTGTTTAAGTTATGCACTGAGAACTCGAACCAAATGAACCAAAAGCATCCTTTTTGCTCAGATTTGCTCAGGACTCTGGCTAATGGGTGTGCAAAAGCCCTTAAAGAACCTTGTTCTGGCACCTTCATGATTGAGAGTGTATGGAATTTGATGGTGTGTGAAATTCCAGACACGCTGTTGCTAATCATGAATGCGAAATGGAGCGATTTGATCTTTCCTGTGCTCCTGAACCCGACTCATCTCTGCACCACAGCTGCAATGCCTCATCCTCCCGAGCTCCCCATGACGCTCGCTTTCAGATCAAACAATCCTCCATATCAACAATTCTCACGTCTGCGGCGTATATTCTTTGAGAGTCTAATTTTAGCAAAGCTACCTTTTCACTTACAGCTTCCCAGCAGGCTGCTTCAGTACAGTCAGGTTGCTCGTATTTCTTTGTGGGCTAGTCAGAAAAAGGCTGGGGTAACCCCTCTCATGCTCCTTTTTTCTCACCTCTTTTTTTCCCTTATCCTTCGCCCCACAGCCCGAGCTGGTGGAGGCATAATCGGCTCCCAGAGGGCCAGATGAAACACGCTCCCCACCGCTGCCTGTTTACTGAGGAGTGCTTTTGAAGTCGAGCTCAAGATGTCTTCATTTCAGCACCAGACGCTCCAAAGCAGGATTGCGGCTCACAAAGGCAGGGATGGAGAAAAGATGTGGCGAGAAGAGCAAAAAAAATAATAATAAAGAAGAAGAAAATCAAATCATCCAGTGCTTTAGAAAAGTTGCTAATGAGAATGCACGTTTTTCTGATTATGTGCAAACTATTCGAGCATGGTTATCAATAATTCAGCTCGTTAAGTATTCCGTATTCATCTCCAAAGAGTCTTATCAAGACCATAGTTTAAGTTTTTGTACCAATGGGACATCAGCAGTGCTGCTTGGATGTTTAATCATCACTCTTTAGTGATCAGGCCAGTGGTACACCAAGCTAGATGTACGCTCGCATACTTTTAGGAGCTAATAACGTCTCGTTTTGCGTCGGAATAATCAGGAAATGTTAGCCAGCCAGTCAAGCTAGCTGGCAAAATAGAAGACTTGAATGAAACCTGGCACCGGAAAAGAAATTTAATTTCAATTCAAAATTGAGATGTTCTTATAGTGACGTTTTCTGCAAACAGATGTTTATTTACCAAATTTTGGGTATGGGAGCCCTTGATTGGAGGAGCTGCGATTTCTTGGCAACTTTCTTTTGCGTTTTTTTCTTCTTTTTTTTGTCACTTTGTATTATTAGCTACAAGTGAAAGAAAAACAAATAGAGGCTGGCTGTTTATTATAACTGTTTGTATTGTACCTTGTTCAACAAACATGTAGCTACGTACAGATGGGTTGGAAAGATTCAACGTTTTAACGGCAACTTTCTGTGCCGTGACACTTCGTTATGTGCCGTTATTCGATTATAATCAACTTTCTAGAAGTAACACTAATCATCATTGACCATTTCCCTATACCAGCACAACGCCAAGTGTGTATTCCTTATTTATGGTTTGGAGGAAAATGTGTTACTTAACAAAGTAGTGACTAGCATTGATTTCACATAAAAGGCACTGAAAGTAGCTAAATGTTTTATACAATCCTGTCTATAATATTTTATATAATTTAAATTGTGTTTCTATTTATATAAAGAGTTCAGGACAACATTGTACTATACGGAAGCCTATATCATTGAGAAATAATAACTCTATAAAGGGCTTTGGCATTGGAATTGGCCTTTTGTTCTTCAGCTGAGCGACTGCTTATCAGGCCACGTACAACGGACATTGATTCCCATTACTCCATCCTGTTATTGCTGAAAGCAGAGTTTATTGCCAGCTACTTAAATCAGTAGATTTACAATGTTGAATTAGAGCCAATTAAGAATCCAGTCAGTTCAGGACACCCAGTGGTGTCCAGAGTTTCCAGGAGCTCGACGCTTAGGCGGGAGAAGTTTTACAGAAACGTAAGGGAGTGGAGGCTTGACTGAGACGTTTTTGTTCCATATAAACCCGGCTAGGCGTTGACTAGACACCAGGGTGACTCGCTCTGGCCAACTTTCCAAAAACCCATGATATCTTAATAAAGCACACGTTTTAACAAGCGTGTTAAGGACTTTACCAAAAGGTAGGGCATGTCATTGCGTGAAAAAAAAATCTGACAGGCAGGAGATGATGCATAAACCAGAGTCCATCCAACTTCACTGAAGTCCATCACACGTCAAGATGTGATTGGACGATACGCGGCACGACTTTAATGTTGAGTACCAAGAGGAGAAAAGGGTCATGGCTATGTGTGTGCGTGTGCAGGGTGCTTCGGCCATCCTTGACAGACATGATCGCAACTCTCGCCAGACACTCTGACAGTGCAGAAAAGCCTGTGATTAGAGATGCTCAGTAAAAGAGAGGCAGAGGGAGCGAGAGAAGGAGGTGGAATACACAAAGAAGGAATGAAAGAACCAGTCAAGCTGTCAGCCAAGTCGTAAAATAGCTAGCGCTCTGCTGAAGGACACTGTTCAACCTCAGCTGCCAGCCTGGTCTCAGCCCTCGTTTTGAATCTCTCACACGCTTCTTTTGACACATCCTACACTACTTTTTAATCCTTGCAACCTTTCAGAGAAGTCACTCCAGACTTTGTGTATGATTACAGGAATGGTTTTTTTTTTTTTTTTTTTTTTTTTTTTTAATACAAGGTCTGTCTTTTGCGTTCTCTCTTTCTGTGTTCTTTGGCTGGTTGTGAGATTAGGCGCAAGGCTAAAAATCTAATGTCTATTGATATCCCGACAATGAAACTATTAGAGTCGAGTTCTTTCGCAAGGTCTTATTGATCGCTTAATAAGAATGATGTGAAGCAAAATATTACACACATTATGCAAGCCAGAAATGAACACCGGTGAGGAAAATCTTTCTGAAATGATGAAGAAATCTTGGAAAAAAGGAACCAATGGGAAAGCGTCCTCTTCTGGGTGAAGCCAGATTGCAGAGGGATTACCTCTTTATTATTACAGTATATAGGTATGCAGGGTCGGGAGGGTTGCTTTAAAAATGTATTGCGCTACAGATACTAATTACATGTTACAAATTTTTGTCAGTATCCTAATCCAAGTATTACAAAATTAAAGTGATGTAACTTAATTTTTGTTACTTTTAGATTACCTCAGTATCAAATATGTGAACGATGATGGCATTTTCACAGCCAGAAGGCACACTGTACTGTCACGTTGTTCTCCTTTTCTGCTTTAAAGACAAATTAATGTCAAAGTTTCCACCCAGTGAACACATTTTTCTTCACTACAGGCCGTGATAATGAATTGGTGTTCTGTAAGATTAGCTATGATTTCAGTCGAGACCAGAATGGTGATGTGCGACTCGTGAAGGTGAAGTGTTGTGTGCACACGTGCATGCTAGTATATGCCTATTTATTTTAAAATGTATTTTAGAGCTGCAACTACCGATTATTTCGATAATCCGTTATTTTATTATTTTTTATTTAGCGCTTCTAACAACAGACATTTCTCACCAGACAAAGCAGCTTCACAGAAGAATATAAATTCTGAATATTAACTTATGAATCTATAAATTTATATATCCTCACATATCCCTAATGAGCAAGCCTGTGGTGACGGTGGCAAGGAAAAACTCCCTGAGACGACAAGAGGGAGAAACCCTGAGAGGAACCAGGCTGAAAAGAGAACCCATCCTCATTTGGGTGGCACTGGATAGTGCGATTACAACTAACACGCTTCAGGATTTGAGTGCGAGACTGTTTGTGGTAATTTAAGTCATATGCCATTGTAGCAGAACCGCTCATGTCAACAGCAGTCCAACGCCATGTCCAACGCTAGGTGTATGTCGAGGCGGTTCATATGGTACCATCCTCAACAGGAGCAAGTGGTTTCCAAGTGATGACTCCAGGAGTCGGACACCAGGATGGACCAGGCAGGTCCGGAAAGCAGAAGGGGGTCAGGATCACTGGAATCTCAGGAGTATCATGTGCAGCTCGACAGCCAGAGAAAGAGAGAAGAGAAAAGAGCAAAAACAGATTGGTAGGTATGCTCATTGTCACCTAATGGTTAAGGAACAGAGTATATCATGTACTGAGTGCAAGCAGGAACTCCGGCAAGGCTAGCTATTACAGCATAGCTAAAAGGGAGTGCCAGAAGGTAACACAGACATGAGGGCACCCTGGGACACTCCACTGTCAACAAACCTGAGTGAACGTGTAAGAGTGGGGGCGACGGCATCCAAACATCCCAGTTTGCAAGTTTAATAGCAGTTTAATAGCACTACTGCAGAACTTTTTCTTTACTAGGCTTAATTAAATAACGGTTCACTAATTAGTTTCAACCTTATGTGGGCCAAAAAAACATTCCCCACACCCTTACACCACCACCACCACCTCCACCAGGCTGAACTGTTTGCACAACATCACATTCTCACCGTGCGTCAGAAATCAGAAACCAGGCGATGTTTTTCCAATCTAGTGTCCAGTTACGGCGGCTTAGATAGGCTAGCAGGATTGAAACCTGATGTGATCTGCTGTTGTGGCTCATCCACCTCAAGGTTTGACATGTTGTGCTTTCTGAGATGCTTTTATGCTCACCACGGTTGAAACAAGATGTTCCCGTTAGCAGATGTTTTTTTGTTTTATGCACCATTCTGTGCAAGACTGTTGACTGGTGAAAGTCACATGAGATCAACAGCCTCTGAACAAGCATGAACAATAAATAAACAACTCAAGTTTAATCTCTAAGCAGAGCTTTTCAGTCTTTTCATGCAAAAGTTGTTGCATTTTTCTTAAATGTGTGAATATGTTGGTGGAGATGATTATTGTTGTATGCAAGGACGGGGGCGTTTCCAATTTGCATATTCACACAATCTGGATTTCTTCAAGAGTTAAAACGTGTAGGTGCTTCTCTGCTATTGTCTGTTGTCCAATGACACGTTCTGTGGAGGCGCCACATCATGTAATGTATTACTCATTTTAGGATTAAAAAAATAAAGCCTTTCGGAATGACTTTTAATTCTTTCTCATTAGATTGACGAATGCTTCATTTCATAATCATCAAGAAGTTATTCGTTTTTTCGACTAATACGTTGATTTATCATCTGACTGGCAGAACACCGCCATCGTCCCGGCGTATCTCATATCGTATCCAAGCTCCAGCAAGTAAAATATATTATTCTGATAGCTGGAGTTCCAAACAGAACCTCTTGAACTTTTTCGACTTCCATGTATGCTCTCATGTTGCTTTCTCATAGATTGAGGCTATTGAATCAGATCCAGATCCTCTTTCGATCTGTCTCTGTTTTCAACAAAACATAAAAAACATGCTGAAAGGATGAGACATTTGCACGAATCGGTTGCACAACTTCCCTGTCCCTTAAATATCTCATTCCGTTTATCAAAATTCTTTCCGTATTGCATGCGTCAAGCATATTAGCGTACACGTCTTATAGAGCATGTATAGACTTTAACCCCGTCTCCGTCTTGTAACTACATATCTTTCCTTTTATTTTAAGATTTGCTGTAGTTATTGAATAATTCATAGTAGTTTGCTGAATAATGTGCTTTGAGATGAATAAATGAATAGTAAGTTGGGACTTATTGGATTATTGAATTTATCAGGATATCAGGATATCAGGACAGCTACAACCTGCATTTGTTTTCTGGGAAGGGAAGAAAAGGAGTCGGGTTGCTACCTGGAGAGTTGGAGAACTAAATAGGACATAGCATTGCATACATATAAATATACAGTGAAGTGAAAGCGCTTCCATTTTGCATTCTCTACCCGCTTAATACCAATATTAATGAATTTCCATCATAAATTAAATTGTCAGCGGAAACCTAGGTGAAAATTAGAATCTTAGAATTTTATTTAACGTTTTTTATAATCTGATTCTTTTTTTTTTTTTAAACAACAAGCAATAAAATACAATAATGAAAAGACAAATAATAAACAGAATGACCACACAACCAATCAATCAATATGGAGAAAGGGGGGAACTAAAAATTAAAGACAAAATAATAGAGAAAACAAGTGGAAAAAAGTTGTTTCTTACAACAATGAAAACTGCGTCAGTCCAACATACTATTTTTACCCTGTATGTTGGATGCACCTATTTAAAAAAAATCAGCCCACTCTTCTTTTTTTATTGTTTTTCATCCATCCATTTTCTCCCATTGGCGGCTATGCATTTTTGGCCCCGTTGAAATGAATTGAGATTCGGAATCAAAGTCATCCTGCTCACTTACACTTCATCAGAGAGCCACCAAACTTCATTTCATAGCTCAGACCAACTCTCCCATCACACATATCCATCCGTCATGTGCCAACCTAGTTTTTTTGGTTTGGTTTCGTGTCTCATCTCTGGGGCAATCACGCTGACATTTTCTTGCAGAAATGCAATAAGAAATATCCTTTTATTGTTTTAAATCCTTCAAAATTCACATTTTTTTCTGTCTATCTCCAGCTATAAACAAAACAACCTTCTTAGTTTTGGACCTCACCGTATATATAGATCAACAAGTACTGAATTACACATAAGAGTGGAGGTCTGATGAAAAGAACTCAGGAAGGTATGAGGAAAAGTTAAGGAATTCTGCGTACACTATCATTAGTGGTAATGTCTAGTTTTCACAGTGTAAGGCAGAATTATCTGTTGACAGAACCTAGTGTAGTCTTGACATATAAAACACATGGCCTTCAATTACAAAATCCCCCGCAGAGCGATTAGTCTAATGATCCCTACAGATCCACAATCTAAAGCCATGTGTAAAGAATTTGTCTTGGTGAGCTAGGGGTTGCAGAGCTACTAATTTTTACTAGTCGACCTGAAATTCAAAAACATATAATAGTCAAACAGTCATCTTTTCCATAGTTAAGGCAGAAACTCGTTTGGGACATCATTGTTTTCGGGCTGTTCTATTTAGGCTACATTTCAGTTAACAGCCCGTTATAGGCTACAAGTTGCATTTCTAGCTTCAATGGGTTTTTTATCTGTAGTGTTCATGACAAAAGTACAGAAATTGGTCCAAATGTGCAAAATAAATAAATACATAAATATACATGTGTATCATATTGCACTTCTTAAGGACGTACCAATTTTTTAAAACATTGGTCAGCCGTGGCCAAAAGGCTAGAGAAGTGGGTTTGGGACCGGACGGTTGCTGGTTTGATTCCCTGGACCAGCAAGAAAATATGTGAATGAACATTCACGGCTTGAGAAAGGCACCTAACCCCAAAAAAATGCTCCCTGGGTGCTATAAAGCTGCACTCTGCTCTGGTTATGTGTTCACTGCTTGGATGGGTTAAAGGCAGAGGAAACACTGTTTTCACTGCATGTTGAACCATGTATGATTATGTATGTGACCAATAAAATTTGAATTTGAGCATCTCAGCTGAAACTGACTCAATCATGAGAGGAAGATGCAATGACTACAGCAGCGTCTGGGAGGTTTTCCTGGCTCAATAGTGTCCAAAAACAAGTCTTTTACCTGCCTGCTGATCGAAGCTAACTGTGTGAATATGGCGAGTGATCCGCAACCTGTGGCTTTGAAATATCGCGATACATAACTTTAGGAGAAATACCTCCAGAAGCAAGTGCGACTGAGACTAAAAACCAATCTTGCACACACATGTGTATACACTTTATATAAAGTATTAAGTCCATTAAAGCAAAAGAAATGAAAAGAGACTTTTCCTAGTGTAGTTTTTTGCAGCTGACTGTAAAAAGTACATTTAGTCGATGTTTTTTTAGTGTGTGTTTGTTTTTCCCTCTCCAGTAATCTAGCAGGCAACGTAAAGTCCTATCTAAAGGACTAATTATATTAATTATATAAAAAATATACACAAAAAAATATGGGTATGTGTAATGTGTTACTGGAGTTACTTTACGAATTACATTATGGACAGTAGGTTTTACATTACACATCATGAAAGGAGTAGATTACCTGTTTTATTCTTCCCCTTACTGTCTCCATTACTTTGAGAAGACGAACACACAGTACAGTATATATGCACAAGGTCAGGGTTTTATGCTACACTGCTGTTTATATCATTACAGCAAAACTCCACACCACTCAGTAGATAATGCTAAAACAGCCAGAGGGGATTATAAAACATCTCATTTCTCCGATCCACCTCGCAGACTGTAAATTATTCAACGTTCCGGTGAAAATACACTGCAGGTGTCAAAACTGCATTATGGGGCATCAGTAGAAGCAATCATTTTAAACTGTTCTGCAACAAGTTTTGCAGTTCATCAATGGCCTGGACCGTGTTTTCACTGGCACGTCGCCTCTACAGTTTCAACAACTGATTTATTTGTCTTGGAAAGGGAGCGAACCCGACTGAAATTTACACCACAACCAGGCTGAACGCATTTCCATTATTTTAATGATGTGAAGGGTAGGACACATCGAGGAAGGTGTATTAGGTGAAAGTTGAATATAGAGTGTGTGTGTGTGTGTGTATATATATATATATGTGTGTGTGTGTGTGTGTGTGTGTGTGTGTGTGTGTGTGTGTGTGTGTGTGTGTGTGT
>JAQQZR010000012.1:25102976-25113078 GCA_030068235.1 Notoglanidium macrostoma | reverse complement strand
TAGCCAGTTGACCTAATCTGCATGTCTTTGGACTGTGGGAGGAAACCGGATCACCCGGAGGAAACCCACGCATGCACGGGGAGAACATGCAAACTCCACACAGAAAGGCCAGAGAAATCACATTTTTTTACAACAAAATACTTATTTATGCTCCTGTTTATTGATGCGCCTTGGTTTTCATGACTGCTTTGTATTGTTTGGTCTGGTTTTCAAATTTTTTGTACGTCTGACCAACATTTTGTGTAAGTTTGCACACAAATTTTCCCTGCTTCCGTACATCAATTGGTTCGCTCCTGAGCTCAGGTTGTTGTATGATCTGCTCATGTCTACACATGGGTTTCCTCTAGGTTTCCCACAGGTTCCCTGTCCCTCCCAAAAACATGGCAGTAAGTGATGCAAATTACTGTAGATTTGAATGTGTTTTGTTAATACTGGATACTGAATACTGGCATCTTATCCGGCGTTCCTGGGATAGGCTCCGGATCCACTGCATCCCTGACCAGGATAACGTTCTTTCTAAAGATGAATGAATGAATGAGTGAATGAATGACTGATACTTTTTTTTACTTTTTTTGTTTCATCTTAATTAAAATTTTATTTATTTATTTTATTTTACTTAAGTTTGTGAGTGAGATTTGAAGGCTTTTATAAGAGCTTTGTTTTCCTTACTACTCTGTATTTTGTCTGGTTTTCAGCAATTTGTTTACAACAGATGTTTGTTCACATGCTTGTTTTGACTACTACCTCATTTTTTGCATTTATTTTGTTTTAAACTAACTGCACTTCTGTGCTCTCTCTCTCTCTCTCTCTCTCTCTCACACACACACACACACACACACACACACACACACACACACACGCCTCTGCCCGGTCTGTCTGTTTCTATCTAGATGTCCTGATAAACGCTCCCAGTCTCACCAGTGGAGCACTGCAGCTTCCATGCTGTGCCAAACTCTATAATTTAACTCTGCCTTCCTAATTATGCCACCATTCACCTGCATGACATAACATGGGAAAGAAAGATAGACCCTTCTATCTCTCATTCTCTCTCTGCCTGTATCTGAAGCTCTCTCTTATCACGCAGGGCCCGTCAATACGCTGTAAGAGCTCCGTTTAGCAGCAAAGCCGTGGTGGGAGGCCCTGAGATGTGCTGGGCTTGACAGAGATGGATGGTGTGAGCCTCCAAAGCCTGCAAGGACAAAGGGACACACACTCAGGCAGGGGAAGAGAGAGAGCGAGAAAGAGAGAGCGAGAGAGAGGAAGGTGATGAGAAGAGGAGAGTTCTAGCAACCCTCTAATCTCACATTTCATCCTTTTATGACTGCCATGATCATGTGCAGCATGGGGAGCCATGGAAAACAGGATAAAAGGGACGCATTGATGAAGCAAGGGACTTTTCTGACACCTCCAGTTTTGTGTTACGATGCTGGAACTAGTGAGATTTTCATCAGCAGGCAGCTGAGAGGTAGAGAGACTGAAAGAGACATGCTGACACACCGGAAATCAGGCACGCACCATTCACACACTAATATACTCCATGATGAAGCAAGATTTATTCAGAGAAAGCATCATTCAGCGGCAAAAGCCTTGGAGAGATTATAATCCTAAGCACCAAAAACATCTAAAACCATAAGAAGAGCAAAAGCAAAGCTGATCTTTCATCTTCCAGACACATTCATATTCTCAGCAAAACAACTCTCATGGCGCATGATTCAAGTGGCGCCATTCAGACTGGAGTTGTTTGTTCTCGTATCCGAAATGCCTCACTTGTTCCTCTTCACTCAATGAGAATCAGAAAAGGATATAACGGTTATTCAACATGTCGTTTTAGTGCAGGATTAATTAAATGGCGCTAGGAATATCTAGCAGTTGTTATGAAGATCTGTGTCTATGTCAGCTTATCGTGATTTGTTATTATGAATCGAACGCATAACTCTGTCTATTTAATATCTGTACACAAAGTCTATGTATAAACTGGCATGGATGAAGCAAGGAAAGATATTTTTGCTTCATTTTTTTCCCAGTGTATTCACTGCCAATTTTCACCCTCTATCTAGTTCTCAGCTATCGCACAACAGTTACCAATCCGGGAGCATAAGTGCTAACAAGACATGTTAAGCCTTCTTTTTTTTCCAAACTGCTTGTGAAATGTCATCTGGAGGCTGAACACATTTGGAGGAGAGCATTAACTTCTTTCTTATTTATAACTTACGGCTAACAGACACCCACAATTGTCTAGTGTTGATGGATGGCTCTGGAATTATCATCATTATCATCATCATCATCATCATCAACAACAACGCGATTTGAACTTGTGGTCTCCCAACAATACGTTTTTTAGGTTTGCATGGTTGTGGGCCAATTTCACGATATAGCTCATAACCTTTTAAGTCAGTCCAGATATGGCCTTTATTTAGTCAAACTTTTGACAAAACAAAATTTTGAAAGTTTAAAAAATGCCAACTAGAGAACACCTGATAAAAAAAATAGCATTTGATGTAAGCTTTCCTGACATCAAACAAAATAGCAGCTATTAAGGAAATTATCAACTGGCCATAATCTAATGTGACAACTCATAAGAGTTTATGATATCTGCCATGACATGTTTATAACATGGCTGTCTTTAGACATAAGCACTTAAAGCAGCATTATTACAGATTTTTAGCAAATAATAAATAAAATGGATTAGTGCTTATATTCTCCCTCCTCTGAGTTTTATGAAAGCACTGCAGTTTATGGATGGGGAGTGTATTGCGTAAATCCATACCAAATACTACATTAATGACCAGTATGACAAAATATTTCACGAAACATTTGTAAAACTGTCATGTTCCAGCTCTTTAAACAAAGAATCTGCCATGAAAAAAATGACCTCAGAGACTCTCATAAAAGAAAAATAATAATAAAAAAAAAAAGGTTCCACCGCTTCCAAAGTTAATAGAAGCCTTGCGGTAATCTCACTCCAGGCTGAAGTGTGGAAGTTTCCACTGGTCAGAAGCACCTCCGTTCTTACAGACGTGTGAAAATGAGTTGGTATAGTGCTTTATAAGGCGAGAGTGAGCTCATGTGTTGGCTGAGAAGCAACGAGATGTCTCATTCCAGCATGTAGGTAGAACTTGGAGCCGCCTCATCCTCGCCACCCACCGCCGGAGCCATTCAGAACGAAATAACAAACCCGACAAAGTTTGCTGAGAGAAGCTGAGAAGTTTTTCGAGGTCATGCATGAACGAATCTTGCAAATCGATGCATGTCTAAGCAGGGCGCTTCGTCGTTTTCTGGGTCGCGCTATATGTATCCTTTACAAATGTCAAATCTTGCAAGATATGCAAGGAAGTCTGACTGGATATATTTTTAAACCCAAAGCTGGATCTGAAATGGTGCCATCCTTCCCTTCCCAGACCCTATGTAGGTCCCCATGTGTCAGCCAGACAGCCATGTTGAATTGGGTTATGATGCTCAAGAGTGGCTGATGGTATTCACGCTACATCACTGAACACACTCTGACCGTGACCTTTCCGTGAGAGCATCTCCCGCGATGCTTCAGACCCACTCGACGGCATGAGTGGTGCGAGAATCCTCTAGCTCTGGGCTGTGGAGGTCTTCTGATCCGGCTCTGATTAAGACACAGCCGTGGTTTCTGTCTGTGCAAGGCATGAAGTTCAGCTCTGTCAGGAGAATTTGGTAGAAAGTCCAGATTAGACCCCCATACCAAAAAAAAATTAATGAAGGTTTTATTTGTGCGCTCAACAAGTCTCAAGAGGTTTCCACCTTCCCGGTTTTTCCACCCATTTCCTTCTTAATTTGGTCACCTGTTGGTCAATTCCCACCCACCAGCCATCTGTCTCCTGTCATACAACAGCTACCAACCTGCTAACACATGCTTCCACTGAGACACATGAAGCAAGCCAACCACATGTTTGTTTTCAAGCTACTGCTCTTACTGCATCACAGGGTAGTGCTATCTGCCATCATCCGCATACATGAGCTTACAAATTCTCGTCATTGGCTTTTGAATTTAGCTTTATTAAAAAGTGCATTTTTACCAATTCCAAATATGCTGCTTCCAAAATCGGAGTAAATTGATCATTTGCTTTGTGCTCCCATTTGATTTGACGCTACAGAGATTTAAGCGAGCACAGATCCGTTTCTGTTTAGTGCTAAAACTCTGAATCGGAATTTGAACCCAAAGTGGCCGTGGCCTTTCTTTCTTTCCTTCTTTCTATGAACCCAGGAGAAACACGGGAATCCCGGCATTTCCTCAACCTCAGTTGCGTCACTCCGTTTCATTACTGGTTTCAACTAGAAGTTTTTCGCAAGTGCGCTTGGACATGAAGATTATTTTCGTTTGTACCTGCCCATGAGATTTTCTAATGAATTTTGTTGAATCTACTTCCCAAAATATAAATACACTAGTCTAATTTAAATCCTGACCAGGTGGATACTAAAGATGAATGAATGTTGGTTCATATTAACAACAGCGGTGTTTCTGTATCTGACTGCTCGTTCACTCTTGACAGTATGTGCGGATTTTCTTCTAGACGTAAGCAAATGTTGAAAGCCATGCATTCATACCTTCTTTTCATATTTGTATTTACACCTTTTTTGTTTTACCGTTAAATCCCATTTGTATTTAAACTTACTCATTGTGTTAACACAGACATAACACACAAAACTGCAAATCTTTACAGCAAAGCAGGTTCAAAATTTGCCTTTAAAAACAGCTCGAGAGAAAGCTGAGTATAGTTTGATGACAGAGTGGTGGTTGATGCTTGGGTGGTTCGACTGCAGACTAGCAAACAGAGTTTTGCTGTGATCCTGGCTGGACACCGCAGGAAACTAATCTTGTGCTGGAGAGTTTCGATTCTCACACTGAGTGGCACTGCTGTGCCCTTGAGAAACGTCCTGCTGTGTGAATGTACTCAGGTTTTCCAATAGTGGGGTTTTGTTTCACTTGTTTTTATGCACATTTTGAATTTGCTCATATGAAGAAAAAAAAAAAAAAACACCTCACAAAAACACACAGTATTAGTAACATAGGGACGTCCTGTCCATAACAACGTCCAGCAGTCACGGCGTGTCTGGCGTTTATGGTAAGCTATGTTCAGACGTAGGAAGTAGTTTTTGTAGTAAGATTTTTACTTTACCTCGGTGTAATTACACTAATTAATACTCGTAAAAAATAATGACTTCAGTTACTTCATTTTGACGTCCCAGGTGGAAAGATCTCAACATTAATAAATCCACCACTGTTTTTTTTCCCATCATTTTAGCTTCAACTAGCATGTTTAATCCATGGTGCTGCTGAATCCTCGATTCTGATTGGTCAATAGATGTTGACTAAGTTTCTATGACAGCAGTTCCGGATGTCAAACAAATCACAGGTTCACTCGTAATACCGTATTGTTTCTACAGAAGCAACGTACACGCAGATGTGTAAGCCAGATGTGCCACATAAATAAATTAAACAACGTGTCTATTTGTTAATATGTCTAATAAGTGTTCTGTCATGAGATGTTTATTTAGTCTCGAGCGTCGGAGCTTTGTATCAGTCAGAGGCAAAGCTGTAAGTTCACGCACCTCTCCCTGTTCTTATCACCCTGCTCACCAGAAACTAAACACGTAGTCACGCTACTCCACACACAGAAACCCTACGGTGTCCCGACTCATCATATAGCAGACTTTACATATATCTTTACTTTACTTATATCTTTTTACTTTTACTGACTTTCTGGGGGAAAAAAAACAGATGGAAATTACATTCTGGCTTTTTCTTAATATTTAAAAGCTTCGAGATTTTTATATGATGTCCATTCACACGCTGGTCAATTTTCTCACATGGTTCAGTACATAAGCATGACAAGTTCTCTACTAGCCCTCTAAAAATCGAGCAGATGAAACGTCCCTAGATCCGTCTTGCTCTGATAAGTTTGATAAATGTGGTTCTGTCTTTCTGTAAAGATTAAAGAATTCTGTAATGCGTCAGCCTGGCTATAATCATCGCTCGTCATTCCAGGCACCGCCGTGTTTATTTTTTGTTATTACTTTGTTTAACGTAGCCGCCTGATCTTAACGGCTCCCACCTCGTTCATTTCCTCTTATAAGCTCAGATGGTTTTATAAGCTTAGCGTCTGTTCCGAGGCTTTAAATGGCTGTTTTTATCTCGTACGGCTCACTGCTGGCAAAAGGGAGTGAGAGTCTGGTTACTGATATGGCGAGACAAATTCATTTAAGAGCCAAAAACTTTCAAGCGAGGGAATAAGCTGAGTGCAGGAATGTAGAGTATGCTCATTATCAAACGAGATACGAATGCTTTTAAATCCTGTTTGGCTAAGACATAGTGCTGCTTACATTGGCTGCGCTGTCATTTTCTCTGAAACAAGACAGACATCTTTTCCATCTGATCCTTTACAAGGCATGTGGTTATTGCTGAAAGCCTCCGAGAGATGCTTCCCGGATTTTACGGCTCTGAATTCATAATTTAGAGATGATCGCTGGTGTAAAGTGTGAAATAACGCAAGCTGCGATTCTCATCAGTGTTTGACATTTTAGCGTATCGGGGCCTGTTAAAGCCGATGGGGTGGAAAGAAGAGTAGATGCGCTTCTCTTTTTCACGTGTCACTCCTTTCTGGCTCGGTGAGACCGTGTGGGGGTTTTTTTTTCGGAGCCCGGAGAAGTTTCCTCCTTCACCACGATGACAAAGTCGTTTTGCAGGCGAGTTGAGATGAACCATTTATAGGATAGAATGTGAGAAAGTGTCTTCAGAGCAGATGTACTGCACCCTGGGACTTCAAATCTGGTCTGGTTTTACTCTGGATAGCTTTACTCTAAGAGGTAGTGACGGTTAAATAATAATTATGTGATTACACTTTACACGCCAAGTCCTCTGTCCAGAAGTGGAAAAATTTTTGAAAGTAAGCAAAATGTGACTAAAACTATTGTCTATTTTTGACCACAGTTAATTCAGAGCTTCTAGGAAACTTTTCATTTAAACCATATTTATTTGTCTAATCCCTGACACCATACTGTATCGTTGCATGAACGTGAGTGACAAATTAAAGGAAAATTCAACCTAAAGTAAGTCAAGCTCAAGCTACCAGAACAGCTTCAGTGTTCCTTGGCAGTTGGTGAAACTGATGATGGTATGAACGCCATCGCATCTGATTTCCATCACTGTCATCCTCACCAAAGCCATTCCATGAACCGTCATGACCTGTAGATGGGGGCGGAGTCATCCTCCAAGAGACCACGCCCATCGGGACAGAAACGTTTCATCGCAGTCAGGAGAACTGCAGTGACACTTCACTCTAAGATAAAGCCAGTAAGATCAATTTAATAAATAAATACTCTGCCCCCTAGAGTATAACAGAGCCACTGTGTTTCCTTTTAATTCTCATGTTTGTAGTTTGCGTTTTTAAACGCTAGGTCGTTAATAGCCCGAGGTGAGTACCGATATCTAGCGTCGAGGAACACCCACAAATTTGTTCCAGGAAACAGTCGGACATGTCTGGGAAGCTAAAAAGCTGAAATGAGGCATGGAGTGGCTGTTTCCCAGCCTGATCTTGGACAACTTTCCACCGCCTGTGATTCTGGAGTGCACTTCGTATTCATCCGTCAGTAATGTGAAGATGCTGTTTAGGCCAATAGCCATGTGAGAGTGTGAGAGAGCGAGAGATGGAAATATCCTCAAACAAATCCTCTGTGGTCTGGGACAGAAAGCCAGATTGCTCAGACTCACACACACACACACACACACACACACACACACACACACACACACACAAACACAAACACATGCACGCACACTGTGCTGCTCAATCAGGTCACATGACAGATCAAAGTCTCAGCAGGCGACTTGAACCACCAGGATACTGATGGGAAAGAGGAGACGGAAGAAGATAGAAAGACAGTGAGAGAGAGAGAGACGGTGACGGAAAGCAGAAACAACAGGTGGGCTGCAGTTAGAGGCCAGATAAAAGACGGATTTGTATGAAAAATAAGATTGGAGCATGCAAGGACACCTCTGCAAAAAGAACGACAGAGAGAGAGAGAGAGAAAGATGATGAAGAAAAAGCCTTGAGGGAGGCTTCTCTATCCCGGGAACACTGGGCTTGAGTCAGAACGACACTCTGGATGGAGTCAAAACATGCAAGCTCAGGAATAAAAGTACAAATTTCAAGTGGTGCAAACAAATACTCAAACAAAGCAAGCAAACACGACTAAACAAACAAATCAACAAATAAAAAAGATGGTATATAATTGGGGCAGAATGTGAGTTCACATTCTTTCCCAATGTTTTAAAAAGTCCCAAACACAAGTGCATTTTTTCCCAAGCCAAACCTGCTAGCTCATTTTTTCATCCTCCTCCTCCATCTCTGAGCTGTTCTAGACCTGACCTGCTAGCATTCCCCATCCCACCCCCCATTTCCTGCGTTCAACATGAAATTAATTACAGCCCCGCATGTGAGCGGACAGGCTTGGAGCTCTGTTCATGCCGACACGTCAGGCCTGATCATGTCCAGCTACCGCTTCATGGCTGGTGGCTACGGTTAGCACTGAACGCTAAAATAACACGAGGAATTCCCGCTAGTGCACGATTTTAGGACTCTGTTCAAGCTAGGAACTTGCAGGTGATGCTTGTGCAATTATTCACTTATATGAACCGTGCGCTCTGACAGGTCGAGGTTCTGGCGAGCTTCAGCGCGACTGCTAATTTGCTCACGCTTGAACTTACAAAAAAAAAAAAAAAATCATTTAAAATAATACCCAGCAGGCGAAATCTTTGTGTCACCACCTTTCAGTGCGAGTAATGGGGCACCACACGACGGTGAATTTATTACTTTTATTGCTAATTCTTCATGCGATCCAGCTGAAACTGCTCGTTTATGTCGCGTGCTGTATACGTGGGTGAAAAGAAACAATGTGTCTTAGAAAGAAAGACATGCAGAAACGCAGCTTCCAGAACTCTCCCAAGTCAGCGTTGCGGTTCTCCGACGTACAAATCGTGATAAATAAGGTTGGAAGTCGCCAGCATAAATCTTTTATTGTTTTGTTCCATGTTTAACAATTGATGAATCCATTTTCCGGCAAGAGAGGCCTACTGTTCATCAGAGTGGGTTGTGGATGGGAAGAGTAATGAAGCAAAAAGAAAAAACACAACGCAGAGCTCACTTATTAAAACAATGTTGAAAATAAATCAGACGGAGAAAGAAAAAGAAAAGCACAGAAAAGAAGCAGAATGACATTGCAGCGGTGTGGGGTCACGAAAACATATGGAGCTATTACTCAGTTTAACACAGGGTTAGTAGGGGACATCTCTCTCTCTCTCTCTCTCTCTCTCTCTCTCTCTTATATCTCTCCCATGCTCTCTCTTTCTATCTATCTACTTTATGTCTCTTTTTTCCATGTATATCTGTCTCTCTTCCTCTCATTCTCTCTTTTGTCTCTCACTATGTCCCTCTTTATGTTTGTGTTTCTCTTATTATATCTTTCTTTGTGTCTCTCCCTTTGTCTGTGTCTCTCTGTGCATCTGTCTCTCTCTCTATCTTTCTGCTTCTTACTATATTTGTTTCTGTCCCACTCATTATTTTTATTATTATTATTATTATTATTATTATTATTATTATTATTATTATTATCTCTCTGTCTTGTATATCTCAGTGTCTCTCTTTCTCTAGGAATCTCTTTCTGTCTGTCTTTCTCATTTTCTGTCTCTGTCTATCTCTAGGGTTATGTATCTGCATCTCTCTTTCTGTGTCTCTCTCTTTCTATGTTTCTTTCTCTCAAGATAAAGTTGTGCTTTATTACCATGACTGATTTATCAATGAGTCTAGACTATACTTATGTCTGTTAAAAGATTATTATATAATTGCAGTAATAAGAGTAATAATTTGATGGCCTGAGAGGATGAAAATGGATATTCAGTAAACTAAGCAACCCTCAGGGCAAACACAGAGGTGTCAACATAGCTGACAAGAAAATCCTAGCAGAAAGAGAGAGAGAGAGAGAGAGAGAGCGATAGAGTGAGAGAGAGTGAGAGAGAGAGAGAGAGAGAGAGAGAGAGAGCAATAGAGCGAGAGAGAGAGAGAAAGAGAGAGCGAGAGAG
>JAQQZR010000012.1:25074099-25088536 GCA_030068235.1 Notoglanidium macrostoma | reverse complement strand
TGTTTACCACATAATTCAGTATATGCCATACGTGTTGCTTCATAGTTTTGATGTATTCAGTAATGTTTTACAACGTAAAAAGCAAAAAAAAAAATTAAGAAAAACCTATGAAAAAGAGTAGGAGTGTACAAACTTTTGACTGGTAGTGTGTATATATATATATATATATATATATATATATATCAAAGCAGGTTAAACTGTTACTTCTACATTTTTTTCATTTCATATCTTTATTCACGTAGTAAAATATTGAAAACATCCATTTTAATAAACAATAAAGGCTACTATAAAGATAAACCTCATATCTAGGCTTCCTTGTTTGCAGAATATTAAGGCCACGTATTAGTGAGTACATTAATTGATTTCCTCCTGAAGATGAAAAGTTCACCGAGATGACGAGATGAAGAATGGCTCTATTTGTCTTCGGCAAAAACCCTTAATTGCGTGCCAATGCGTGTATCCTAACCTGTCAGAAATGGTTGAGCGAACTATCCGTGAGTGATGTTTAATGGGCTGAAAAAGGTTTTACAGTGTAGATTTCGCACCTCTCGCAGGAAGTTTTAAAAGGCTTTGCGGCACCAGAGCAAACTCTCGCACTCCATCACTCTTCCACTCTCCTCAACCATTACAGGGGGAAAAACTATAACGAGAAAATATCTACTTTCAGCACCGGGCTGCAATTCAGGAAGCGTTTCAGTCCAGTCTCATGCGTTCACATTCGAGAAAATTATTGAGGAGTAGCCAAAGCATCTCTGTTCGCATGTGGTGAGTGTAATTACAGCATCAGATAGTGATGTGTGAACGCTGAATGGCCGTCTTGGGAAGCATAAAGCTGGTGAAATGTGGCTATAAGATGACCCTTATCTGGAAACGCATCCTCTGTCCTCCAGTCTCGCCATTCTCTGGGCGGCAGTAAAAGTAGCATACGGTGTCCCGCCATTAGTCCTTTCCTCATTGGACACATTAAGGCCGTGGAGGTACGCTAAAGTTTTAAGGCTTGTTTTCCTGCTTGATTAAGAGGATTTCTAGAGTCTATTACAGACTTAAAAAAAGATGAGTCAAATCAATGGAACATGTGTATCATAAGTCATATGAGTTTCACATTAATGTATCGGAATACTATGGTCATGAATAGTGAAAAATATATGAAAAATGGGGAAAGAAAGAAAGCTGATCTTATCCAAGCACCCAATATAAAATAGAACTAAAATGGTAATCTTACATATGGAATTCGAGTGTTTTCTTATTGTTAAGGTATGCGTTGAGCTAAAGGAAAGTAATGAACGATGGGGTGGTTTGATGCCATTACCACCCCAAAGATTAGGTTCCTAAAACAGCACATCCCACAGCAACTTCCCAACTATTAGATGTGCTTAATTACTGAAAAAAACAACCTGTGATTCTTTTTATCCATTTATAGCTACATTAAATGTCAAGGAGCATCTCTGAGGCTGGTCGTTCTTGTTATCACTTATGCTATAGTAGCTATAAACATCGTTCCCATCATTCCCACACCAGCCTTTTGTTGTGTTACCAAGTATTGAAAACTTTCCCAAAGAGCTGACACTGGAGACTCGTCCCATAAACATCGATGATTCTTTGTTGATTATCAACACTTTACGTGGCGTTTTCACTTGTGAAATAGCTATTAGTATATTATGTATTAAAACAATTGCATTAACATCAACATCAACACCTTCTGACCAATCACAATCAAGAATTCAAGAACGCTGTGATATAACTCCAATTAAAGCCTCGTAGGGACGCTTAAGAAAGCAGCCCTCTTCCTCGGTCGTTTGAACCCTGGCGAGACTGAAGAGTGGAACCCGCCTTGCTAGCTTAGCGAGCTAAATATATATTTACATTATGAACTGAAAGGGAGGAGGAAGTGCCGAATGCTTAAAAAAAATGATGGTTTATTCCACGTCCTCTTAATCCCATCTGCTCAGCTCAGTGCTGCCTGCCAAGATCTCAGCCCCAATTATTAAGACCCTCGACACTCACCCGTTCTCCAATCCCTGCATGTTAATACTTCTTCGGGGTGGCAGCTTCATGGGAACTGGCAGGAAATGGTGACCAGTGAAGGGGGGGGCATTTCGGCGCCACAAAATGGCAGTAAACGGAGAAGCCCATCATATATCGGAGCACGCTGCACCTGGTGGACATGTGTTGAAAGTCCATTTTTATGGTCGGTGGATTTTATAACATGGGCTTGGAAGGATTCGGTGGTGCCTCATCCAAAGCTTCCATCCATATGTTTTGTTCTCATAGGACTGACATACTCTTTCCCCAGAGCACATAATGTAGCCTTAAGCGATTTTTTTCTGTAGTTACTTTGTTGTTTTGTTTTTCGGAGGGGGGTTTCTGGGACAGGCTAATATTCTACATAATTAGGCCAATTTCCATAATTGTTATCTTTCCCAGGGGATGTGCGAACAAAAGAGCGTACTCAAGGATTGACAGAAAGGCAGCGTTGGAGACGCTCTGGGGAACAAAAGGAGCTCTTTCGCTTACAATCTCGCAAACAATGTAGCTTACAGGATGACCATGGAAATACACGACTATCAAAATGCCACGTCCCTGCTTGTTCTTTAAAAAGACACCATCACGTCAGTGATACCTGAGCTCCATAGCAGCCATCAGGGTAATGATATTTTCTTTTTCTTATTGATGCTACAGAAAAATACTTGAAGCCACCAATTCCTGATAACAGTCTGGTAATGGAGCGTCTTATCTTTAACTCTACAACTCTCTGGCCTTTTTCAGATGGAGGTCCTTTCTGCGATGCCAGATGTATCTCCTTACACTAAAAAGCTTCCGCATGCACCCAGTTCTACACTTGCAGCGTTGATAATCCAGGCTCTAATATAGCAAGAGACCTCAAAAAGGGGGATAGATAAGTAACTAGAGGTGTTTGAAAGACTCATCGTTGTCCTCACTGATAATATAGACTATTTTCTGTGCAAGGTCAGTGTGTACCCGCTGACTGTGAGCTTGGAGCAAAATCTACAGCTGACTCTGGCCCCAAACTGCACAATTGAGTCGTCTGCTTCGTGACATGCTCATCATCTCTAATAGGCAGGGTGTCAGGGCTAGGGAGGCTGGATGTTGTGCACAGTGTGCTGATCTGCCGCTAAACCTTCAGGCCCCCTCAGGCATTTTGGTTACTAAGTGCAGAACTGCCTAAAGCTGAGTGTGGATCAGATTCCTTAGGGCTTCGGTGCTGGATCTCATAAATACTGGTATGTTCTTCTCCGAAGACCATTCTGGAGTTCCTGCAGTGAGGGTAAAGCCATGCATACAGGATTTAAACAGCACGTACACCAGTCCAAAACAACTTTTTGGGATTGTGAATAAAACATGTTAGTAAAATGTGATGTTATTTGGAAAATAATCGACAACGATGTACCGTAATGTTGTTAACAATGCGTGTTTTATTCCTCTTATAACTCAGCAATTTGCCATTACACCTTGTAGTTTTTATCCATTTATAATTATGTTTGATGTCCAGTAAACTAAAAAAAGTTAGTTTGAGTTTTG
This sequence comes from Notoglanidium macrostoma, assembly GCA_030068235.1. Lineage (NCBI taxonomy): Eukaryota > Metazoa > Chordata > Actinopteri > Siluriformes > Auchenoglanididae > Notoglanidium > Notoglanidium macrostoma. The sequence continues at coordinate 25,084,996 of JAQQZR010000012.1, read as the reverse complement.
GTGGGTCTGGCTAACAGGATTTGGAATGCAATGTGATTTTTTTTTGACAGTTTGAGTATTTTGAGAAGCTTTTCAGCTCACCATGGTTAAAACAGTGGGTATTCGAGTTACGACAGCCTTTCTGTCAACTCGAACCAGTGTGGCCATTCTCTTCTGATCTCTCTTCAGAAGAGCTTCAGATCTTCAGCACTGCTCCTCACTGGATATTTTTTTTTTTTTTTGCAACATCCTGTCTAAACTCTAGAGACCATTGTGTATGAAATTCCCAGGAGATCAGCAGTTATTGAATAACTCAAACCAGCCTGTCTGGCACCAGCATCTGAGATCACATTATTTTCCCATTCTGATGTTTGATGTGAATGTTAACTGAAGGTCTTGACTTATAAAAATCTAAGTGATTTTATGCCTTGTGCTGCTGCCACATGATTGGTTGATTGGATCATTGTTGGAATATGCATATGCTGTACATATTCCTATTCTAATCCAATCTAAAATGAATGGTGCAACACATCACATATTCAGTAACGCTTTGAATCTAACATCTGCACATCCTACGTTTCTTCTGAAATCGTAGGTTGTAGCTTTCCATTAGATGTTGGAATGTTGCTGCAGGGATTAGATTCATAAAAGATACCAGAGCGTTAGCGTGCTCAAGCACTTCAGCACCTGTGTCAGCAATGGGTACGTCTAAAATAGCTGAATCCACGAATGAATCCAGAATGGGATGGACTGGATACTTTTGGAAATATAAGAAAAGTCTTTAGGATGTTTGTAGCCATCGTAAATAAGTGATAACAGGAGCTAAGCTGTTCCACAAGATTAAACGTAACGAAACAGCAAACAGATGTTTGTGTCATTTTTTAATAGATATAAATTTCTTAGCGTCGGCAAAATCATTGCTGTTGCATTCAAGCTATGAAATACCTCAGGAGAACCATCTTCAGGATGGCTGCAGCACTACCACCAGCTCGTCGTTGATTATTTTCCTAAAACCGCACGCCCCCTGGTGTTTTATTCCTTCCATATGTTAAACATTCATTTGGTAATGCCCAGTCTTAATTTGCACACACACATACATAAATAGACATAAAGAGACAGCTTAATCTCATTGCGCCATAGTGCCATAATAGAGGCATTATATCAGTGCGCTAGAAACACCACTCTGCGATTTATAACTGCCTCTCCAGATGAACGTTTAAAACTTTCAGCCTTCTGGACGCATAGAGATGAAAAGAGAAATCTGGGAAGTCCCCCGAGTGGCCGAGTGAATTAGTCCCTGTTTGCCAATGTAGACTAGGAGAGAGGAAGAAATGAGCTTGATTTAGGAGTCCCTCCTCTCCACTCCTGTCCCGTGTTCAGGGTGGAGCGAACGTCTGCATCTCTTCTGCATCCCATCAGCTCACACGCCTTTCCGGCCAGACAAAGAGCCGCTTTGTTTCTAAAAGAATCCTGAACTCAACTGACTGCAGTTCATTGGACAGTTTCAAGTGTACTTAATACCAAGAGGTCCTAAAGGGTTCTTGGTGGAGTTGTATGGTTTTGGAGTTTTGGACAAAAGAACTGAAACATGGAAACTTGGCCTTCCAAGAGGTCCTTTGCAATCCTTAAAAAAAAAAAAAAAATCCTCATATATGTTTCCAAGAGTTCTGTGCGGTCTAGAAGCCAACATATGTAGCAACATTAAAAGTAATATTTTAAAATCCCAGACTGGAGACCTGCAAGACAGCGTGAGCTAAAAAACGAGCATATGGTATTATTTAATTAGGCTCAGTGGTGAGATCTATTGCTAACATTGCAAGGTTATTAACTAAATAACCTAAGTTAACTAAATATGCATAGCTAGCTAATTAAGTAATTAAGTATCCACAAAATACGGTATGAAACAATATATAGCTTGCTAGCCATAATATTTATGGGTCAATTTCACAAAAAAGGAATCATCAAAAACTCTCTTGTAACTAGTTTTAGCATGCTGTGAATAGGGCTTGCTAGTTATGTTATTGAATTATGTCTATTTAACTCGTATAGCTAGCTAACAGCACCACAAAATGAAGTATAAACTACTGTACAGGTTTTTAGAAAACCCAATACTTTTAAATAATTAAAGAGACTCTTGTAGCTAGCTTTAGCATGCTGTAAATAGAGCTTGCCTGTTTTCCAATGATGTAATGTTATAGAGGTATGTTAGCTAAACTAGCTAATAGCATGACAAAATAAGGTATTAAATAGTGTATAGCTTGTTAGCCATAATATATATGCATTAAAAATTGGTTGTAGTTAGCTGTAGCATGCTATAAATTGAGCTAGCTATTGTTGCAATGAATGAAGGATAATCTTTTTGAGATACCTTGGCTAAACATACACTATGTAGTATTTGTGTACAATATAAGGTGTTAAATGCTGTGTAGTTTGCTGAGGCTGTTATTTTAGTGACAGTGGTCTGATATAGCGTGGTACCCTTAGCTAAAAACAGATTAGGGAAAATGTTTATATATCAAGATTTACAGAATGAATCAAGTAGAGCCTTAGATTAACCACTTTCATAAAATATACGTAACAGTAGCTGAGCTAACAGTGCTAGCTACTACTACTAGTAGATTTGGTCAGCTGAAAAACTCATGAGAGCTCATTACAAAGCAAAAACAGACTTCACCATCTGAAGCAGCAAATCAGCATAAACCAAATTTCATGTGTTTATCCTGTTACCGCTAAGCTATCAAGCAGTTCAATGGCCACGTGGGCAAAACCGCAGGTCAGGGTGAAACGCTAACACAATCATCGTAGAGTTTATGGGCTTTGTAAGTGGGAATGGAAGGCAGGTTTAATGAGTTAATAATATGTAAAGCTCTAAACTTAACTAATGTACCTATAAATGTGGCAGCAAGCATGTGCCAAAGCTGTGTTAATATATTATAAGGCTTTTCCCAATGCTAACTTTGCTGACTACGTATCAAGGTTTTGTATCAACACATCTCTATGCGCAGTCTACAGTTTGATTGACGCCAGGTTGTCAGTTTTTCCCCACAACGTCAGAGTTCAAGATCATTGAGCGATCCTTCAAAGCTGATGAAGAGGTCAATGCCATATCTGTCTGCAAGATGTTTCTGTAGTCTCAAAAGAAAGAAAGAAAGAAAAAATACACACAACCCTTAAGGCTTTGGATTCTGCAAAGCTTTTTCCGAAACAGAAGAAGCTACTGTTCTGCTTCAGCTCATCACAAAGTTGCTAACCAACAGAACTTATTAGTTTTGAGAAAATTAGTTTTCTCTTGTTTCAAGGATTCCTTTGGTGTTGTGTATCAAATCGCACAGAAGGTTAATTCTACACAAATCTCTAAGAGATTCGGATCAGAAATCTGAAAGAGAACCTCGGGAGGAATTGTTTACGGGATGTTAATGCTTAAAATTACCACGTGGTCCAAGATTTTCTTTTGTTCGTTTTTTTAAAATATATTATCCAAAAAAAAAACAAAAAAAAAACGTTTAACTACTCACTGATGGATGAATTTAGCTCGAAGGGGAATGATGCAGCAGGGCTTTAGTCCTTCAGCCTTGTCCAGCTCTCTCACCTCCTCATCTGTACCAGCTCAAACAGATCAGCTTCTGTTTTGGACAGTTGGTGGTGGATCTAAAGACCTTTCCTGGAAGAAACACTTTGCATACATCGTTCTTGGATGTTCCAGGATTTCATACCAGGTTGTACACTATGAATTTAATGCTTGAGCTCTTTTTTTTTCCAGATTTTTGCACGATGTGCACATGGCAACCTGTTCAATACCCATCAAAATTCAATAGTAAACACTCACTTTAGAAAGGTAATCCAAAACAAAACTAAGACCACCACTGCCGAATTGCAAATGAGATCGTCTCCGGGCTCAGCAGGTACGCCGAATTGCTTCTATAAATACACAATTTCATTCTTTCAAAGGAAATATGCTGCATGATTAATAGTTCTACCTGTCACAGGTGGAACATTTTTAATCTTTTAGAATGCCCTCATACAAACCTTTTTTATCTCAAAAATACATAGCCTGAGGGGGAAAAAAAACGCCGGAATGCAGGGTACGTAATAATAATTTCATTTCAGAGGACAAGCACCTTTTATTTATTCACAGGACACAACAGAAATACTTGTCAAGTCGGTTTTCAGACGGCCTCAGGCGCAGGAGCTGGCACTTATTCAGATCTCCTCCGCTGATATCTTTGTTGATGATGCGGTTGACATTTACATAAGGAGAACGTAGGTGAGACGCAAAACGCAAACAGATACTTGACAAGCTGAGGAGCCCTCAAGCTATAACTAATCACCTGAGTCATACATTCACCGTGTCATTGTTTATAGAAAAATGTCATGCTGCGAGTTTTCAAACTGATCAAAAGTATTGAGCAAGACGTGCATGCAATAATAAATCAACATTAGCGCCGGCTGAGGTAACCTTGTTATGGCTTGTTAGTGGTTTGCAAATTGGAAATGCAAAGGGTTGCATCTTTAAAAAAAACTCTTAGTACGTCAGACATATAAAGTATTTGAAAGTTCTCCAAATGACCTTTCCCGGAGACACTATCAGTGTCGGATTTAAGGAAGTTAGGAAGGATTTTTTGTTCCGCTCCATTGGATCCCATTGCCCTTTCTGGCAAGCTTTCTAAAATAAATAAATAAATAGCCCTGAGTACTTAGTATTGAGGTTTTCAAGTACTTTTGACCTTACACTCCATCTACCATCCTAAAGTTCTGTGAAGCACCCCTTGGGGAACCTTTTAAAGTTCGATATTGAGCCCTGTGTGAGACGGGAACAAACAAGGAAAGGAACGCAACTCGTTCACACCTTGCGACAAAAAGACTGTGATCAGGATTGAAGCTGTGAGATAGCACCACTGTCCACTTATTACCCATGATCCACGCGTCACCATTGGCGCATGGCCTGATTCACATTCACGTGTGATGTTTTAAAAAAATTAGCTTTAAGCCGAGTAGCACTTGGCATTAGCATGCACACTGATTGGTCAAACGTCACAGCTGACCTGATTTTGTGCTGGACTTGCACTTTTTTCGTCGTCCTTTACTCGTACGAAATAAAACGCCGACACAGATGGTGGTTTATGGGAACGAGCTTCACGCAGACGTTGTCTGAATGCTTATTCAGTGTTAAATGTAATAAGTGCTCAGGGAGGAATGGGAGGGCACAACAGAGGAGAGCCTTTGTTTTACGGACGAGTGCTCGGCATATCAATCAGGGACGAGTTTTCTATCAGTTATATAAGGAATTAAACACACAGGGTGTGCTGTTGTAGGAAAATAACCGACTGTTTTGCAATGAAGTGCTATATTCCTCTTATACCACACAGATTTGCCAAGGACGTTTACGTTGTGCGTCCTCCTTTAGAAACATTGTTGTCTGTTTTGCCTTGTGGCCAGAAGCTACAGCTTCTGACCAATTAGAATCGAGAACTCAACAGCGCTGTGGTTTAAAGTTATTATATACTGTACACAATGATCAAATGGGGCGTTGGAGAGTTTTCCATTTTCTCACTTGTGTGTGTGTGTGTGTGTGTGTGTGTGTGTGGCTGACTGTTTGGCTGACTAAGCTGCCACATTCAGCCTTTATTAAATCTTGTACCAGTTCCCTAGAGGCACTCGGGATTAGATTGAATGTGGTAATAGTGTGTGTGATATCGCAGACCTTTTAACACTAAAGAGTGTTGGAGGTCATCGTGCCTCCAGTCAGCACCTGTTAACATACACACACGTTTTTGTGTCTGTGCAGTGATATCATTTGACAACTGCTTTGTGTGCTGTTTATTTCTGACCCCGTGTTTCCACTACGTTCCCCGATAACGCCGTAGTTACAGCAGCGCGGCATTTCGGGAACACCGCGTTGATGTGATAGAGGCTGTCAACAATTTATAATCCTTTTCCACCCTTAACACTTCACTCCATTTATCTCCAGTTATGTGCCATAACGTTTTACAGCTGCACAGAGCTACATTTTTACAACCTTTTCTTTTGTGGATCCAGATGTGGATGAACCGAGCCCTGCTTTTTTTTTAAGTCAACAATATATCTTTTCCATGCCTCTAGACATCAGTGAACTTTTGGAGGAAACACCCCCTCACCAAATACCGTACCCATGGACATCCCATCTTCCTTACAATATTTAGTATGTGCCTATTATTTTACAGCATTTTATACCAATAAAATGAATGCTCGATTCCGATTGGTCAGAATGTGTTGATTCATTTCCAATAACAGCAGCGACAAGGTTTATATTAATGCATTTCCGTTAGTGTTTAAAATATTAAGAAACACTTTAACTTGTTGATTTTTTTTTATTATTATTTCAAGAATGGGAAAGGAAACGATAGTTTAAAACTCTTAAAGATGCTGTTATAGAAAAAAAAAATTAAAAACATGCTTTTTTACACTTTTCTGGCCACAAGCTTCAGAATCTTTAATATATGTGCACTTCTGTATACCTTTTTCAAACTTTTGAATACCGTGACACAATAGCTTTGTGAACCTAGGTAGTCACTGGATTGTATAAAAAAAATTTAAAAAAAATTGCAATTACAATTGCACCACATCTTTAAATGTTATTAGAGAGTTTTGTTTGGAAAGTTTGCAGTCTTAGTCAAACGGCTGTTTCCTGTGAAAGTACGCGTTAGGTTGTGAACGTTCTATCAGAACTGAGACGTCTGATTCCAGAGACTGGACATTTGCTAATTAATTCATTAATAAACTGCCAGTCTCATTCAGACTCTTGTGTTCTTGCTAACTGTGGTGTATGGAAGTAGAACACTGACCATTATTATGATGATTATAGCCACTATGTTGGATAAAATGTTTGATCATCGGCTGATGCACATATTTGCACAACTTACATACATAAATGGTGTATGAACAGGCATCTATTATAGGCCTTATTGAATACTCAATTCTGATTGGTCAGAAGGTCAATTCTGATTCATTTTCAGTAGTTTATCCTGTATATCTTCAAGGTTTATTCTGCATTAATGCACTTGTTGTAATATAGTAGCAGCTTACTCAGAGACTTGCATGATGTTTGCTACACTCTATATTTTTGAATAATAAGCATAAACTGAGTGAAATCCTCGATTCCTTTTTAACGAATGAAAAGCCATCCAAACCCAACTGTATTTCCACTGTTCTCATTGACTTATTTATATGCATTTTAAAAATTTATTTCAATACTCCACTATTAAGTATGCATGACATGGACATTCCATTAACCCCTGATTGTCCCTTCTCCAACTCAGTTTAAAATTCACCACCACTGACCCAGAAATACAGTCTCTCTCTTTCAGTGGATATTTACAACAGCTCAGACCTGCATGAGGCACCAGCCTGCCTGATTGCGAGGCCTATCGTAGCTTATTAACCCTGATCAGAGCCGGGCACGGAATCCTCTCTTTCCACCGGCCTCGACAGAAATCACGTTTTATTCGCGTCTGCTCAAATTTACTGCTTTGCTGTAACATGTTATGAAAAGCATATAAAACGATTTGAAAGCCACAGCTCTATCTAATCCTCATTCAGTTAGTGCTGATGTGATGAAATTACAGAAATAGATGATAACAATGCGCTAAAGGAGATTTCGGTCTCCCGCCATCTGCCGGGGTAATAACCCTAATTTTATTATGGGTAAATTGATTTGAAGTAGATGCTTCCATATTTATCTATTAATGAGAGATGATTATTCAACCACAATGCGAATACAGTGCTGTTCTTTACATGCAGTGAAAAGTTATTTTATAGAGGAGAATGGGACATATGGTATGTTGCATAATCAAGAGGTTAATGAGGGTCAAGTACAACAGCTTGGCTAATAAACACTCTTTGTGACTGGAATGTTGAAAATAACATTAATATAGCGTTTATTTAATCCGTATGTAAATGGATTTTTTTTTCTCTTTATTTTAATACCACCTCTACGTTACTGTTAACCGTGAAGGATGTATGAATGGCCATCCACAGTGCAATATTTTAAAATACTCTCAACCTCGAAGACAAATGAACAGATTAACAGTTATCTGTAATACCGAAGGGTCATGGTGATTAATCATAGCAATGAAATGTAACTATCTCTCCAATGAGCTACCATAAGTCAGAGTTATGAGGACCTGAAAGGTGCTTAAGGTGCAAAACTAACCCCTGATTTAAAACATCTAGTGCTGCTGTTCCAAAGATTTATAGAATTAGCGGTCAAAGTTATAGTATCATTTCCATCCTCTGCCGGATATATATAAGAATAAATTGGATGAGGGTTCGGAGTCAGATAATAAACGGGTGCTTAATGGGATTAGGCAGTCTTTGATTACTGAAATCAACAGTATGTCATGGACTTCACCTCATCCGGCTGGGGGTTAAGACTCCTGAAGGGGCATTTGAGTGTCACATGATGATAATGAAGTGGTGGTGAGAACTTCATTTCACCACAGTTGACTTATTGACCTTTTTTATATTTGCATGCAGCTTTAAATGGTGTCAGATATTATATGGACTAAAGATCAGAGGCTGCCAAACTGTGTACATAAAGAAACTATCTAAAGTCTTCAGTTATGATTTTGTCAGGCTGCATTTTTTCAAGATGATATTTCAATTATTCTTCGCTAACACGATTGTCACGTCAGGGAGCAGAGGCAGACGCAAGTACAGACTTTTATTTGAAATAACATAAAGCACATAAACATACATAAAAGTTAAACGAATCTCAAAGGGCACTCCGAGATAGCAGACCTCCGCCAAGGACAATAGCCGACTCTTCTATGATATAAAGTGGTTGCATACATCTGGATTTATTGCCAAAGGAGTCATTGTATTCCTACATTGGCTATGTTTTGTCACTATTAAACTTTACTGCTAGTGGATTTTAAAATGTATGGCATTGTTGAGTGCAGATTTCTGCCAAAAGTTTAGGGTAAGGGTCAGGGAACCCCATGACTTGAATCTGCTCCAAAATTTAACAGGTTCTTCCTGGGTCCATGCTACACCCTTCCACCAAATTTCACAGAAATCGGTTTGGTAGGTTTTGCTCAATCCTGCTTAATGTCAGATAAACAAACTGCACCAAAATGTAACCTCATTGGCAGAAGTAACTCTGAGCAGGAACCTGTATTCTAAACATCTAAACACGGAACAAGCCTAAGCATGGGAAACAAAGACTACGAGTGTGATATTGATGAAATTCTAGTTACTTTGGGAGAACTTTCATATCTTTCACTCATGAGTTTATGTAAGTGTGCATCTATGGCCTCTTTTATCAAACTAAATACGAACAAATTCATTTGTAATATTGTTCGCTGACGCATTTACATGCTTCAGGTTTTCATGAAAATGCTTTTAGTTCAGAAAAATATTCATATCCTACGAGACTCCAGAGTTTGTGTAAATGTTGACTGAGAGGCTTCAGATCAAAGCAAATCCGTAACTGAAGACAAATAAGACTAGCCACTGAATTAGCACAAAAGAAATTGCACAATATAAAAAGACAACGTGTTTAATGTGTCGGTGGTAGATGAGGCTCTGCATTATTGGAAGATTCAGTGAATGCAGCCCTTTTGCTCTTTAGTTGACATATTGTCATTTGGTAATTTACAACAATGCTTTTGTAAATCTGGAAGGAGTTTGATTTAGGCTGCTAAATGATTGATAAATGAGGCCCATTATAAAAACAGAATATTAGTTTTACATAATATACTCAGCATCATACTCAGCTAAATATTAGGTTTTAGAAAAGAAATATGGCAGTGGACTCAGACATTAAGACTCTACTCAATATATGATGCGCTTACGTCGTACATTTCCTTGAAAAACAAATAATAGTTCTAATACACATTGTTGCTTTGCCTAATATGAATACATCCTTGGATAATCAGAGCTCATTTCACAGTAATCATTCACCTCACGCAACCGAATCAAGCCGTATCTCCTCTCATGAATATTTATAAGCTAATGCAAAGCAGAGGACTTTCGCCTTGCCCTAAGGCGAGACAATTTGGACTTCATCAATATGTGCTTGCAAGGACTCCTGGAAAAAAAGCACTTCAAAGCAAGTTGATCAAGGATTCCTTTTGTCTAGATTTTCTGTCGGAGCTTGCTTGTCTCCACACCCACTCCATCTCTTATTCTGCGCTTTTATTGACAGATGTGAATAAATGATAGTCTGGGCTGTGGGCATGATGACTATCTCTGAGGAGGAACTCACAAGAACAAGGCCTTCAGCTGTAAACCTGGAAGGTAGAATTGCAGCACTGAACATGAAAACACCCAAAAGTTTGGTGAAACAGGCAAAATCATTCAAAGTCATTTCTGAACTGTTTCACTTTCACTAGCAATGAAATGCTAAGGCAACTCCTGCTCTGGCTCCAGCATGTTGCTGGTTAATTAGCATCTCTGTATCTATGTATATCATTACCTGGGTTTTTTCATGCTCTTGTAAACAGCAGTTCTTGCTTTTTATCTGGCTACAACACATGCTGCCAGTTGTTCTAATGATGCTTGATGAAGTTGAAGTGCTACTAGGAAGATGCTCTTAGGAAGGGTTTCTTATTTGCAATGCTTCCAATCCACTTGTTGTTATGAAAGTGCTGTTTAACACGTGATTTTGAAACTGGCCATCCACAATCTGTCCTATTGTAAAATTGTGATCTTTGGGCTCAGTCTTTTCCAACGTCTTCACCGTCTTCCTCACTGTGCAGGGGGTGAAATCTTTTTATTTTATATCCACTACCTTTGTGCAGATCAGCAACAACCAGATCAATAATCCCTTTTGTATTGAAAATTCTTTGTTGGTTTTCCACAGGGCGGCACGGTGATGCGGTGGTTAGCACTGTCGCCTCACAGCAAGAAGGTCCTGGGTTCGATCCCCGGGTCACCCAGG
>JAQQZR010000012.1:25061082-25073999 GCA_030068235.1 Notoglanidium macrostoma | reverse complement strand
CTGGCGACCTGCCCAGGGTGTACCCCGCCTCTCGCCTGAAGATGCTGGGATTGGCTCCAGCTTCCCCGCCACCCAGAAGGATAAAGCGCTATAGATAATGGATGGATGGATTATTATTTGTCACATTGTGCAAGATGATCTAAATTAAATCTTAGCTGAAGTCTACAGATGTAGCTCGTGTTCCAGGGCTTATTATAAGACGAAGGTCCTCTAATGGTAGATCTGTGATGCGTAGTTTACCTCATCAATCAGAGCGATCTGGGCTCAAGCAGAAAACTTGAAAAATCCATCTTGGTCGCGGGGGCTCCAGCTTCCACGCGACCCTGATGGATAAAGTGGTATAGATAATGGATGGATGGATGGATGGATGGATGGTTTTCCACATGGTAATGAATGACAATGGCGATTTCACATGTATGCAACCTCATATTGATACTCCAGGGAAACAGGCAACAATAAGGCGTTCTAAGGAACTGAAAGCACATCTTTTTTTGAGCTTTTTCAAAGAATTTCAATTAGCAGTGAATCAGCAGGTTTGCATTGCAGTTTTGCGCAAAATAGAAGCAATATTTTAAAAAATCCGAGAAAACTCAATTCGAAAAACATGTTTCCATTTCAATTCTGTGAAATATTGTTTTATCGAATCGTCTGAATAACCAAATCATGAGCAACACCTCATTTCAAATTGCGCATTAACCAGGATAATGGAAACCCGTCTAGTGAGAGTCGCACAGTGGGCCAAAATGCATCTGAGGAACAATATATTTTTGACTACATTAAGAATTAACTAAATATACCTAAAGATTATATACATTACAAGGAAAACAAGGATATAAATATTAGAGAGCAGTCTGGCCTTATGGATGCTCAGAGAGAGTGAGAGGCGTATGAGACGTGAAGGGAGAAAGTCAAACCCTGAAAGCTTGCCCTAATTAGTCATCCACGACACGACTGCTGAAGGATATTTAGCCACTCCAGGGGCTGTTTGGAACATTTTTTAAAAGCTCGGCAAATATATGCAAATCAGGTGTGACATTACTTGCTGGAAGACATGCGCAACCTGAACATCGGCTTCCTTCTCCAAGCACGAAGTTAACTTCCACAACTCGGTGCGCAGTCAGGAGAAAATTCAGGCGTGAAGACTCTGAATGAGACGAAGGTGGGAAAGCAAGCTGACCAGGAAGACAGCTCTGTAGGCCAGGCAGTTCAGGAGAAAGGCGTGAAAGCCATAATGAATGGAAGGTCATCGTGTTTTATTAGGACCTTGCGAGTTAATAATGCATCGTGGAGCTGATTGATTGCGTGGAGAGTCAGGGACAAGCTCCCGGTCCAGGGTTCTGTCTCTCTATCTCTGTCTCTGGGGGCAGGAGTGTGTACAGCACAACCCCAACGCTGCTTGCAATTCATAATACACCTATTATTGAGGAGAGGGAGCATCACGGGGCAAGATCTAAAAGCAAAAGAAGGACAAGGATGTGTGTGTGTGTGTTGCTTTTAATTGTGAATTGATGTGTGGGAATTCACAGAAACAAGCGAGAGCAGTCACGGGATTTCACACAAATCAAGTTGTAAAAACAGCTACAAGCACTAACCTTATGTCTAACCCTAATCTTTAACAGTGTGTCTGTGTGTGTGTGTGCTGTACATCCATCTGTTTTGACCCCAAGTAGAGTGACACTTTAGGCTAAAACATTGTTTTTAAAAAAATATACTCATATGCCAGCAACAGGGCACCTCAGGAGGGCATCTCACCTCAACATCACACTTCTGCCTATTGCAATATTTTTTAAGTGTTGAGGTTTTTCAGAGCAGGCTTCCTTATTTTATATTCACAGCCTGCGTATGAAAATAGCAGCTCACTGGGAGTATGGTTTTACAGAATTATTGATAATGATGATGAGGATGATGACGATCATGATCATGATGAGGAGCAGGAGGAGAAAAGGATAATTAAATAATGACAATTTGGAATTCTCAAATCTGATTGGTCAGATGATAATAGCTCTGGCTGTATGGTGAATCACAGGCTCGGTCTAATATGTTATCGTTTCTATGGTAACGACTGATTTGGTGGATACGCCACAAAATCTAAAACTTCTAAAACTACATGTTTCAGTGGAAATAAATTCACAACTTGTTGTTTAATAAAGAAAAAGCTGTAATTGTTGGCATATTGCAATTGTATAAGAGAAATAAACAGATCATACTATGGGAAAATATGGTAACAGTAACTTCGCTTCATGGTAACATGCTCCAATTGCTTTGTGAGTGTATATACAGTATGTGCAATTTTTTTTTCTGTAATTGGGCTACATTTGAGCTGATCTTTTTTTATATCCAAAAGTTATGGTTTGTGCATTGTTTTATAAATTAAATGAATTGTATCGGTTTTTCCTGCTGATGACTCTTCCATGCAGATCATGTTTGTGGGAGTTTGGCTTTGTCTTTCTGCCCAGCATACAAGCCAACTCAAGTTTTCTTGGTCTGCCAGATTTTGTGTCTTCCATAGTGTTCTGAAATAGTCCCCATTCCGCTACTTGGTGGAAAAAACCTTTTCATAGAAATCACATAATGTATTTTCAAGCATCCATCAACAACCAATGCATGAACATGAGTCATATCAAGATCAATTTCATGTCCCCAATGAGCTGAGAGTTCGCATACATGGCAAAACCACAAAAAACTCTCCACTTTTTCAAAAGAAAGTAGGAGAAAACATCAACCAGGCAGCAGGACTTACACATAAGATACGTCTTCGACGCTGTTTGACATGATGTTCGTCTGCTCGGTCTGGTGTTGTTATAAATAAATTAAGGAAGTTGTTGCTATCAGCAGTATTTTCACTATTGCATAAGAATCGACATCCAAGCTGTAACACGCTCATATTTAGAATTTCATCCAGACGCTATCAAGACCGGATCTCATAAATCTCTCTTTTCCTCCTGTCACAGCACTCATAAGGATCTCGGTATGCTCAAACTTAATGTAACTTTCCCACTACAGGGAGAACCTGTAGTCCACATTCTCTCCCATGTACTGTATACATATTTTTTCCCTTCAGATTTAGAGCTCTAAATCACTTCCTTGACAGCTTTATATAAAAATATAAGAATGCACACCATAATGTATATTGAAGATGAATGCAGAAGGTGGAATGGTGACAATGCGACTGCACTACAGCAAATCTCCCTGCAGGAGGTTACGTAATGGCCAGCTAGAAAGGGTGTGTGTGTGTGTGTGTGTGTGTGTGTGTATGTATGAAAGAGAGAGAGAGAGGGAGAGAGAGGGAGAAATGGAGGGATTGGCAGCCTGAACTGGGTCAGTGAGGACGTGATGTACAGATGTTCCCGAGCTGGTGTCACAGGACGCTGATATAATAGGTTACCATCGATGAACACATCACCCGAGTGGATTCCTTGCAAATTCTCTCTTTCTCATACTCCCTCGTTTCTCTCTAAGCAGCCAGCGCTCCCCCCCTACAAGCTCCATCACTCCAAGCCCTGGAAAAGGGAAACAGGACCATATTTGCCACCTGATTGGCACACTGTGCAATGTGTTTTTACATATGGCCTTTGTAATAAAAATTCAGCCATTGATGGATTGATCCACGCAAATGGAACATATTAAAGTGGCTTAGATAAAAAAAAAGAGGCTGGTAAAGGGTCTGTCACTGCTCATCGGAACCCGTTAAATCGGTCATAACATCACCGAATGTATCGCTGCATTCCATTGCCGCTAATAAATGAGCCGTTTCAACGAAATCTGCTCTTGGCAAATTAAAGGATCATTTGCGTCTCGTGATCCTTAAGGACTCTGCCAAGCATACTGTAAATCGAGCGTTACGATTCTTAGCGCTATGCAGAATCATGCTAACATTAATTCACTGTTGTTTAAAGTAGTTGTTCTGCTTTTCTGCTCGCCACAGTTGTAAAGAGTGGTTACCTGAGTTACCGTAGCCTTCCTCAAACCAGTTCTCTCTCATCAATGTGCGGAATTGCCGGATGTTCTGTAAATTCCATGTAAAAAAAAGAAAAAAAAATTCCAGGTGCTCAGCAGCTCCTAAAATACTCAAATTGGCACCAACAGCCATACCACGGTCGAAGTCACTGTTCCTATAAAAGTGGATGGATCTGCTAACCATACTGAATAGCTTTCATTTGATTCATTGCAAAGTCTTAGCCTGTGCTATCTATATGAACACACATTCTACAGTAACTGAATGCTGCCATTGTAGCTCAGCGTAATACTAATCAGAGCATGCAGTCTGTCATCACGGGCCTAAATCCTGTAGACATGTATGTGCATAATGTCTCACTATCTATACAAGACGCTGTGTGCTAAAGCTTTACTATAAAAGCACATGATGCTAGTCGTCTTTCAGCAGCAGATTAGCAGTGCTATAATCTGGGGATTTACTATAGAATGAGATTATTGCAACATGATAGATGGGTATAGGAATGCCTACTTTATTCATGTATGTAAACGTTTTGAAGTGGAATGAGGTGTCATGATGTAACTATAAGGAGATGCATGTATATATGTATGTATGGCTTCAATGAGGTATTTTGGATTTTTAAGACAAAGACATTTTGGAATTGTTATTTGGAAAAGTATTTAGGTCAAAAGTTTGCATACACTGATCATAAAACTTTCCTCAAGAATGCTTTATCTATGTCCATGTGATCAGCTGCAAACTTTAGTCGAGCTTGAAGGTGTTTATTTTGGAGGAGGAGCTTCTTTCTTGGCTGGCAGCTTCTCAGTCCATGGTGATATAAAACTGTCTTTACTGTAGACGGTGTTCCAGCAGCTTCCAGCTCATGGCAGGCTTGTACCTTGATGGTTCCTGGGTTGTTCCTGACCATCCAAACCAATTTCCTCTCAGTTGAGGGTGACCTCTGGCAAACTTGCTCAACCTCCAATTAAATTGCCAAACAAACCATTTTCATGTTACAAGCTACAAGCTGAAGTCAGTCATGATCACGAACAGGACGTTAAGAGGTCTTGGCAAGTTAAAAGACATATTGGAACTTTCAGCACCACTGAATTAATAATGTAAGTGGGTGTATGTATATTTTTGACCTCGAGTTGACCGAATATAAATTAAAGCTTGTGCACACAATTCTTTGGGGTTTTTTTGTCTGTTAAAGATGTACGGTATGTTGTAAAGTCATTCTTTCCCAGAAAAAGAACTGTTCAAAGAAATCACAGAAAGCTCAAAATTGCTATGAAATTCCTGTCTAAGATGAAGGCATGTAAACTTATGTCTGCAACTGTATGATTTCAGTTCGAGTCAACAAAAAACTGTTTCTAAAAAGGCGCTATTATTTAACAGCGAAAAGTGAAGTGAAGATTTCTGTGCGGAGATGTTTATTTAAACATTTATGAAAGAAGACTTCAGTCAGTGTCAGCGCTTTGAGATAAAGCTGTTTTAAGTTTTTCACCGTAGGGAAGGTCTTCAGGACAGATAAGTTTACTCTCTGCGGTTTTTCAGTTATGTAACACGATACCTTTTTCTTCTTATAAGAAGCAGGAAATATGTAAAAAAAAAAAAAAATCAAGCTGTCATTCATCAGGTCTTAGAAGTCACATCTTAATCAGATATTCTCTTCCAGACCAGCAGGACAGCAGCTTTTGAGTTTGCTAATCCCTTCGCTAGATTTTTTTTTGTTTTTTTTCTTTTATAATTGGCATTCTGGCTCATCGACTGATTACGACTGGTACGCTGTTGAGCGATAATTCACAGGGAATCATTTAGCCGTGTTTGTTTAAACTGCAGGGAAGCTCAGCCGGTCCCACTGTGCTGAATTAACGAGTCATTGTTTCAAAGCTTAGCCTAAAAATGTAGCTCACCACTGAATCACAGCACCAATTCACTTGAGGGCCAATCAATAGATGATAGTTTCCCTAGGTACCCTGTAAGCAAATATTGTTCGCTTGTCAATGAAAAGACACACACACGCTTGGCCATGTGGACAAAAGGCAGTCCGAGTGTGGTGAAACGAGTTGGCGAGAAGGAGACGGCGAGACACAGAGGAGAACGTGACGCTCAGATGGAGCAATTAAGATGGCGGAGAACGAGTGGCTTGGCACGCCAGCTGCCAGGTCTGTGCCCGCCGCATGGAGCTGGCTTAGTGCGGGCAGCCGTACACCTGTACAGTCTCACACGCCGAGCAGCTTTTATTAACACTGCGCTGAGTGTGTGTGTGTGTGTGTGTGTGTGAGTGTGACTGTGACTGTGAGTGGGTGTGTGAAATAACAAAGAAAGACAAAGAAACAGAAAACAGTTGGATTCAGGGACGTGGCTTTCGCTGTCTTTTCTGTTGTTTTTTTTTGTGCACATGCTGGATTTAAATTTTCAACATTGGAAGAAAAACACAAGAAACACTTCTGGTTCCAGGGCGGTAGTCATGAGAACACTGTTGCTAAGCAACTAGGACCCAAGTTTACGCTAACCAGTGACACAAGATAATAATTTAGCTAGTTAGTTTTGTAGCTATTAAGCTTTTGTAAACCATAATGAGACTGGAAACACAACGAAACAATCCGAAATGTCAACATTTTACTCAGATGTCTCGTTAACTGCATAAGGAAATAATAAATGTAGCTGATTACACTGTAATTAGCATCAACAGCAAACTGAACAGTCATGGACTCAACCTATCACCATTGCGTCATAACTCATGAAATCTTGTCGAACACAAATATGGATGCTGACACTTAAGCTAGCTCTTGACTAAAGAATTGAGGCTTAAAGACTTTTATAAAGACAATAGGAAACAATAGTGAAAGGGAATAGCTAGTCAGAAATAGCAACATTTTCCTCAGATTTGATGGTAAATGATTAAGAAACTGCTAAACTGTAAGTACACTTAGCAAAGGGTTCATGCTTATATTTTCCTAGTTAGTATGCAGGTCTTTTACATATTCTTTCAATGTAAAATCAGGAATAAGAACATTTTCCTTGGATTTACTTGACAAATTGTAAAAAAAACAAAAAAAAACAAACAAACACCAGAAGAAACCCCACTACACCTAACATGAGCTACAAATCAGACTTTCATGGGTTTAGCCATATTAAGAAATTCCTGAACTCTGAAAATCTGAAATCTTTTTGTGAACATTAATTGCCCCATTTGAATGTAGCGTTAACACACTTTTCATATCCTAGTCTAGGTATAATAATATATTTTTTTTAAATAATGTCCTTTTCTCATCCACGTAGCACTCCAGCAGGACAAAAGCCACTGGTTATAATATGAGGAATAACACTGCAGGCTCTAACAGAGGCACAGAACATGGAAAAAAAAGTGAGATGAGATTTAAATTAGTCAGTAAGCAATATTAAAACAGGAAATGGAAACCCCACAGGCATAATCACACAGTCACTTAAGAGCTCATTTTCGAGTTTAGATACGGAGACATATTGTGTATTTTACCTCATTGTGATACTTGTAGACATGTCGAAATTCAAATTTAATTGGAAAGGCCTGTGTACATGCTTCTACAACTGTACAGTTTGCATAATTAGGCACACTGTGCCTCTAAAACAACTGCACAAAGTGAATTAGGGCAAAATAATAACTCTAAACCTTCTGTATTAGCATGTCGCTTCGCTAGGACACAATAGAAATAACTAAAAATTGTAACTGTGTATGTCCTGTTCAAACACCAGCATATGTTTCGCATAATGATGCTTCTAAATAACAGTCTAACACCGGATATTGACTCAGAACTAAGACACAGTGGGTTATTTGTTAGTTTAAAACTTTAACTACTAGAGGTGGCCATGGGAACCAGTTGCGCATCAGTTATAATGTCACATTTATGCTAAATAATTAGCAACTCACACAAAAGAATTACGCACTTAAGCGGAAAACGCTTAACTATAAGCAAAAAACAACAATTTTCCCTAGACAAAACGCAATTTATTGGCCTAAGAAAGAGTGCAACCGGGGTTATTAACAGCGCTGTTGAATTCTCAATTCTGATTGGTCAGAAAGTGTTTTCTACAGGTTTATATTAATGCATATATCATTGTAATATTTTATCATTTCTATAGTAAGTGCTAACTCAGAGAGGCCTTGTATAGTTTTCTGTAAGGAGAGGTTTGATTGACATTTGTGGGAGGAGTCTGTACCAGTCAGAGGTAAAGATGAGAGGTTTTCCTCCATGGTAAAGTCCTCAGTACAGACGTGATAGCAAAATAACTGTTCATAGTTTCATGAGTGTTCCTCATTAAATGGAAGTATAAATGAATAGATGGATGGTAGCACCCTTTTTGAGAAATATACCTCTTCATTATTCTATAAATATAATCCTAGATATAAATAATATATATATATATATATATGTGCTTTTTTTTCTAATATTGACAGCTCATAACAATTCAAAGCAGTGATCTCTGACTTTCAGGAGTTAGTGTTTGAGACCATCTAGTCAAGGTGATGCTGACAACACTGCAAGAGATTTTGACAGGTTCAACTGAGGACCTTAAACTCTGAACACACTCAGTCTTGTTCACACACACACACACATACACACACTGAGACAGTATTCCAGCCCTGCAGGGATTTGTTAAACATTTAGAGGAGACCTAGGCATCAATTATGCATCAAAGTAATTGTTCATCTCCGGAAACCTTCGCATACCAGGAGAGGCGGAGTCGGTGCCAGCATCTCGGCTCTGCTCGCCTTCACACCGCGATCAGGAGGGGCCGAGGAGGAATTTAACACTGCCTCTCTCGCACTTAATGCTGACGTGCAAGGATTTGCACCGCGGGCAACGGCTGACGAGCTTGCCGTGAGTTTACAGCCGAGGTGAGAAGGGGCTCGGGCTGAAGCGGCGCCATCCGCCATCCAAGCTGCCTCTTTAATTACTGACACGGCTGTGAGAAAATTCGCAGGTTCACGCCACATTTCCTCTTTAACGGAATATATTTGTTATTTGACAGTGTAGGAACATG
This sequence comes from Notoglanidium macrostoma, assembly GCA_030068235.1. Taxonomy (NCBI): domain Eukaryota; kingdom Metazoa; phylum Chordata; class Actinopteri; order Siluriformes; family Auchenoglanididae; genus Notoglanidium; species Notoglanidium macrostoma. The sequence continues at coordinate 25,065,037 of JAQQZR010000012.1, read as the reverse complement.
ATGTGTTACACACGCATGAGAAGACAGCTTACGATTAAAACAAACTTTTGAAAGAGTCAAAATGGAGCCATTTTTTCTTATGGATCTTTAAAATGACTTGTATGACAATCATCTAAGTCTTTTTTTTTTTTTTCAACCGATTACATATCCGTCCTACGTAAAGCGACAAATCCAAACAATCGGCTTGGATGATTCCTCGGACCAGTCGTGTGATGCGTGTGGTCCGACATTTCTTCAGTTCGCCACTTACCACTTCAGATCCTACCTGCAATTCCGTCCAGCAAATAATGGAAGGAAAACTTTTAGCCATTGTTTCATCTTGTCATATACAGCCTATATATAAAGCGTATAGAGATTTGATGGAAAATAAAACTTTGAAGAAAGTAGCAGAGATTGTTAGAGCCTTGGTGAGCGTTCATAGCCATTACTTGCTCTGCTAATCCGCCAGCAAAGCTAACAAATCCTAGCATAACATGTAAAAACAAACCACCATTTGCCACACTCATAGGTGTGTTATTTAATTTGTTTCTAGCTAGTTAGCTTAATTAGGTGTGTGTGAGATTCTTCCAGTGCTACTTATAAACAAATTCCTCTCACGCTAAGTTCAAGTGCAATGATTTCCAGCAAAAAACATAAAGAAAACTTTTAACCATTGTTTCATCTTATCATTATACATGACCCCTTATTAAAAGTGTATGGAGATATTATGAAGGAAAATAATGCTTTGAAGAACGTAGCAGAGATTGTTAGAGCTTTGGTGAGCATACAAAGCTAGCGCATGCTTTGCTAATCTGACAGCGAAGCTAGCAAAGCCTAGCACAACACAAAAACAAACAAGCAAAAAAGATGTCACCCTCATTAGTGTGTTATTTAACTTGTTGTTAGCTAGTTAGCAACTGTGAGATTCTTACCACTGTTAACGTTAAGCAAAATTCTCTCACGCCGAGTTCAAGCGAAATTATTTGCAGGAAAGAAAAATGGAAGAAAAACGTCACCATTGTTGCAGCTTCTCAAATACAACCTGCTACTACATGTGTATGGAGACGTTATAAAGAAAAATAATGCTTTGAAGAATGTAGCAGAGATTGTTAGAGCTTTTGCGAGAGTACGTAGCTAGTGCATGCTTTGCTAATCTGACAAAGCTAGCAAAGCCTAGCATAACATGTAAATACAAACAAACAGTTGTCACCCTGATTAGTGTGTTATTTTATTTGTTGTTAGCTAGTTAGCTTAATTAGGCATCTGTGAGTTCCTACCAACGTTAACTGTAAACAAATTCCTTTCATGCTAAGTTCAACTTGTACTATTACTTACAGGTCTGACCTGAAAGCACGTGCTAATTGGTTACTCTTGATTGTGCCAGACGAGCATTTTCCAACTCTCGTTTGTGGTTGGGATGTTTCCCGTCTGTTAGTTTGCGAGTGCTTTGGTTTGACAAGGATCCTTGCTACAATTATAATCTCTTAAAGTTGAACTCTGGCTGTGGCTTTCCAACAACCTGAGGGAAGAAATGAGAAATGTTTCCTCTTGCAGAATAAATTGGGTCTTCGGTTTTCAATAAGATCTTCATGCCGGGTATGATTTTAATTCCTAAAGGTTAATCTCTGGACGTGGTTTTTCCCATCACTTGTGGGGAGAAATGAGTCACGCTGATGCTTGCAGGCTGCGTTTGTATAGCCGCCAGTTAATTCTGCATCCTGCCTGACAAGAGATTGGATAATGGTGTTGGATCCTTATTCTCTTAGATTGTAATTTCTTATGTATGTCTTGAATTTAATGTGATTATGAGGTTTTACTCACCAGGTGTGGATGTGCTCTCGTGCTTGTTCTGTTTTCCATCAGTGCTTCGTGACCTGTGTACAAGGCCGGGTCTGCACCCCCGCACGCCAGCTCCAATCCCCCTGGCTTCCTGTCAGGACTGCGCTAGTAGGGGTGGTGGGTAAAATCCTCACAGGGTGACACAGTTTATAGTGACAACTAATATTAATCAAGAGTGTTTTATGTGGTATGGGTCGTGCTTGAGGCATGTTTTGTGTTTGTTTTTCCTTTCCTGTGTCCTTCGCAAGAGGTAGCATTCACTAGGAGATGCTTTCTTCTCTAGCCTGACTGTGACTTATCACATTGCTAATGGGACTTTGAAGGCTAAAAATGTTTTATATTTTTGATACTCATTTCACTCGTGATTTCACCCAATCATTTTTGGGGATGCTATTTTTCAATTAGAACTGTCAAGCTACAAGTTACTCATAATTTAATATAGCTAAGGATCAGCCTAACACCTGTTGTAATAAAGTAGCTAGCTACACTACAAACCTCTAAAAAAAAGTAGCTAGCTACACTGAGTATTTTGCATTTTGTTCAAGGTAACTAGTTTGTCTCTCTGAACTGCTACCTTTTGAAAAGCTAACTAGTTACTGGGAAAGCAATATTGTTTTGAAAATCTTCTGTAATGCTACTAAAATGTACTTTTTATTTAATAATCTCAGATCTGGGAGCATGAGGGCTAAGACTTGCTAGCGAACTTGGCTTTTAACAGACTCCATCCACTTAATGTTAGATAACCTGCTAGCAAACCTACCTAATGTTTTAATTACACAGTACAGAAGTCTAATTCTAGCTAGCTTGCTACATGACGTTAAGCCTAGCATTAGCTAGCTCGTTAGCAAACATAGCTAGGTAATAAATTCAAAAGCTACTGCTGAAGAAGCAACTTTAGCGCTACAGCTTAGCTGGCAGTATTAGTGCCGTGCTGTGTGACAAGTTTAGCTAAAGTTGCTAAATAAGGATGCGCCAATTCTGATACAGGGTTACTGGGTGTGAAGAGCTGTAAGCTTTTACCATGATGTAATTATGAAGTAATTATGAGTTTCCCAGAACTGAGGCTGATATTCACCAACATGAAGCTTAAACCCACTGCTGGTGTATATTTTTTATATTGTTTATGAATTATTCAGTCTAAAATGTACAAGATGGACTGAGAACTGGGTAAATTTCATCGTCACTCGTTCTGTGAGTCAGTGAATCATTTCGCTCATGAATACGATTCCGTGCTTTTTTAATGGTTGTTTTTTGAATCACTGAATTGTTTTGTTTATGAATGAGATTTTATCCTGTTCACTATTCCTACCTGAATGTGTGAAGCGTCATTTAACTGGTAATGTCTGAATCAGTGAATCATTTCATTGAGGAATATCAATCTGTCCTTTTTTCTTCAGTGGTTAGTGTTTAAATCAGTGAATCGTTTTCTTTGTAAATGAGAGTCTACACTCAATGCTTAATGTCCGAATGAATCATTATTTTTTTGCTCAGGATTTGGGTTTGAATCAGTGAATCAGTTCATGAGGGTTATTTTAAATAATGTATTCCGATACAGTTACTAATTACCTGTTAAAAAATGTAGTCCGTAACCTAATCCAAGTACCACAAGCTTAATGTAACTGATTACTTTCCGTTACTTTTGGATTATCTCAATACCAAATTTGCGGATGATTTTTTTTGTGCATTTTCACAGCTGGAAGGCAGAACTTGCACTGTACTGTGATGTTGTTCCCCTTTTCTAATCTTAAGGCAAAATACCGGTGAAATTTCCACCCAGTGAACACATTTCTTTTCACCAGAGGCCATGATAATGAATTGGTGCCTGTAAGATTAGCTACAATTTCACTCGACACCAGAGTGGTGATGTGAGACTCGTGAACTGTTTTAATGTGCACACATGTGCATGTAGTATATCATTATTTATTTTAAAATGTATTTTAGGGCTGCAACTACTAATTACTATTATAATAGTTTAATCTGTCGATTATTTTTCAATGATTAATTGAATCGTTTTATCATTTTTTTTTTATATTTTATATACAAAGGTGGTGCGGTGGTTCGCACTGTCGCCTCACAGCAAGAAGGTCCTGGGTTCGATCCCCGGGTCACCTTTCTGTGCGGAGTTTGCATGTTCTCC
>JAQQZR010000012.1:25035087-25054425 GCA_030068235.1 Notoglanidium macrostoma | reverse complement strand
GCACCCTGGGTGACCCGGGGATCGAACCCAGGACCTTCTTGCTGTGAGGCGACAGTGCTAACCACCGCGCCACCGTGACGCCTGTATGGTTTACCTTTAATTATATATGATTATTATTATTATTATTGTTGTTGTTTTTGTTGTATGTTATTATTATTAATGATTGGTGATATTCATCTATGTGACAACACTGTCTGATCACATTAATGATTCCTCACAATAATTATATTAATAATTGATTTAACAAGGTAGGAAACACAGATACATTTCAACATGCAACACTTTTTTTATTTCTATTAATCTCAATGCATTCCATATGTTTAATTTTCAGATGAACACTTCTGCAACATTTCTTAGCAAGTCATGTCCCATTTTACTAACCGCTACCTCTGTAACAATTTTTAACAAATCATGAACTATGTCCCATGTGTGTACAGGTTATCAATGATGTAACATTTAAAAAAATTTAGAAAAAAAACTGCTGTTTGCCCAAAGCTGTCTTTATCTCTCGAGCTTTTTCTGCCCATAGTGCGCTGCTAGGTGGGTAGTTAGCATGGTAGTTTTTGTGACACGTCTCCACATTGAGCCACTTTGCCGTCGCCACACTCGCCCCGCAAATGACACACACACTTTTCTCACGTGTGTCATGACCCGCTCCTCGCAGATACGGCCGCGCGCTGCTTGTTTCACATCTCCGTCACGCTCTAAGCGGAAGAGCGCACTTCCGCATTCAGACGGAGACCACACGGACTACAGTTACCGTGAGCACCTGCTCCCAGCCATTAGGCCAATGAGAGGGATGCAGGTGCATCTTATGCCAGAACAATTACGCCACGCATATAAGGACTTCCATATGCACGTTTACTTCGCGAAGCATGAGTTTAGCCCCGTCTGCTATTGCCAAGCGTTTTTATACCTGTGTTTGGACTCTATTTTCTCTGTTTGTGGATTATCTTTGATGCTCTGTTTGCCGATCGACTGACCTGTTTCTGTTTTGGATTACCCTTTTGCCTGAGGTGTTTGTACCTCTGCCCAGTGTGTGTTAAAATAAACACTATACTGCTTTTACCTCCGTCTCCCAAACCTGCACTTGTCTCACTATGCCTCGACGGCAGGAACGCCGTGACGACGTGGTTCTTTCACAATCGTATAAAAAAGAACTCTTCCTCCCAATCACTGTGAAAATTATAAGTTTTCTTTCTTTTTCTTCAATGTTTTTGGGGGTAGAATCCGCATCCATCGCCTCATCTTAGCCGCGCCCGCTAACTTATCTCGGCAAACACTGCGGTTTGTCATGCGCACAATGCTGACCTTTGAACCAGACTAAGTCAGAGTTCATGTATACGTAAAACATTTTTGTTTTAAAAAATTTTTTTCCCAACATTTTCATTTTTTAATCTACATCAATGCAAGTGTGATTCAAAAAGAATAGCAACACAGTAAAATTTTATTTACTGAATTTACAAAATGCAATAATAAACCACTGCTAACAACTACTACTGTAGAGCAAGACACGCCTCCAAGGGTAGGACGTATATGTTCTAGCGGGCATCTGAATGGATGATCAGGAAGTCCTGACTAAATATAAGAATCATCAAAACAAAATCTTGATGGTCCAGGAGATCCCACTTTTCCCTTCACCCCAGAAACAAGAAAGTGAACAGTTTCAGTGCTGTATGTAGCACCCTGGTTGCTTGGGATGGAAAAATAACACTTGGTGTTGATTAACTCTGCAGAACCTTTGCCTCTATCTGGTAATCAGCAGCCTGTTAGAACACACAGGCAATTAAATATGCTTTTGATAACAACGTAGACTATTCTGTTTGTTCTCTCTGACCCCATATTACGTCCCCACCACTCCCCCACTACTACGCGACAATAAAAATTGATGATGTAATTTGAGCTTTGCTAGATATTCCTTGGACAGTTCTTGGTTACCCATGAGTTCCAGTAAAACCTTTCTGTTCAAGCACCCAAGTGCATAGCATACTAAAGAGCATAGCATGCTGAAGTGTGTCACCATGATTGTCCTCCAGCTTCTCTTCAGTGGAACTCGTCTGGTGGGCTCCTCTTTGCTAACTACTTACAAGGTTCCTCATGAATGGTGTCTGTTTATCTTGTCAAAGTTTCCACCAAGCTTAAGGAGCTGCCTAGAGTGCCATCTAAGGGGCAAGGGGTCGTCAACTGGTGGATGTTGGTCTGGATGTGTTCACTTCAAGGTACTTGAAAAATTCTGAAGCAGAACTGACCAACATATGGAAAAGCTTGACAATTTCAGTTTTTCTAAACATTGCAGCCAATCCTAGTCAGACCTTCATTAGCAATAAATTGTATGTATCTAGATCTTTAGTAGACTACCACTGATCTAGGGTTTTTCAATTTTACCAACCATACCATACCAAACAAGAGTTGTAATGATGCCTGAGCAGCCCCAACAAACTTCTTCAATATGATCCAGATCCAGCTGAATCATGAATACACCCGATTCCGTGGACATTATTTCCATGTGGGGCAAAAAGATGAAGCTTGCCTTGTGCAATAAATGGGTTGGTACTGTTTATCAGAAAAGTGTGGTTTTTTTCCAGACTTTTTGAGCATGGTAATATGGTGAGGACCATCAGCAACGTCTCTGAATCTTCACATTGCATACTGACATATTGAAGATCCAACCATGGTTTAACAAGAAGGTATCCATTGAGGGTGACACAGTGGGGCAAGAAGTAGATTTTTGACTGTTCTCCTCATGGGTTTCCTCCCAGTTCTTTTGGCTAGGCTAGATTACTTCTATGTGTGTGTGCATGGTGCTCCTCTTCTTCCAGGACAAAACGATTACCAAAGATAAAAAAAGAATAGTATGTACCCAACAAGCCTCTAAACGAATCATTTCTCTTGTCCTTCTTGCCCATGTTGCTCTGTAAGGTGGAACAACAAGCTGATCCTGGCAAGTAGCTCAGCTTCTCATTTCCAGTCCATGAGCAAACCTTACACATTCACAGATGAGTAAAGTCTAAATCCATCTGCTGTGGTTGGCACCTCATGCTCCTTTCTCCGCAAATAGCAGCTTTTAATACCGATCTCACTGCACAGTCTCACTCAGGAAGGAAAGTGGGAAAATATCGCAGCAAGAAAAGCTTAATGAATATTGCAATCAGAAAGCCTTTGAGTAAAATCAAGGATCCAAAGCAGCATCATTTCAGCTTTTTGGGGGACAAGGTCGTCCTGTCGCCTTTAAAAGTAGTCCTGTGAAAGCTGTGATTGCAACTTGATCATAGATCTTTTTTCCTAAATTTGTTTGAATCTGGCATTGAAATGATAGATCACTGCTTTATGAATTATATCCTGTAACTTAGGCTTTATTAGAAAGGAGGCTGATATTCAGAGGTTCATGTCTGGCCTGGAGGTAAATATCAAATGGTTATTCCGATCAGTGGGTGTGTTTGCCTGTAGTGTAGGTGCTTGACCTTTTAACATTCACTTGACTTCATGGGGTTTTTCTTCAATGTCTGAGCCGGTATGTCTAGTCCAAATGTGCCAGCAGGTAAATAGTGAATAAAGTTTGGTATTAAGTTTGTTCGTCTTAGAGTTAATCATGATGAATTCAGACTGCCGTCTTGGCACAATGACGCTTTTGTATATCTTGTTTTTTTCCCCAACATTTAAGTAGCAACTCGTTTAACCATATTCCTCTTTTCTGTTTTTCTTTTTTCAGCCTTTATTTCCGAAGCCACGTTTCTGCTGTCCTTGTCATGTATGCGTGGCGGTCCGGGAAAACATATCAGATGCTGCCAAGGCTGAATTCTGACAGAAAATAAAAACAAAAAAGATGACAACTCTCAAATTTAAAAAACAAACAAATAAAATATTTCACTTTAAAATGTTGTCTAGGCTAACTTCCTGCAAAGATCTTTTGGCTGTTTAATAAATGCAGTGTTGAAAACAGTTTGTCTGTTTTAAGCCAATTCCACAGTCATTCCAGTACGTTGTTGTTTCTTTGGTAACAGCTGATTCATAATAAGATAAAAAAAAATTTAAATGTTTAGCAAACATGTAATAATTGATATGGTGAAGCTATCTGTTTAGAGATGTTTATGTAACATTTATGGAAGGAGTCTCCAGTGTCAGCAACTCAGCAAGAGAGAAATGACTGTTTTTAGCTGAAATATTAAAGACATTAAATATAACTATAAATGGTTAAAAAGTGTGGCGTGTTGTTCGTGAAAAAAATTGGTAAAAAAAAAAAATGCATACAAAAAGGCATAGTAGAAAATGTCACAATTTCACCATGTGAAAGGTTTTACTAGGTCTCTACACAATTATGTTGGGGGAAAAAGTCTATTTAGTATATTCTATTGATTCTAGGGTAGACCAAGTCTGGCTCAGAATGTTGTGTTGTTTTGCTTATCATGGTTAAAGTCTGGGTGAGATGCTCGAGTTGCTGCAGGCGCTTCTGCATCACAGCTGTCATCATGTCAAAACAATGTTTTCTCTACAAGAGTACCAGTCTTTCCAAAGCTCAGCTCTGCCTGGAGTCATAAAACACAGTGAATTGAGATGTGTGTGTTGTCACACCTACACACACATCAAATCTTTATGACTGCTAAAATAAGTCACGGTGCTTATAGCTGCATTAAGTGCCCACGGTGGGAGTTTAGTTCATTTGAAAATGTTGGAAGAAGGGCATGTGGAGTTCAGCTCCCGATATCTTAGGATACCAAGTTCTTGGATGGATCCTCCTGTATGGCACAACAGCGCCACCCAGATGGATACTGCATACACTTTTCTTTAAGGTGCTGCGCACACTTCACCTGAGGTACAGAACCACATTGGCATTAATTGCAGTGGAGAACCCCGTTTACCATTTAGATACCTTTTGATCAAAGACCTACAGAAGTAAAGTTCTACGTTTCAACATGAGGTTGTGTTTGTCAAATTTGTTCCTTCTACTACACAGCAAAAGTAATCTATTGTGGCATTCATTACACTACCTGAATGATACAACCGGATCTCCTTGAACACACAACCTCAACAGCTTGTGTGGATGAGAGGGATGCTGGCTCAGCATGACCACCAAGCAAGAAAGAGTGACCCTTCCTGCCCTGTCCTCCTGGGTAACAGAATATCTTAGGACTCCCAAACAAAGGAGATTTATTCTCAGGTACACCATTTAGCCAGCCGTGACTAAGAGACTAAAGGCATTTTTATATGTGGTCTGAACACACTGGAAGTCCACTCCCGAGGCCTATTCCGTGATTATTTAAGTGTGCTTTCATTAATGAGACTGTAGATTGATTGCCAGAATCCATTTCTCACTTCTGTGTATTTTAGTAGCAAAAAGAACAGTGTTTTTTGCATGTATGGCATGTCATCATTCAGAAAAACCTGGAAACAAGGAGCCTTGCTCCTCCATTCATTCATTAGAAACAAGATCCTGACCACTATTTTCAAGAGGACCAGGGATTGGTCCTCTCCAACAAAAGTAAGTGTGAAAACATCCTAAAGTTATCCAACAGGCCTCCAAAGCATCAAAATATCCAATTTCTGGTTCAGGCTGCATGGGGTATTTATAGACAAGCTTTGGGAAACAGTAATACAAATGTTCTCTGTTCAGTAAGACTTCAGTAAGCTCTTAAGGAGCCTTTCATGTCTAGCAGTCTAGCAAAGGGCAGAGTGACCCCTTCTGGCCTTTTTCCCTTGGTTGCGTGACAGGTTACCTGTGCCCAAGGCTGATTTGTATGTGCACAAAAGCAAGAAGAATTACACCTGTTTCCAATCCAGTCCAAAGACTACACCTGGTCCACATACAAAATGTTCTTGGAAGTTCATATGAAATTCCATGGGATGCTCATACATAAAGGAATCATGTCGGGGTTAACTTTTTACTGTGGTCATGTGCAAAACCTTACCAAAAAGAGAAAGTATTGAAGCACAACCACATCCCTGTGAACTTTACATCAAGGTACCAATCAATTCAGTATTGTGTATTGAGGACAACAGTTCTACTTTTGTAGCCAGGTGGCACTTTAACTGTTAAATCCACTGATCCCCTCGAGACATAATCTAACAATTCAAATTTTGGTCCGGACATCACTTCTTTGGCACCCAGTTCATTTTAGAGCTCTTAATTACTGTCCTTCTGATCTTTCTCATAAAATCTGTTGGCTTTACCAATTAATACTCAGGGGTGACCAGGCATTTGCTCTTTATAATTTTTACATGTTACACAGGCAATTGATCTTTTGTTGTTTGAAATATGCTTTAAAAATAAATCTTACTTACTTACTTACTCATAATATTGTACAATGATAATGTGGCAAATTATTGTTGTTTATGTTTATTCCTTGACTTCTGTCCAAAAGAACACATTAGGTGTAAAATGACATTGAGGAAACTGAAGTTACTTGGCTTACAACATTTTAATTCTATCGACCTGTCAAACCAGCTAATAATTATAAGAAAACAATTATAAATACTACAAAGGCACAGAGTGCAGACCTGCACCAAGGCCAAATCTCACAACATTAGTGAATGGGTTAAACTAAATTCGTCGAGCCGCCCCGTGAGTTAGATCTGCTCCAAATTTTAAACGCTTATTCCTTGGCCCATGCTACACCTTTCCACCAAATTTCATGAAATTTCATGAAATGTTTCTGGTAGGTTTTGCGTAATCCTGCTTACTGGCAAACAGACAAATAAACCGCACCCAAAACATAATCTTTTTTGCAGAGCTAATAACAGATGTGAGATTTCCACCACTGTAACATTTTTTTAATCATCCCCTGGATGTGCTTCCCTTTTGGGATCCCCAGACCCCACTTTACGAATACAACTCTTGCTCTAGGAGCCCCAACCTAGTACGAGTCCTATTCTACAACAGTGCTCTTCAACCTTGCTGAAGAGTTTTCACAACATATAATGGGATCATGCTTGTCAAATCCATTCAGATTCCTTCCACTTCAGTAAGATTTGGCTTTGCATGGCCTCTGGAATGACAATCCAACCTCCCAAAGCCTCTACAGTCATCCCACGAGGTCTCAAATGCTGCGGCTGAGCATCACGGCTTTGCTCGCCATAAAACTCCTGGCACCGAGAGCAGCTTTCAGCAGCTGTTGTTCTACACAGTTTCAGAAACAAAAAAAAAGAAGAATCTCGATTACCAAGCTGTAAATCTCATCAACCCAATTTAACCTCCAGGCACTGATTTATGATGAGAGCCCAATGACCAGCTGGAGGTTTAAAAGCTGTTAACTGCTCGGACTGTAGATATGTCAGTAACAACATACAACAGCGCACCAACGCATGCTTCTGATCCAATGAAAAATATCCCACAATCTTGTGTTTAATCCCAAGTCCACAGGAGTAATAGACCAGAGGCACATGAAAACGTCAAAAGTTATTAGTTTCCAGAGCTGGGAGACCCTGACAGGAACCACACACTCTGCATTCCAATCAAACACAAGAGTGTAATAGAAAGAACCTGGTCATGAGTTTCCACTGCTCCTCATATCAGATTTGTCATCATCTTCCTCATCTGTATGAACAATCTGGGTTTAGTCCATCAAATACAATGACCAACTAAAAAAAAAAAGAGCGGGCACTCTACACTGTGGAAGTCATTTGTGCTTAACCAGTTTGGTTTTCTCATTTGGTTCAGCATCTCGTAATTCATTTAGCTATTTGTGCTGGCTTTTTGTGTGTGGAATAAAGAACCCATTCGCTAAGGAAAGTAAAAGCCTTCATTTCTTTGCTTGATTATACATAATTTGTGCTTTAGCAGAGATGCAGTACATATAAGGAATAAATGAAATCTGAAATTGAAAATCGAGCACTTCAAATTACATACATTTTACATGAGATCATATGTTCTTCACATAAAAACATTAACAAGAATTAACTAATGAGAATAAATGAGGAATGTGAGAATATTCTGTGGACAAATAAAACCATGTGTAAAAATTCGACATGTAAAAAATGTGTCAAATGCGAAGGTTTTGACTTTTCCATAAGGGTAAAAAAAATAAAATTATTGTGAAGTATTTCTGCAGTGGAAGTGGGTCAGTGCATTCATATGGTTCAGTAACAGTAATTAACACAATAGATGTATCTCATAAAATATAAACACTGGATATTTTCACTAATCAATCCAAAGCCAGAAGCTTGTAATAAGTTGTTCCGGGATGTACAATAACGTTTCCTATTATTCCGGGGTTGTGCAAGACGACGCAGAGCCGCTCTGTCTGTCTATCTGTGTGGCTGTATGTTAATTTTCCATCCGACCTTGCAGGACCGATCAGCGCTGAGCGCTGTAATGGCTAGTGACAGTTTGCGTGGCAGCGGTATAGAAATGTAAATTACAATGGAGAGAAAGGGCTGGGTTACTGACTTTATCTAGACAAGCAATGCGCTAACGAGTCTCTCTCTCTCTCTCTCTCTCTCTCTCTCTCGCTGAGCCGAGCCAAACTGACAGAACACTCATCCATAAAATGCACATATTTCATGCACTGTGAATTTGTGCCGTTCTTTTGGAAAAGTTTTTTGAGCGAACTGAATCGTGCGTAGTGTAATTCAGGGTAATCAGGCGTGCCTCTGTTCTCTGACAGAGCAAGGTGTCAACAATTTTAGAAGCATGTTTAGGGACAAAAGACGACACGGCAACCTGAGAACCGCCAGCGCAGGCGGCTCTTTGTTTGTTAACCCCCTCTGGAGAGAACATCCAAAGAGGCCAACCATTTTAGCTGTCCCCATTTTACATGCAAGCTAACAGTCGGGCTCATCTGTCAAATTTATTCCTAAATGGCGCGTGGGAACACACACAGGAAATGTGTCCGTGGAAAAAATCCAGTTCTTTCGATACTATCCAGTTCAAATTACTTATTATTTCAATGATACACACAAATCTAATGCAAATTTGTACGAGTCATTTTTGACTACTGAAGAGAAATAAGGGTAGCTGTTCAATAAGTGATGGTGCACTATAAAAGGGGGAGGAGTTTAGATGTTTTCAGCTCACTGTGAGCTTTGCCTTTTATGGAGTGTGCCTTTTATGTGGGCGTCGTTAAATGTAAGTCGGCTGTGAACGTGCATGAACTTGCTTAGTAATTCTTGGCTGATTTGCCAACTTCCACAAGAAAATCTGTGTTACTGTGAAAGTTTTGGTCTAGCTTCCAAAAACATTTACACACCCCTTTTTTTTTTTTTAACAAAAAGATGGCCATGTGTTAGTTACTTACATGCTTCGTGTCAGAAGATTTTTATTTCTGACAAATCAGTGTTCTAACGGACAAGTCTATCTACTTGGCGGCCATCTTGGCAACGACCACCATTTTGACCAATGTTTGACAGCACCAACCTTCTTTACTGCTGTCTCTGTGGGAGTGATCTATGGAAGTATATAATCAGGGGTAAATATAATGTTCTTACTTCAAACTTTCTGTATTCTCAGATATAAAGGTTCAAAACGGTACTTTTCCTCAACTTTTTCTACATGCAAATGTGCATGCGGTGCAAATTTAAATAGGTTTTCAAGTAGAACAGGTGGTCCTTAAGGTCCATAAAGGTACAAAAGGTATACTGTATTCATGATTCAGCATGTGGTAGGTTTTGAGGCACCACTAAAATAGGTTCAGGCACAAATAAATAAGCTACCGGAATTCAATCTTTAGCCTCCAATTCATCCGCTCCTTGAATTATTCACCTCCATCTTGTATCCCATTGCCTCGGAAAGGCCCTCAGAGACTCTCCTGATGGATGCTCAGATGCCTCACATGTGTCCTCTGGGACCAGCTTCATTCTTGGACTGAGGAATCCGGCTTCCTGTCCACCTTCTCACGGGAGAACACCTCAATACGTAGCGCTTCTGCCTTTTCCCGTCATTCATATTGCACTCCCACGGATCTCCACCACATATCATGCCACGAAGCACAGGATGTGCATAACGGCTCATGCATTATGAAATCAAGCGTGTGTGTGTGTGTATGTGTGTGTGTAAGCATGAGAACGTCCATGCCAAGGTAAAGGGACAAACAGAGAAGCAGCTGGAGATGATTATTGAGCTGTCAAGCATGCAGAGATGAGCAGCAGGGAGGGGACTTGTGGGCGTACAGTGTCTGGACTTCTTTTCTTCTCACCCTCGTCCATTTGTTCCTGGAATTTATCCCCTTGATTTATGGAACTGGCCTTCAGGGTTTTACGTGGACATGCCGCTCCTGGGAGCATTACTCGGGATTCTGGATGTCTGTGGCAATATTTTTTCTCGCTCGCTGCATTTCTTCTTTTGAATCATCGTTTCCAGAGATCGTGTGAGTGATCAGAGTGGAATAGGAGACGATTCTCCACGTATGCTGGTTTAGAAATCTCTCGATATATAGCTCACCCTGTTTTAATCTTGCACATACTGGAAAAATGCTAAACTAAGCTCCAAAACAGAAAGTTTAGTTTTGAATAGAAAGTAGTGATTCCTTATAAACAATATAAAAGCTCTACGAAAGCTCTAATAATGTGCTGAGCTTTATAATGATATAACTGTGTACTGAGTCATGAATAATTATAATGCAACAAATCAAATGTATGTCAAAGTGATGTCAAACCAACATGGTTGCACACATCATCAACTTTATATGTGTTATACTATATATATATGAGTATTTGCTTTGGATCAATCAACATACATATATAGACATCAACGTATACATATTTGCTTGTTAAATCTAGAGCACCGACTAAACAGGTCAATGTGTTAGGAGGTAAATATACAACACTCATGACAGTGTTAGTGTTAGACAGGCTAGTTTCCCATTTCCTAGCTCAAAAACAGGTCGGAAATGTCGCAATTCTGAGTTCTTACTTCCTGCTTCTGTGGTAATGCGAAGGCCGCATTAAACTTGAGTGCATTAAACTAGCATTAAACTAGGCATGACCAAAACTGCATTATTTATTTATTTATTTTGGAAAAATTATAGAAATTCAGTATCAGTTCTGACAGTTCCTCAACCTCAGCTACATCACTCAAGTTCATAGCTGAACTAGAGACGTGTGTGGGCTTTCAATCCTGCTCGCTCAAGATATAAATAAACTATTAGCCTATTATAAAGCACCATGACCCTGACCAGGCACTTACTAAGGATTATTGTCATATGGGATTTGTATCTGACGATTTGTTCATGCCAAATCCCTCCATTTTTACCTCCTTTTTAATTTTTCACACCTCTCGTCTCAATACAATGAACACCTCTAAAGATAATAATAATAATAATAGTAGTAGTAGTAATAGTTGTCGTGCCTCCAACAACATGTTAGAACAAAGAAGTCATTTTTTTTTTCAATCGCATTTTCAATATGGACATGAATGAATCTGGAATTAAGTGTTTCCATAATACATTGATATAAAGTTACCGGTGTCAAACAGCTTATAAGAAGGAATAATGAACACGTTCAACATCTATCTGAAGCACTCCTCAAAGACATTTAAACTTTTATAATGTTTTATAATCGTTAATAAAATGTTAGCGCTGCTTTATATAATAATTACAACATATAATCATGGTTATCAATCTATTGTTATATCTCCGACTCCTTCCTTATTGAGATTTTTGATACATGTTTTAAAATGTCCAAACAGCCTCATCATGAAGGGTTTTCTTATAATATATAGGCACAACCTTGACTTCCAAAGGACACAAGGAAACTGCTTCATTTGGGTTTTTTTCCTCCTGTTTGCTCTATTAATATTTATGAGCAGGCCAGAGGAGGAAAATCAGAGACACAAGCAGAAAAGTTTGCCAAAGTACAAGCTGTTTATCAGGCCAGTAATGTAATTAGTCGTCCGCAGACAGCGAGCAGCTTCAATCCCATTAGCGCAGCTGGTCCGGACTTGGAGCGCATCCGGCACTCGGAGTCTGACCAGAGAACAGGCGTCGCTCCGCTGACCCACACGCTTAACTAACAAGGCTGTTCTTCACACCTCCGTTACACATAATGATCAAACGCAGGAGCCAGCGAGCGAGACGCAGAAACGACTGGAAGGTTGAGCGCGAGCGAGTGTGTGAGTGGGAAAAAAAGCTTGGTGCACGGAAAGGTCAATAAGTTTCTTTTCAGACAACTTAAAGAGACGCTGAGTCAACATGGACTTCATGATTGGCAATTCACAAGCTGACTTTTTCTTGTGCAAATCTTGCGTTATGCTGAGCGAACACCCTACTGAAATACACTTCTTTCCCACTCCAAGTTAATCCTGGCTCTGTGGCTGTGGCTGTCTTCTTAAAGGTGCAGTCTGTCATTCCCTCCCCTCCCCCACCCCACCCCGCCCTCTGCTGCCTGTAAGGAGAATTGCAAATCATAACCAACCAATTTTCCATCATCACGAGCTGCGCTTTCGGAAAAGAAACAAAAAGAAAACATAATTCCGAAAGGATGGAAATCTCCGCTTCGACGGGTTTCCGGGCCAGAAAAAAAAAATGATCATTTGAAATACAAAAAAGGCTGGCAAGATCCATTACATGTCAATAGGACAGATTGTAATTTATCATAAGGATGATTGAAATTAAAGGATTAATATGGGTGTAGAAAACAATTGACATTTTTACATACAGCACCTTTAATCGTCAGTGTTCGACGTATATAATAAATAGAAAACAAGTTGTAAGGGATAGTTAAGGGATATGTTCAACAACAGGGTGGTGTGAGGTGGCTGTTTATACACCGAAATGAATTATTTTCCAATAACAGCATTAGGGAAGTGTTTTATTTCTTTTTTGATCTGTTTATAGCTACGTATAATGTGGAACATCAGCAAAAAAAGCAAAAGAAACCCTTTTGTCTGGAACATTTTCCCATATCGAAAAAAAATTGTGTTTTGGACACAATTGTACGTAAAAATATTTTTACTTTTGTTTAGTTCTGTCTCGTAAAACTTTCTTCTTGATCCAGAAACCTAGATCAATTCAACGTATTGTCATCCTTGTAAACGTTCTGGTACATCTGCATGCTAATTACACCATTTGTATTACCTGTCAAAGGCAATTTCCTCTTCCTGTAATCAAACGGCACTAGAATTAGACTTTCTACCCCGCTGTGTGTAATGATATTAATTCCCCCAGAAAGCGTCTGACAGAAGTTCCTGTATCCTGCATCATCACATGCAAGAATTCACAGCATTCTTCTTTCTTCGATAAAAGCCAATCTGAAACTTTTTACTTGTGTTGACGGCGCAACAACACTTTAGCTCTTCTCCATTATTTATAGCTCTTATGAATCATTCCAGAGCTGCTTTAATGACTTTGTGTTTGTGCCGTGTTTTTCTCCCCCTACAGACTCCAGCTCGATCACTACATCTGAAAAGTTTTACAGTAGGAATCAGACTGGGTCTCCTGATTGACGGCAAATTCAATAGAGCTCAACTTTACATAATTTAAGACTTTTCCCCCTTTTTATTCCCGTCAAAAGCCATTTTTTTAAGCAGATTAACGATTGTTAGTTATGAGACAGGTCTCAGAGCGAGGATGCGGAGAAAGAAGAGTGTACGGAGAAGCAAGCCGGTCCCAGAGGACACCTGTGAGGCACATCGATGTATTTTTTTATTTATTTCCTCAAAACAGCAGTAAACTGCTAGTTCTTTGAGATACAGCTGAGAAAGAAATCAGCTGTTCTAGCGTCTTGGAGAAGTTTCCGCAAAACTTTGGGATTGCGTTTCCTCTGTATCTTTTTTAGTAAAACGTCTGGATGTACGGAAATCTTCCTTTTATTTCCGAACACACCGTTTTGCCCATGTAAGACTGAATTTATTCAGTGTACAGTAAATTTTAATGTAAGGAATAAAACCCTCATGTTGTCCTGTTATAGGGAACTAATCAACGATGCTGCAGTACAGCGAGACCAAATCCACTGATTATTTGCCCCGTTAATTCCCTTTATATCACGTATGACAGCGCTGACATTTTATATATATATATATATTTTTTTTTTAAGTACTTTTTATCCATTTCTAGTTACATTTTATGGAGCGAGAAACAGAACGAGAAAAATCAGAAAACTTGAAGCCCTGGAGACTCCATCCATAAAAGTTAAAATATGTCCTTACAGAAAACGTCACCATAGCAACAGCTCAACGCGTGCTTTTTACACTCTATAGAAATAAAGTCCTCACGTGAGTTGTTACTCTGGACTATCGGACGATGTCAGACATCCATCGGACCTTTTTTTTTTTTCTTTAAAAAAAAAAATGCATAGCTAAAAACAAACAAAAAAAAACCGCATACCTTAAAAACACTATACAAAACAGCAGACTTGTTGTTCAGTTCAAATACGCAAATTCATTCTAAATAAAGTATGAGATATAAATATAATAAAATTAATCCTGACAATATTCTCTTGTAACAATTACTTCTACTGTATATTCATTCTGCTGTATAAGCTAAGCTAATAAAACCAAACAACGCAAACACATTAGCATCAAGCTATCTAATATTGGCGCGGAATTGATTTAAAGCGAGGCGTAAAAGTGAGTGAGACGATCAGGTGCGGAATGAAATCTCCTCTGCTCACAGCTCGCTTTCCCAGAATAAGCAATCCCACAATCCAGTTAGCCAACAGCTGCTACATTCCCCACTCGAGCAGCCAAGAATAAAACAGCCATAGGTCAGCGTGCTAATTATTCTACTGTACATTAACTCCGCCAACAAGTGCCGCTGTGCATTTAAACACTGATTAATTTCTAAACAGCCGTTTATCCATTTCAGTAATTTATTTATTTCATCTTTTCTTTTTTTTTCTCCATTTCAAACAGGGCCTCGAGATCGACACATCAGAAACTAAGCCTCAAAATGGATTTATGAGGAAATAAACACAAATCAGAGTGTAGTGATTTGAAAGCTGGGGATAATTATATTTTTAAATCCACACAGATCCTGTTAGGCTTTGTGGCTTAAATAACCATCATAAGGTGTGTGAAGAACACCGGACTTGCTACTGAATGCTGATTAGTATCTGTCTCTCTTCCTCTCTTTCGCTCTGTCCTTCCAAAGGAAACTGGGACACGTGCGACTAGCTTTCATTCTGACGCTACACGCAAAACCACAGCGAGCTTTAGCAATCAAATCAGGTCAGAATATTCGAAAGGAGACAAAAGTGGAAAGGTTTCGCTGTATAAAATGGAAAATGAATCAACAGTTAGTGCTGGACATTCTCATTTCCTCAAATCACACCACAGAATTGTCAATATTATTCTATTTCCTACTGCCTTCTTAATGTTTTTACTATTGTACATTTTTTCTTTCTTTTGTTTCCTTAGGTATATGTTTTTCCTACTAAAAAAAAATCTTTTTTTTATTTTAAAAGTTTTTCTTATAATTTGTATAAATGAATTTTTAATTCAAATTTTGAATTAACCCTAACCCAATTTTAAAATTCAAATTTTAAAAGAACATTTTTTTTCCTCTCAAAATGTTTTTTTATTTTTGTCTTTTTTTATAAGTAAGTATGATCTTTATATTCATTTTCTTTATATATTTATATTTAAAAGGTTTTTTCTTTACTGTTTTTCATTAGAAATATTTTTTTTAGAACATCATTTTACTTATCCGAAATTTTTTTTTTTTTTTACATTTTTCCATAGCAATATGAATTCCCTAAGAAAACATTATTTTCTTGGGGTTTTTTTTCTTAGATGTAAGATTTTCCTAATCAAAAATTTTTTTAATGCTTGATTTTGTTTGATTTTAATTTCATTTTATTTCTATGATTTGTTCCTGATTTTTCTTTCTTTCTTGTTTTTACTTCCGAGTGTGAAATTTCAAATTTCAAAATGTTTTTATTGCACATGTTTTCGTTTTTAACAAAAAATGTTTCAATAAGAATTTTTATTGAACTTAGCAACATGATTTCAAATATCTTTCACTTTAATCCTCAATAACTCAAAAACCAGTAAATAACCCAAACAGAAAGTCAATAATTGTTATAAACAGATAAATAAAATTCTAGCATGTGGATAAATGAATTGTGTTAAATTTGTGATATATATATATATATATATACACTTAGCTATACTTTAAACAATTTACAATGCAGCAAAAACAGTTAACATTCTTACACCTGCAGTTCAAACCAAACTCTAAGTATAAAAATAAGAATGAAATCCAGTGTTCGTTTTAAATGATGAAGTATTTTTAAAGAATACAGCAGTGGTGTAAGAGTGTTAGTCGTGCGTCCTCTGATTCACCATTATAGAGCTACATTAGAGCCGTATCTGAGCCACAGCGCTGCAGCAGGAACCCGCTCTCTTCCTCATCCTCACGCTGCGACTCTCATAAACTCCACTGACATTTCTGTCCCTGCAGCAGAGGCATGCTGAAGATGAAGAGACTCACTGACATTCAGGGTAATGAAAAGGCTGAGAGACTCACACCGTGACCCCGACTCCATCCACACACTGCTTCTGACTATTCATCACCACTCAACTGCTTACATAAATAAACAAACCTGACTTATCTGCTGGATAAGAGAAGCCTGGAGAGAGAGAGAGAGCGAGAGAGAGAGAGAGTGAGAGCGAGCGAGCGCACCCCCGGCCTGTACACTGCTCTGCTTTCAAGAAGAGAAGAAATATTCAATAAAAAATAAGAACAATCATGGAGTCTGCTGCTAGGATCAGTAACTCAAGCGAAAAAGTGAACTATGTATTACACAAAAGCTGAATCAAAAAAGTTTGCTTGGGACTGTGTCAGTGTTTTTAGTTTTATTTTATTTACTTGGATTTTATTTCAATTTATTCTGGATTTGATATACATCTGATGAATAATTGTATACATTTATTATTTCTAATGCTTATTATTTTTACATATCAACGTTTTGTTTGTTTTTATGTTTATTAAAAATATTAAAATTTCTAATATCTATGTTTCTTTGCTTGTTTAATACATCTATAAATATATATATATATACAGACACTTTCAATTATTATATTGTACACACACACACATATATATATATATATATATATATGCTTTTTCCAATCAAAAACTTTTTAGTACTTTTTTTTTCTTAAGAAAAAAAATTCTTTAAAAATTTCCCCCCTCTTTTTCTCTTTAGAAGTATGATTTTTCCAAATAGACAAAACCAGGTAAAAAAAAAAAAAAGAGGTTATGAGGGTCTTCTCCAGCATCTTTACTCCAAACGTTAAGCCACACTTCAAACCCTTCAAAGCTTCCGTCTCTATCAAACACACACTGCAGGCCAGGTGCTCGTCTCCAGGCTGACACTTTCTTCCTTTCCGCTTGGGTGGCTCTCACAAAAAAACTAAACAAAACGAAACAAAAAACAAGTCTGCATCCAGCACGACGCTTCAGCTTCGAAGTCTTTCACAAGAAATCTTTTGCATCACAGAGGCCTGATGGAGGAGGAGATCAGATCAGACCGACAAGGCTGGGATTTTCTCTCCTGCTCTTCTGGAACAAGCGCAGTAATTCCTCCTGCTGTCCAGACTGTCACTCCGTTAATCAGAGGCTGCCACGCTCTGAACGGACGAGGGGCCACTCTCTGGAACATTCGGCGTTCAAGCTCCATTAGCCGCTCCGTTCCGTGTAGAGTCCTTGAAATCGGAGCATATAGAAAATGGAGGAGTGGACTGAGCTAAGTGGGTCGGATATGCACGACTCGCTCGAGTCGGGTCTCTCGTGATGTCGTATTTACAGGAGCCTTCTCCAGCTTTCAGTCCTTTTCACCTGGTAGCATCGGAGGATGGTGTTAATTGCTGGAATGAGTGGATTAAAGGGCGATAGCGGCAGTAATGGTACCATCAATGGCTCAATCACAAAGAGAAAATGGCTCTTATAACAATTATCATCCGGCACTAGTAAGCCTATAAGTGACTGAGAGGCACCATTACAAATTACAGGTGCACTTTCAAAGGTTAGTTTCTCATCTACTGGAGAAATATCTTTTATTTCATTTCCTTTATTTTTCCGTAAAAATAACGGCCCGCTCTCAATAGGCTTCCTGAGAAATTAACCAAATGAAATCAAATAAATGATCTTTTTGGCATGACGCTTAGGTTTCATTTATCCTCTCTAATTTATTCATAGATGACAAACATTTTAATTAATTTGACAGCCATGCATAATTGTAATTATACTGTTAAAAGATTTCTAATTAATTTCAGCCTCCAATTCCTCAACGTTCTCATAACCGAGTCATGGTCATTCACCCCTGCAGGAGAAACGCAGGCGGTCAATTTGCAAGTTATTATTGAGCTCCTGGGCACATTCGGAGGAAAAGTGTTAACCATCCAGGTCTGTGCTTAACCATGCCCGACACATTCACAACCCACTTTAAACACAACACAGCAGGATGTGCTTTCCCTCGCATCCATTTCACTCGAGATTCTCCCAGAGTTTGTCTAATCTACCATGTATAATTTGTGATATACCACCGTCAGGAGATTTTCCCATGCGTCATTTAGAGCGTAATGCAGGCAGAGCTGATAAATAATACGTCTGAAAAAAAATCACTGATGACACTGGGATGTATTAGGTAGTTAACCCTGCAACTGAATGGCACTCAAGAGACAACAAATCCTCCAAGGAGCAAGAAAATGTAAAATGCAAATTAAAAAAAATTTTAAACTAGCACAGATCTGGAATAAAGTACAAGGCTAGCATAGAGTGAAAATACAGAAAGCATACCTAGCATAAACGTGAAATATAAACAGTACAAGCCCTACATAGAGCGTGAATATACGTATGTGAAAGTTGATCATAGAGCAAAAATCTGAAAAGAAGAAGAAGAGCATTGGGCTAAAATATAGAAAACGCAAGGCTATCATAACAATGGGAAAAAATAGCACTGAGCTAAAACATAGAAGGCTAGTATAAAGATGGAGCATTAAAAACTAAAAGACTAGCATAGAGATGGAATCTTAAAAAAAAAAGAGTAAAGTTTAGCGTAGAACTGGAATATACAAAGCACAAAGCTAGCATTGAGGAATCTACACGGTAACAGAGCCGCACTTCAAAAAGATCAAAGCTAGCATAGCACAAGGTTAGCTTAAAGGGGAAATATAAAATGTACGAAGCCAGCTAACAAATCTATAAAAAGGCACAAGTTATTATGTAGATGGAATTAAAAAAGCACAAGACTAGCATTGGGCTGGAATCTACACAGGAAAGCAGCAGGCAAGAACAGAACCAAACTTTACAAAAGCTACAGCTAGCAAAGAGCTGGAGGGTAGAAAACACACAGCTAGCAAAGAGCTGGAGGGTAGAAAACACACAGCTAGCATAGAGCTGGAGGGTAGAAAACACACAGCTAGCATAGAGCTGGAGGGTAGAAAACACACAGCTAGCATAGAGCTGGAGG
>JAQQZR010000012.1:25001476-25034987 GCA_030068235.1 Notoglanidium macrostoma | reverse complement strand
GCTAGCATAGAGCTGGAGGGTAGAAAACACACAGCTAGCATAGAGCTGGAGGGTAGAAAACACACTGCTAGCATAGAGCTGGAAACTACACAGTAAGCAAGTATAGAGCCAGACTTTTAAGAGATACAGGGCTAGCATAGAGCATGCATGTAGAAGGTACAAGAATATCATGGAGAAAGGAGTAAAGTAAGATACAGCTATGACAAGGAAAGTACAAAGCTACGCTATAGCAGGGACACCATTCACAACCATTTTCCACTGCAACGTCATTTTCTTTCTGCTAATCACAGCTTCAGATCCTTCCTTTCCCAGGTCTTCTATCCATATACGTGACAGGGAAAGAGAGAGAGGGAGAACACACACACACACACACACACACACACACACACTCACACACACACACACACACACACACACACACACGCACTCACACACATAAAACTTTAGCATAAGTTCATTTTATAGGTAGGTTATTGTTATTGACACACTGAGCATGGTGTGAATGAATCTTAAGGTCAGTACCGGTGCCTTTCTTTCTTAGATATTAGACTGAAATGTGATCAAAGCAGCATGGTGAAGACACACACAGGAGGGAATCGCGTCAACGAAGACGAAGACGTCAGCTTTTGAAGTAATAATCTCCTGCGAGGATTTTTTTTTCTCATCAGGATATGAGAATAATTTCCATGTACAGAATAAATAGAGCACTGGGATGTTCGCTTGAACGATTTAACACATTGTGGATGGGTTCAGGTCGGGAACGAGGTCCGAATGACGAGGGACGACTGACTGCTCAAGGTTATGAGCGTTGTAAGTGCACGTAGTTCAGGATTTAATACCGAAACGAATGAATGAATTTGTTCGTATGAATTATTGTGACAGTTACGCAAGAGTTTGCCTAAAACAAAGGCGTGTTTTCATTACACGCGATTCTGACTTTGCGCAACAGAGATGTTTCTCAATCTGATCTCAATAAGAAAAAAGAAGTGAATAAAATGATGACGCTCATCCTTCCCGTTGTGTTTGCGCTGAATGAACAAAAACATCAGCGTGTTTTATTCATAAGACAACTCAAAAAAGCAACCTCATTATCATTTTATGCCCTTGATTGAGTCTCTCGTGTCCTACATATCATCGTAGGATGCGCTGCATCAAGTGCTATTTTATAAGCTGCTGTTGCATCATTCGGGTCAAAGCCGTGTTGGTCACCGGATTGGCAGTGATTAATGGGAACAACTTTTTAGTTTTCATTTTAAAATGGTCTCTTGCTCGTATGTTACATTTGACAGCGAAGAAAAAAAAGCCCTGTTTGTGTGAGATCAGGTTTGGCATTTCGCTGCGTTGCCATGTCAGCTCATTTCATCTAATTAACTAAAATATCTTGAGAGATCCTTCATGTCTTGATGCACTTTCCCGACATTTTCCTCTCCTGCCCTTCACGGAATCTTCTAAATAGTCAGTAAATAGCTGGCCGCTATCAAAAACAATGTTAATCAAGCTTTCAGACAGACGCCCCGGCTGCGTTCTGATGCCCGCAGGACGTGAACGTACAGCCGGCTCTAGCTGCGTGTTTGTTCCGCTCCCTGGCCGAGGCTTCCTATCCCACAGAGCCGAGACGCCTGACAAAGCGTACACGTCCTCTCTCTTTCTTTTTACTCTTTCTGGCGCTCTCTCCCCAAGGGCAGGAGGAAAGTCATTTTCATGCTCTGCTTTCTCCATCCAGCACAGCATCTTTGCCACTGTGAAGGCACTGAGCGTGGAGAGCTCTTTCGCAGGGGGTCAAGGCAAAACGATTCAATCTGGGACAATTTTAGGCTGGCTTTAGGAGTAGGACAGCGCTCAGCGCTAACGGGTTTTCATAAATATGTGAAAACGTGTTTTGAAGCATCTTTGTAATGTACAGAAATCATGAAGGATGGGGGGGGGGGGGTTAAGAACAAATTTCCATATCATTTTTATCTGCATTATGCTGAAAATCCAGGCGAAATACGAAATAGAAAGAAACGGATAAAAATACAAACAAACAAGTAAATAAATAAAAATCAATACACGAGGAGCTAAATAAATAAATAAGCAGAATAGCATACAAACAATAAATAAGTAAAAACAAGAACATGATGGGCAGAAAGATAAACATACGGACAATAAATAAATAAAAAAAAATGCAGGAAGGGACAAATAAACAAAAAGATAAGCATACACAATGTACACATACAAATAAACAAATAAATAAATACATTTCTCTCGCCGTTTTTTCAGCCTTTCTTTTCTGACGACGGTTAAGATACAGAAAGAAAAAAAAACCATCTTAATTAGCTAACAAATACCAAACGCTATACCAACTTTAACCACCAGAGGCAGCTGTTTTTTTTTTTTTTAAATCGAACACAACTGTTGGTGTTTTATGAAAACAGCAGTAAGAATGTGTAGCAGAAAAACATTCAATCGTGAGGAAACTGTTCATAGCTGTTATAAAGTAATTAACGCTATAACGTACGCGCTAATTGGAGCTAACTTGTCTCAGCACCGTCCCACAACTTTAAATGTAACTGTGAACATGAATGTAAAACATTTTTAATCCTAGTATAAAAGGAATGAAACACTTCAGGGAGTGCTGTAACTGGAAAAACATCATGTTGTGTAGTGGTACGAGTAACTCGGCTGTGCGTCTGCCGCATCACATCACACCAATGCTTCACCATGAGGAACTTCCTCTCACATTATAAATTGCATTGCAGTGTGAAATGTCATACAACCAGCTTCGTCTCACAGAAGCTATTACCCGTCTGACAACACAGACGTGTGTTTTCTCGCAGTGACGCGTTCCTAGCCGACGACGCGCAAAGCGTGATGCGTCCCGACGCTCCAGGATGGGAACATGTCAGTCTCTGTTTGCACGTCGTTGTTCGAACTAATTCATCGCAGGCCATTTCGGCGTCTCGCAGGAAGGAGAAATTGTGTTTTGCTTTGTGCAAATGAAAGGAATAAGCTCTCTATCTCCGCCGCCAGCCGCCAAGTGCCTTTGAGTGACAGAGATTGCCGAGGATAAGGTTTCAGGCCGCAAATTTTTCCAGGCAGAAACACTTTGCAAATCGGGCTTACCGCTGAGGCATAAAGAACGGGCTAGGGGGAGGAGTGACGAGTTTTCACTCCCCGAGAAAAGTTTGCCTCTCAAATGGTGTCAGGGTAAAACTTTCTGCTAACATGTTCAGCACACGAGTGTCAGGACAAACCTAAACATCCCGCTCCCCAGACTCGAGCTAAGTATCATAGCACGTTAGGTAATCTTTAGTGAATCTTTTAAACAAACCAGAGGAGCTCCGCTGACGTCAGTTTCGCTTGCGTGTATGATGAATCCCGTTTACTGAGCTATACTTGGAACCATTAGCAATCACATTGTTTTAGCTACATGTCCAAACTGTCAGTTTCTACTTTTTATTAATGGTATTACGGATTGCCAGATGGTCTTTAATGCACTAAAGAGAAAGAAAGAGCAGGTCGATTTATTGTTTCGGCAAATGAACATCAAGTGGAGTGAACAAGTCAGCTGTATAAAATGTCAACGTGTGTTCATTTTATGCACTGAACTAAAAAATTCTGAGGCGCAATCTGTTTATATTGAAACGTTTGTGACATGCTAAGTGATCCCGGTGCTAATTTTGTACCCGGTGCTCTATTTTTTGTTAAGAAATTAGCAGATGCGTGCCGCTCAGACATCACAGGGACACACTGTTATCGCTAGCGAAGGTCCATCTGGAGAACAGTCTCAATGTCTCGTTATGAAAGTTGGAGATTTGGATGCTGATCTGTTTGAGCAGATGAAGAAGACTAAAGCGCCGCCGCATCAACCATTGTATTCGGAACTCGATTTCACATTTCACAGTTCCTGTGCTGTGGCTCGGAAAAGCACAGATGCCCAGAGCAAGGTCATATTTGTATGGTTAGGTCTCCGAATCTGATAAAAAAAATACAAAGAAGATCACCGTGAATAATTTCTGCGCAAATAGTGAAGAAAAATGTCAGAGACCTCAGGCTAGGCGGTCGTCGTACGAGTTTTTGACGACTGGGAATTCCCAATTCAATGTCAGGGTTTTCCGAGTACAATGGTTGCAGGATCGATCCCACTTCTATCAGGAGGGTGTTGAATAGCATTGTGGGTAATGTACGGTAGGAAAGGATTAACCAAAATAAAAATAGACGAAAGACGAAACACACAAAAAAAACCAACTTAGAACTTTGTTACGAAATAAATCGTAGGTGTAATCGAAGATCACATTTTAATGATAAAGATTAAAGGTTGAATATGTAGGATTTAGGCTCTGTTAGCAGAAATGGAATATAATATTCGTAAGTTTATTTTCATCAAAGAAAAGTCCTACACATCTACACTTTATCATACAGTTATAAAGCCTAGAATAAAAAAATCTCCAGGAATCGGATTTTATCCAAGAAGTTAAAATAGTTCATCTTTTCCTCCTGGCCTTCATGTCCTGGTTTCTCCAACACTGTGCTGCTTCAGCCTCGTGCCTAAAACCTCGAGGAACTGGCCCGTGTCCCGTTTTTCTTATCGACTGGAAGGAAGGGCTGCGCTAATTGAGTCAATATCAGGTGTTAGTCATTAAAAGACAACAATAATTAACATTGTGTGCTAGGAACAAGGTTTTATCATTTAAATGAAAAACTGTGAAGGAAAAAAAATTGTCCTGCCTACATTATTCAGATTTATTATAATTTCTTTTTTTTTTTTTTTAAATGTTCAATATATTTCACTCTGGCTACAGCTCAGAAAAAAAAACAAAAAAAAAAAACATTTTTATTAAATAAATACCGCAGACTTGTGTTGCATTCAACATTCATTAGAAATCAGTCACAAGTGCATCTAGCTCAATATTGACCACCTAAACACTAATTCCCTTTTTAATATGTACTTTCCGAATTACTGTCAACTTGTATCGCTAAGTGTGATAAGATCCGTATACCTAGGGATTTAATCTTTCATAGTAATAACATCTCAGGCTGCGAGGCTTCAGATCTCTGTAGACTTAGCCATAGCAACCCATAATCATCAGCTAGATTTAATTATTTCACAGCAGTTGAATACTAATGTTGATCGGTGTTGTCAGTGTTAGAGCCTCGCATAAGCACGCCGCTTTTCTTTGACACGGTTGCCTAGGATGATAGCGTAGTCAGAATAAAGCTTTACAGGAATGACGGGAGTTGCTGGATTCATCGGTGTCCTACATGAGAAAGGCCTCATGAAACGTTGGCAAACTGATAAAGAAAAAACAATATGTATGTTTGACTACATCATTCTGGATTCTGATTGGTCAGAATCGTGGTGTTGGTTACTTTTCTGTAACAGCAAATCCGACACACCAAGCTTAAGAAACGTCGTCGATCATTTCACCATTGAGTAGTCAAGTCGTTGTTTTCAGCTCACTGGGAGCCTTTTATGGAGTTTTGTGGGCGTCGCCTAATGCAAATCAGCTGTGACGTGAATGGTAAATTTGAGAAAATCGGTTTTACTTTTATGTAAACGTTTCTGAATACGCCGGGTCATTTCACGTCTGTTTGGCCTATGAAAACTATTTCCGTTCCTTTTCCAGCGTACACGATTGCGTGATCTGAAACAGGAAGTTTCCATACATGTGCGCTTTAAGCCTTCCTGCTGGTTTACAGTGAATCAGAGAGGTTCGAGGTCGATAACAAGCCTCTTCAGATCCACGAAATAAGAATGAAAAAGCGGAGAAATCTCCTCAAAACATTTTCACTGTGTATACAAATACGGACGTTCACGCGTACAGAGTACGGAGATGATAATTACGACATAGTGGAAGTGTTTTTTGTAACATCGATGACAAGAAGTGGTAATCACGGCGTCTAGGAATTACAATATTTTTTCCGACAGCACTTGAATGCAGCAATAGTTCGGTAGTGAAGCAGCATTAGTAATGAACATGCTTTGCTATGCACTAGCGTAACCAGACTTTCCACATTGTATAACAATCATTTTAAGAAGTAATCTATGGAGGGACAAAATCCGCATCCACTGAAACACCAATATTGCGAGCCATAAGGAGCAAGCTACAAAAAAGTCATAGCAAATGTAATATTAGCTAAGAAGTAACTCAAGTGTTAGCTAGCTGACGCCTCAGAGATGTTGTAGTGGTCGCGCGTTTATTATTCAAACTAGCCTGTTACGACCACATTTAACAATTCGTTCCGTTCTGCATCGTATGGTTGCCACTCGCATCATAACCACGTTTCTAAAACTCGCCAACCTTCCTCTTTTAACAGTGAACTGGTTAATAAAGCTTTAGATGGGTGTGTACGTGAAACATCCCTTGAGAAGTCATTATTATTCAGGCTTCTTTGCAGAACTGCAGCATCAGCCTGAAACTTTATAAACTCCCCTGTAGACACACCAGACATGTAGGCAAAAACACACACAGACTGCTCGCACTCACTTATGCACAATTTCAGCCTATTTCTGTATGAAAGTGTACACAGAAACAGGACGTCTGCCAATTTGCTTGACGACTTCCGAAAGCAAAGGTGGCAATTTGTCTGCGCTATTTTTGCGAGCCGGCACAAGAACACTCTTGCACTTTTAACACAGCCAGAGCTCCTTGACAAGGTAATCAGTGGCTGACTCAGCCGCGAATAAGCCTGGCCAGAACGGCACTAATACAGCAAGACATGTTCAAGGTTATTACTTCTGATATAACGCTGCTCCTTCACACTTTCTCCTGGAGCTGAAGCACAGCACACACCGGGGCTAAAAAAAAAAAAAGAGAGAGAGAGAGCAAGAATATCACATCATCCTTTCATTCTACTCTTTTCTCATCTTCAGTGTAATCTAACAATGGCGTGTCATAAAATAGGCAAGGACAGTGGAATCAAGTCTATATAGCTTCGTGGAATTTTGAAATTATACCCTGTGAATTGCTCGGCTTGCTCAGGAGCTCGGACGAGTGACTCATTTCGAGGTCGTGTGTTTTATACGGTATGTTTCAGCCTCCAGGAACACAATCTGACTTCTTTGCCTTTGAAAGGAAAAGAAAAAAGAGGGTTAAGAAAGGCAGTAAAAATCACGCATTCAAGGATGCATTGTAATGGCATTTTTCAATAATATTTAAATTAGAATGTTAAGGTAAACAAGCAAAAAAAGAACGACACAAGAGGAAAATATTAGGATCATGTGCTATTTCCTAAGCTGCCTAACCATTATGGGAATCTTAATGATAATCAAATTGGCAGAGATTAATGTGATAATTAGGATATTCATGCAGCTCTATATCAGCAATATATTAGACAGCTATTAGTTTATGTTTATTTCAATACTTGCCATCTTCTAATTCGAATATAGTTATAGAATAGTCTTTTAACAGCAAGGGGAAACAGTATTTCCTTCTTTAGTCCACATTTTCTATCCCTGATGTTTTCTCAGTTTTAAAGACGCGTGTTTGTGTTTGAAGTTGATTGAGAAACGCCGTCCAGAAAAATGCATGTAACTTGTAACCTGTGTAAATATTGACATAATTTTATAGTTTTGCGCTCTGGCCAATAAAATTGTAGTAGGTGAAATCTTTCAAATCGTCAAGTTTGATAGATACATTATCTTCGTGATCCTTCAACAGAATTGAGGAATTTTAATCCTCAACATTGTTTTAAAGCACTTTAATGAACACTATCTAAGCTGGTTACTCCAGAAAAACGTGCAAATTTTCTTCTGCTATAAATCCGCGCTGCTGGAGAAGTGATTTTTAAAGGTAGCAGGGAAATCCTGGTGTCGGAATGAGGCTGGGGATTCCCTCTTTCTTGGAATCCTCATTTAAATATTCTAAAAATAAGATTCTGATGGACTCTTTCGAGACCCTCCTCGTAAACAATATGTAACTGTAACTATCATTTTATACAGGCTTGTGCTAGTCCTGTTTATTGTAATCATGTATTTGTAATGCATTTATGATGCATTATAAATACAATTTCACAAGAAGGTTATTCTCACACTCAAACCATTATATATTGTAATAAATGAAATGAAGGCCCACTCCTATAATTGCAAAGTAATGAAAAAATCCACCGTTAGTATGTATAATTAACCTTCAGCTCATGAAGAAATGTGTGCACAGCAACACGCCCACAGGTAAAGGACAAAGAAAGGTATGTCTTTATAATTACATGCTCTATGTCTCTGCCTTTACCTGGCTAGTGGGCACAATTGCCCAGACAGGCCTTTGAAACACTCCGAGACAGGCCAATTAAATGGAGTTAATTGGCCACTTCAAACTGAAAGCCTGAGGCGCGTTTCACTATACACACTGACCTCTTCTACTCAATCGCACTTACCGTGTAACACCTAAATACTCTCTTTTTAATCGAAATTCGAACCATGTTTGCTAAATTATGTGTTACACCAATGTGTCCATGATTAATGGAATCATTAAAATATTGATGATGGACACAGCTTCTGCTGCAATCACTGACCTAAGTAAAAGCAAATATCACATGTAACATGTAAGATGGCGCAATTGAGATATTAATACAAGGCTTTTGAGCAGTGCAAGAAAAAAACGATTTCCCAATATCGCAAAACTGCGAAGTTGAATCTTGACGATGCCATGTCATAAATGACCGAGAACCAAGGGAGCTAAACTGACCGTGCTCTCCGGGTGAGAGGGACATACTCTTTCTCCCTTGTCAATCACAGCGACACTAGACATCGGTGTCTGTGAGCTCATGTATGTGAAAGAGGGTGGATAGCACTTTCCTGTGAGTATGTTTATATTCTTGCCAGGATAAACGTCTGCACTTAACTATATATCTATAATGTAGTAACTGCAGCTACTTCAGCAACAAGTTAGAAGTAACAAATATAAATTCACAAAGTATCTCTAACCCTAATCCTTCCTTTGTAGCTATAATACGGAAACGAGAAAAATTGATTTAAAAAACTTCGTTGTACTATAGGAGGTGAACGGTATTACTTTCTTTTCGCACAGCTGATAAAAAAAAAATTTTGTACAATTTTTGTACAATAATACAAAAAGTTTTGTCTAATAATGTGTGAAATATATTTGATTCATTGTTCCAGGTATGATGTTAATACTGCATTACCTACTACTGATAGAAAACATACCAGTCCTAAAATGTGGTACATTCGACAGTTCACCTTACATCATGTGCACAAAAGGAGGATGCAGTGTGTGATTTATTCCTCCACTCTCTGCACCTTCCCCCCTCTATTTGAAGAGACGCCCAGCCTTGGAGACACCGCATTAGGTTCATTTGTGGCAAGACCTGGAAAATGAATGACACTCGGCCTCCCTGACTCACCCTAGACCTTGTGGTGAGACGTCCAATTTAAACCACGGTGACCTTTCTGGGAAAAGAAATACCAGGAGTCTCATTATCAACCTGTGCCGAAAGAGGGAGCTTTCAAATGACACTCCTAATGGTCTCACCTCATCTGTATATGTCAGCATATACTGTAGCTAATTATATACAGACACTTTATTCTGGCATTATGCATACTGAAACAGGAGGAGGGGGAGAAAAAAATGAGAAAGCGCATTAGGGAAGCGGAAGTGTTGAAATAATGCATAAAAGATTATGAGCATGTTAATGGCATGCTGTTTAGTTGCCAGTTGCACTGAAATTGGGCTTTGTATTAGTGGAACACCTGGCTTGGTTGTTATATTATGGGGAAATTATAAGCAAAAAAAGGGAGATCGCAACTCATTACTTCAATATTATTCGGTTCTATCTGCCATCCATTCATCGTCAGTGATAAACATAGGATGAACGTGACATAGCTAAGAGTCCAAGAGATAAAGTCACTACTAGCGGTAGATGTTCTGCATATGATCCATGATCATATGTAATAAAAACTAAGTGTACAAAGCAGGTCTACGTCAGGCTATGTACTGGTTTTACAGCATAAAAGTGTTCTAACGTTCTTTTCAGTGCAGCAGAAAGCTAAAACTGTAGCTAACATGAAATACTATTAGCAGGAAATATTACTTGTATTAGCATGCTGCCGTCAATGTGTAAATAAACTGAAATTTCTAGTGTAGCTTGACGTAAAGATCAGCTGGCAGACTTGTAATACTTATGTATTATACGCTGTTATGCATTTTAATATTGCGCAATGCTTCACAAAGAAATTTCTAGGTAAGTGTAATTGTTAATTTTTGAAAATCTTTAGGAGTTTTGATAGCTACAGCTGTATCTCATAGCCGTTCTTTACCCACATTAAACTTTAAATCGCTAAAGTCACAATCTGAAAGCCATTTGTTTGTGAGGAAAGCTTGCTTCCGAGGAATATTAGTACCAAAGCAATGTGCTGAGCTTTACAGAGAGCTATGGTTACCAGATTATATCCCTCTGAGAGTCTAAACTAAATCTTCTTGTTTTACCCTCCATTAAAACAGTACAAAATGCTGAGAGCGACAAAACTCCACAAAGAAACAAGGAAAATAGGCAATAACATCTACTTATGAGACATGACGCTCTTCTTTTCTCCTATTCCTCCAGTTTGGTATCAGGTTTCAGTATTAATGTGCGAGCTGGAGTTGATTAGCATCTTAGCGAGCTTCTTTATAGACAGTATCAATGAAAAAAAAAAACGAGTTCAAGTTCAAAGGTTGGATGGAGGACCAAGCGGTAGAAAGACAGCCTTGAGCAGTTTCCATGAAAGAGATCTCAAGCATAAATATTCATCAAACACACGCACGCAGGGTGTATGAATCACCGATCACGCCTTGATGAGGTCACGTTATTCAAACAAGGAAATGGAGGACATCCATGCTCGCGTAGCCTACAGGGTTGCTGTTGTTGCTGAGGCTTTTTTTTTCCCTAAAGTGGAAGATTTTCATACTCGGATCATCACTAGGGTGGACGATTTCCACACTGGAGAAAGATATGCATTACTTTTTTCTGGGCCACCGGCCAGAGATGGGGACCTGAGGACACAAAATGCTTATACAGGCAAGACAACAGCAGAAGCCTGTCTTTATTAATTACACGCAACCCTGAGGTCTGAGAGCTAATTTGGCAACAGGGACAAATATTAACATGGAGCAGCTGCTTTGCTTCATCAGGACAAGCTCTCTTTTACTGACTGTTCATATTGAAATTGTACTATTCTTACAATAAGAGGTAACTTTGCGATAATGAAGATAGAGATAGATAATGAAGATAATGCCTAGTGGAAAGTTCCACATAGCATAGCTTTACCATTTCGTTTACTTTAGTATGCAGAATGCTAGCTAGCCAGATGGCTTTTAGCAAATAGAAAATAAAGAATCCTTAGTATTTTAACTTTTGGTACAAACTTTTGGTACTGGGGGCTAGCTTGCAAGCTAGTGGCTAGCTGCTAGCAGGATAAGTTAGCTAGCGTTATATATGTGAAGCAGTCCAAATATAAATAATGTTTTTGACCAAATCTACTTTGACACCTCATAATGTCTTTCTTTGTTCTTAGTTCACGCTCATTTTTAACAGTGCATAGCTTTGCATGCTGTCACGAAGTATATACTGTAATTTTCATGGAAAATTTCATGGAAAAGTTATTTCCAATAGCCGACATGTCAGCTCTATGTAGGCAAGCTGCCTCACTTCCGGATTCGGTCAGGGAGGTCGGAATGTCAGAAATTCCCACTCAGCGGTGACTTTTGTGAATTATTCGCATATGAACGGAAACATTGTGCTCTACGTTTAAGGAAGGAACTGCAAACAACACTTTAGGAATAATTAATAGGAAAGTACCCAACGTTTCGCCCATGAAGCCGCACGACATACTGTATAAATATATATGAAGCAAATAAAGAAGGAGGATAATTGGGGCATTAAAATAGACCTGAACTTCATAGTGTACTAACATAGTCAGCAAAAAAAGAAAAGAAAAGGAGAAAAAAAAAAAAGCCAAGGGAGCCTCTGCTAAATGTGCAGCGCTTGTACTACCACTCGAAACAAATGAGGATGTAAGGAGAAAGCTAGACTGCATGCATTATCTTCCCTTAAATGCCCCATTAGGCCAAAGACACAGGATTATGAGGAGGCTCATTAGTTAGCCTATTCCTCACTCTGCCATACTATCTCTTACAGTCTTCCCCCTGCCGAGCTCATACAAGCTGTGTTTAAGCAAGAATGTCTACACAGCAAGAGAGAGAGACGGAGAAACAGAATTTACAGTATCGTTCCGGATCTAGCAGATGTTATTGCAATGCGTTAAAAAAAAGAAAAAGAAAAAAGAAAAGAAAAGAAAGCGCTTCCTATTTAATTCAAGGCTTCACGAGAATAAATCCTGCAACTGTGTCTCTGTCTCTAACTCTGTGGTACGGCTAAATTACTAACCTTCATTGCACGACCTGACAGCCTGGCTAATACGCTAACGAAGGTAGCATCCAAAGCCAAATCTGATTACAGCCTTGGCAAACTAAACACATTTCTTTAGCATTTTCAATCCCTCGAGCTAAAAGCACCTTCCTGGTGCACACGGGATGAGACAGTAGAGGGCATAGAAAGTGGGATTAGCTTCCCAATAGCTGTAGAGCTCTGGAGTCACGCTAGCTTAGCGTCATTTCCATGTCATACGCGACAGTGACATGACCGCACCCTCTCGAGCTGCCAAGTAAGCTTGACATTGAACGGTCAGTGGCCAAATGACAGGAAAGGAGGATCAAGTGGATTTTCTTCCCACTTGATGCAGGCATGGAGGACGATCTGCTTTGCTCTGTTGCGTCTTAGCACGATCAAGCCATGCAGGCAAGCCACGAACGGAAGCTTTGTTTCAACAGCCAAGAGTTTTAGGCTTGCGTCCTGGCCAGTTGGCGTTTTCATTCATCCAGGTTAACATCGGTGACAGCATCGTGTCCCTTGAGACACCAGTTCTCCAGATTTGACATTCTACCGTGTCGTGTCAAAGCAAGAGGGTTTTTTTTTTCCTCCTCTGGGATTTGATGGCAAAAGATAAGCTCAAAGGTGCAAGATAGATAGGAAGAGAGGAAGAGAGTGGGAGGATTATGAAAACCAAATCCAACGTTGTCAAGTTCTATATTTCTCACCCATCGTCCTGTTGTACTTCACTATGTAGGTGTAGCTTCCAGGTGGACATGTTACATGGCTGTATCTCAAAATCATGTTCATTAGAGTTTGGGATTCTTGGGAAGTATAGTAGTTATTAAGATGATTATGTCACGATGTAAGTATTCAAGCAGAAATAACCATGGTGTTGGAAAATAATCAGCAGCCGGATGATGTCATGCAACCTGAGTTACTGTTACCACCCCGACGTTGATTAT
This sequence comes from Notoglanidium macrostoma, assembly GCA_030068235.1. Classification (NCBI taxonomy): domain Eukaryota; kingdom Metazoa; phylum Chordata; class Actinopteri; order Siluriformes; family Auchenoglanididae; genus Notoglanidium; species Notoglanidium macrostoma. The sequence continues at coordinate 25,021,680 of JAQQZR010000012.1, read as the reverse complement.
TTTCATTTAAGAGCTTGTCCCAAAGTGGTTTATTCATCTTTTGGCACTGCAATTAGCTAACAATTCCTTTTTTATTAGAAGAATCCATTCTGGTGACTTTCTGAGCCGCTGAGACTTGATTTTTTTTCCCTTTAATCTGTCAACCGCTTATATATGTACATATAAGGGATCGCCATATGCGCCGTTATCTAACTCCGATGGATGTTATTTTATAATTTCGTATGGGGCAGAAGAAACGATGAAGTCAACATCTTCAAACTATGAAGCGAAAAGCGTGCAGGTGAATCTGCTATATTTCAATTTCATATAACGATTTCTCATATTTATTATTCAATAGAAAGCACCGACTGAGTCAAGTTTTGAATTAGTTTTTCATCAAGCGAGAAAATAAAAGCGATCCACCCGGGAGCGGACTCCGGGTTTTACTGTACGTAAACGGAGAAAGAGATTCTCAGTGGCTCTGGACTCAGAGCTGTTTCTGGGCCAGGCGTGTAATCTTAAGCTCATCAGTGCTGCACATTGATCACTGCCTATGAGAGAATACCAGTAAATCAATCACAGCAGTCAAGGTAAAGATAGCATAGACACTGCAGATCATCCACTCATCAATAAAGCAGCGTTTCCAATCAATGGCCTTCAGCCCGGAGTGCAGAATCGGGCTGGTGCAATTCTACCATCGGCTCTGGAGTAAATGCAGGAGAAAATAGCTGCCAGTTATCTATTGTTTAACGCAATCAGCGGGGTCGGTGCCATTTCTGTGTCTCGCTCTGCCTTTTAAATAAATTTGAGGTTGGCTGATGTTAAGGTGTAAGTTCTGGGGCAGCAACTCTGGCATTTGTGAATTAGCTGCTTTGTTTAGCTCAGAAGGAAAATCTAAAAGCAATAAAGCTGTAACAATGCTTCAGAGGCTGAAGCTTGTGTGCACACAATCCACAATAGAAAACGTTTAGTATTAGCACGTGCTGGATCAAGTGCTATTTTACAAGCTGTTAATTCAAGTAAACCAAAGTGAATTAACAGATAATTACATTTAGTGCAGCAATAGTTAATGGGAATATACAAGACTCCTGTTAGACGTTTATGTCAATGCTTGCCTTCTTCCCAATCCTAGATCCTCGTGGGATTCTTTATTAATTTCTCATTTTTAATGTCTTTTATGTTTGACAGCAAAGAAAAACGTAATTTGGATGGAATCTTCAGTCCAGATTTTCTATCCCGGTTTTTTTTTGCCCCCCAGGATTAATGTGCATGTGTTTAAAGGTGGCCATGTAGACACTACTGAAAGGAAAAAACGTCCATCCTTGGAAGTGTGACCTCCACGCAGGTGATCGTACTCGCAACCCGAGTCTGAATACGAGGGACTTATAAATATTGATGTAACTTTTGGCTCTCTCTCATAACTATTCCAGATAAGCATACTGCCGTAATCTTTCATAAACAGTGGAAAATTAGCACATATCACAGACAACCTTTCTCCATGTCCTTCAGTCTCACTCAGTGCCAGATATCCTATTTAAGGAAGCAGACAGCCTAAAGAACAAGTATTATTCTCGCTATGAATCAAGCAGGCAGCCAATTAATTATGCTGTGATTAAAGCACTGGCTAACTAGATTGAAGTTAAGGAGATTGGGGTCAAAGAGTGTTAATTTATTTCTGCGAATTCCCATTTCTGACATTTTTTTTTTTCCATACACAAATTATCAAAGGCACCCCGCCATGTGCAAAGTGATTAATTCCATCACCTAATTGTTTTTGTGTCAAACTGTTTTGAGGGATGATGAACAATGAAACCATTTCCCCAGAATCTCCTTTTCTTCCATTCCTGCTCTGTTTCTCATTTTTTTCCCTCATCACCACGTTTAATTCATCTGTGCCAAATTAGCGGGCTGGAAAAAAAAAAAAAAAAAAAAAAAACAAAAACAAAAAAAAAAAAAAAAAAAAAAAAACCAAAATGACCTCACCATTTTGCGAGACAGTGATGAGAAAGTCTAGTCTCAGCAGCGGGTCCTGATAATGTCGCCGCCTAATTCCTGACAGCGGATGAAAGAAATGCAGGCCGGGCAAAAAAAAGGAGAGCAACAAGCGGGGCAATGTCGGAAAAAGAGACGACGAATCAGACAGAAAGGATGAGCGCCTTGTGATGTTGTTAATTGTGAGATTTCATACTTGTTTAAGCAGAGCCGCATCACCGACTTGGCACCCAAAGATTAAACTGAATTCTTCCTGCATGAACCCAGAAGGCTAATTATAAAATAACGTGCTGGCTCGTTCTCTTTTTTTCTGTCTAGACTTCTACGCTTCATTATCACAGCGCCGCTTCTGCAGAGATCGCGGAGACGAGCTACGAAAATCCTTCATGCTTATTCATGCGGGTTTGACGCTCGATCCCATTAATACAGGATTACGACACGGAGGCTACGTTTGCCTAAAAGGTGGACTGAAACAGAACATCGATAGCTATACTTTTTTGTTGCCGGTTTTAGCATAGAAGCATTTGACGCGTGCTAGCTCGCACGTTTCTAAAACGCTCACAAAAACATGGACTGGATTGTGATTCGAAGAAAGAAAGGAAACTGTGAAGAAAACTTATAGAGGAAGTTTAAATATTGCAACTTTCTCGCAGGGTTAGCAAAGATAACTCTCTTGACAGCCCGGAGAGCCGAGATACATCCGACCCTCTTTTGTGTAACAAAAAGAGAAAAAAGAAAAACCACCCTCTCTCTCTGTCTGAGAGTCCCTCGATGCTAATTGTCAGAAAATAAGCAGCACAGACTGTGAAATGTAAATCACCCCCTTCTTGTTTTCCCAATCTAATCATGCTTGGGCTGAGATAGATGTGCGCGTCTCGCGAGACGGCCCGGCTGAAGTAGCCCGTGTAGCCTATGATTCTTTGCCAATGGCAATAATGACTGCAGTACAGAAGGATCTAATTATATTTCACATTACTCATTAGCAAGTACACATTTAAGCGAAGCTGCATAATTTTCAATCATCGGCGAGGCTTTTAAGTTATTATTTTTGAAGGCTTTGTGTATCTTTCCTTCTGTCGCTGTAATGCATTATAAAAATCTATTTCGAGTCGGAGAACAACCTCATTAGTATGAGTCTCTCTCTGTCCCTTTTTCAAAGTGTCCCTCTTTTCAGTATGCCCATATTCAATTATACTGTTCACCATTATAAGCTGACACGAGTGCTGTGTCTGAATATATATATATATAAACACTCACATACACCACTATTTTGTTGTCTGAATTTTCAATGGATAAATTATTGGATATTCCTTGGATAGTTCGCTGAAAAGTACTTCCATTGTAAATGTCAGAACGCAGATTTTAAAAACGTTGACTGATTTGCTATAACAGCAGCTCCGACAGTAGTTTCAGCTGTAATTCAAATCGCATGTTGATGTTTTTGCTTGTTTGAACACGTTATCATTTTTAAAGTAAAAAAAAGAAAAAAAGACACAAAGGCACTTTTATAGTGGACGCTCCACATAATTAAGACAAACGGTATCTAGAATAAAAAACTTGGTGGTTAAATTTTCTTTAAAGAAGATATTTATCTAATATTTACGGTCTCTACAGGATAAACACCAAACAAAACCACAAAAATATGCTTCGAAAAATGGTGTTTGATGGCAAATTGCTTTGTTATCGGAGGAATTAAGCACTTCAGGCTGTCATGCTGTTATAGGGAAATAATCCTATATAATAGTTTCCTAAAAGCACATCCTCAACTGTTTTATTCCTTTGGATTGTTTATGGAACGGCAAGTTGTGATGATGTTTCATACTCTTATATAAGTGTAAAAGATTCAGTCACATGTCGAGGTAATCGTATGCCAACTATACAATGAACAAAGACACAACAAAGTGACTTTTCCTACTGAAAAGTTACCCAACCGCTGACCGGTAACCCTTCATTTTCCAGTTTTCATTAGAAGATGTAAACAAGGTCTGTACGGAATATTAATGTCGTCATGACCATATTGAAGCTTAAACGTCCATGAGAATATAAACAGTTTTCACATTATACACTCTATAAAGAGTTTCCTGTTGATATTTCTCCTAATTCATCCTAAGCATCCATTATCAGGTTGTCCAACTAATAAAAAGAGCCCAGAATGTACTCATAAATTATTAACAAACTCATCAAATCAAGTTTTATAGTCTAGACCTACTTCAGGGCCAGTGATGTAGCATGAATTGAAACGGGCAATAAATTCTGCTGCTGATGTCGAAGCCTGCCGCGATGGCATTTTTGCCATCTCCCCGAAGATGCCGTTTCTGTAGCACTTTAATTTGAAACAATGTCCCAGTGTGCTATAAGCAGAGAGCAGTCACGTAGAGCCTTTCTCCCCGGGGGAGCCGAGGCTCAGAGGAGGCCGACTATTTGTCATTTGCTACCAGATATAGTGCAACCTTGGCAAAGAAGAACACGGCGAATCATCAGGAACTAAAGTTTGGGTGAATTCAATGACACCTCGGTGAGGTCCTTTAGCGGGGGAGGCCTCATTAGAGCGGAAGGACGAGAGGACGTAACTTATGCATGTTAGTAGAGAATGGAGAGGAGTTTTAACACTTCTTTATACTTTGGTGAACATGCAGATGCCCAGTCTGTACAGTCGGAAATATTGAATCAAACCTTTGTGACTTGGGAAATAATTGAAAGAGGAGGATTACACTTTGTCTCAGGAAAACAGCAGTCGGTAAAATGGCAAAGCTGTGCACTGTCAGGTAACAAATCTTGTCACTAGCTTCATTAATAGAGGCGTGGGATTAATCGTGTTTCATTACTACGCACCCCCATCGTTACGTTCTTCGCCCGCTGCTTCGGCTGGACTCCCGCGTTAATCATGTGGAACTTCCAAATCCCGTCATGGAGATGATGAAGTACCGTTCTGAGCAAAAAATGCCAACTTGGCTGTCAAAGGCAGAAAACTAGCAAAGCTTGTTAGCATAAAATTCTTCTTAGGCTACCTGAGAGCTAGCTCTTCTTTTTTCTTGTTTTAAATGTGCAGTCCAAATTTGTTACATATTATCCAAACACCATCACGGTGATGAAGTAAAGAAAAATATAGAAAACTCTCAGCTAGCAAGGATTTTATGCTAACAAGTGGTCACCTGTTAGCAAAAGATCCTTGCTAGCTGAGAGCAGTTTTTCCTAATCAGTCACAGTAACACTGAGTGAATGCTTTTTCCCCATTCTAATTGCTTATTTTATCAAAACATCATTAAAGTCATGATAAAGTAACACTATGAGGGAAAAAAATGCCAAACTGGCTATGAAAGATAGAAAACTAGCAAGGCTTATTAGCATAAAATCCTTGCTAAGGGAGAGCTAGAGCGTCATGATTTGCCACAGTATCACTGAGTGTTAGCGTTTATGACGTTTGGTTTGTATCTTATCTAAACACCGTCAAATTGATGATAATGGCATCGATAAAGAGTAAAAAATGCTACAGATCAAATCTAGCAGGGCAGGTTAGCATCAAATCTTTGCTAACTGAGAGTAAATCTCTGTGAGTAACGAAATACATGTGAAAACAAGTGGATTATTTGTGTAACAAAAGTGCCTCAAAAACAAATGAATCTTTTTTAAAAAGTGATGAGAAAATAAATAATCCATGCGTTGAAAATCACATGAATCAAATGATTCGAACAAATGAATCATGACTCTGAAATTCACGGGTGAACAACATGTGAAAGAATCATATGAATCATGTGTGAAAACAAACGACTCGGGGGAAAGAATCACATGTAACAACAAATGAATCTTGTGAATGAGTCGCATGTGCCACATGGTCCAATCAATCTTATTGTACTAGTTATTTGTTTCGTTATTTGTGATTCATTGGAGTGCAAAGAAATCTCTGTGCAATCTTTAAGTATTTAATGATGCCTTTAATATGCGGATTAATATGAAATTAATTTATTCTGTCCTTCACATTCCTGACTCCCAACGTTCATTGCACAATTACTTTCACCTCATGTAAAGTGTAATCCTCTAATCGACGACCACCCCCTGAGGCAAAGATGGTAAGGCATCATAGGTTTCTGAAAGCGTTAATCCGCTTACAATAGCCGGGTAAGGCAAGCGGACGCTGCCTTTTTCCTTCCAGACCAGACGCCGTCACAGGAGGCCAGATTGGAAGACGGTTCATCTCTTTTTTTTGTTGTTAATTAACAGATTTCGGGTGAATGGTGAAATCGCAGTAGGATCTCTCTGCGCGCCCTCGCCGCTTTTGTCCACATGCTTTTGTAAACCGGGGAAGCTGAGCCTCCCGAGTCACAGCAATTGTCCAAACATCACACACTATAGAACTGGAACTGAAAATCCATAAATTGCCTCCTGAAAATTTAAAAAGGACCCAAAATGCTATTCAAGTGTAAAAGATTAACCTTTTGCCCGTTGCTTTTGTACAGCGACGCAATCTGTCAGCTTGCTGAAAAAATGTGAGCATTGTGCAAATACAGGTTACTCATTTGCTTCAGGATTTTAGATTGCAGAAGGTCAAAAGTTCATATTTTGGTTATTAACAACTTGGAAAATGCAGCACAAACACATAACGGCTGAAGTCATCCCATCCCTTAGAGAAACATCACGTACTTAGCAAAACGTGATCATTCCACATGCGACTTGGTGAGGCCACATGAGAAAGTACATACAAGTACGTTATGCCCTGAAATAAATACACACGTGTAAATAAGTGAGTCACATGTGCAAAAATATCACATGAAAATGAGTGAAACGTTTGTACGGAAGTCACATGTGAAAACAAATCAATCCTGTGTATGATGATGTTAAAAACAAATGAATCGTGGGAAAAAAATGCATGTGAAATCATGTGGAAAAATCACGTGGCAAACCATATGTTCGTGTGTTCAAAAGAAAAATCTGTGTAAATAAATGAATTGTGTGGGAAAAGTGATGAGAAAATCACATATGAATCAAATGATTTAAACAAATGAATCACAGGTGAAAATAAAGGAATCATGTGTATCATAAAAGAACACGTGATAAACAATTCACGGGAAAAATGACAGGGAAATAAATGCAAATAAAATCATGTGTGAAAAAAATGAATTAAAACAAATCAATCGTGTGTGTAAGAAACTACATGAACATCACATGTCAAAATAAGTGAATCTTTTGTATTACAAAATCACAAGTATAAAAAATGACGAAAAGTGATTCATTTGTAGAAAATGATGATAAACAAATGAATCATGGCTATAAAAATCACAGGTGAATAACAAATCATGTGAAAGAATCACATGTGAAAGCAAACGAATCATGAAAGAATCACGCGTGACAACAAATCATTCATGTGTTAGAATCACATGTGAAAAATGAACCATAGGAACGAATAATGTGTGAAAACACATGAATCATATGAAAGAATCTCGAGGAAAAACAAATGAATGATGTGAAAGAATCACGTGAAAACATGAATCGGGTGTAAAACAAGATGAAAAACAAACCTTGAATGAATCACATGTAGTAAAAATATGAAGAATTACATGTAAGAATAAGTGACTCGGGTGTAAAACAATCACAGGAAGAATCAAAAGAAGAATCACATTTGATCAAAAGAATCAAATGTGAAATTAAATGACTCGTCAGAAACAGTCAGGTGAAGATAAATTATTCATGTCTCAAAAAATCACACGTGAATTGATTCACATTTTTCAATGAAGTGAAAAATAAATGAACCATAAATGAATCATGTGTAAAAATGACACGTAGAAACAAATGAATCAAGTGTGAAGAAAAATCGCATATGAATCAAATGGTTCAAATAAATGAATCAGAGCTATGAAACAATCAAATGAGACAACAAATGAATCATGTTTCTAAGTTCATGTGACTTTAGTGTAAGGGTTAGTGCCGAGCTCCGTGTCTCACAGCGAAGGAGGGAGGCTGAGTCACTCCGAGGACATCTTCGCTGTCAATCTGGGAAGTAATTACAGTGCGTGTCCAGCACAGTTTAGAGCAGAAATCCACTCGAACGGAAACTGTCTAGCTTCATTTTGCACCTAAGTCCCCTAGATATGGCAACTGAAGCCACAGAAGATGATCTGTCTTTGCTGTCAGCCACAGCCACTTAACAAGGAGAAAAATATCAGTGGAGCTCTCGCTCAGGGTGATCCGGTCTCTATTTACCGAAGGAACCGAGACAGATGGGATCTTGGCCTTTACAACTGGCTGTGAGTGCCGCAGTTGGAATTTTGAGAGGTCTCACTCATCAAAATGGTCCATTACACAGCGTAGAAACATTAAGCAACGTCCACCTCACAGGTGCTGCAGCCATGAGGAACAGCGGCCGCTGATGGATGATCCCCGGTGACGCTCGCCGGTTTCAGTGTTGTTTACACAGCTGATCATCTCACGGAAAAACCCCACCATTAACGCCGCAATCACAACACGCACTTGTGAAACATTCACTGATATTCTAATGAGCGAAACACGAAACCTCGCCCTCAGCTGAACCACGCTGCCTTAGACTTCAGGAATGTAGGTCAGTTTAGCTACGATTTCTAATCATGAGTCTATTTCATTTTCAATTATTTCTATTTTTGTAATCTGGATAATGATTCAGGTTCATATAAGAAATGAGTGCATGAAGGAAATATGTGCTTAGTCAAAAAAATCCCGATCATTTTGTGATTATCTCAGAATAATAAAAGCTACTTCTTTATGGCCTATTCAAACTACAACTTTTTAGGATCTTCTTCATTTGAGTTCATTTGTAACCTTATGCAAGTTGATATATGTGGATTCTTTGGAAGTTTCTTTGCTTGTTTATTTATTTATTTATTTATTTATTTATTTATTTATTTAAGAGGCTGTTTGCTTGTGCAAAGTTTTAGATTCACTGTAACTATTAAGAATAAATAAATTAATTATATTTAACACTATATTTATTTGCTTACCTACTCACTGCTTTGTTTATTTTTCTTACGTACTGATTTAATTTTATTTCTTATTTTCTTTACTTTATTTTATTTTTATTTATTTATTTATTTATTTATTTTTCTTGCTGCTTAGGTTTTTTGGGGTTTTTTTTATTTGCTTGTTTGTTTTCTTATTGCTTATTTATTTGTTAGTTTGTTTGTTACTACTTTGTTTATTTTCTAACTTACTGCTTAATTATTTGTTTGTTACTGCTTTGTTTATTTTCTAACTTACTGCTTATTTATTTGTTTGTTACTGCTTTGTTTATTTTTCTTACATACTGATTAAATTTTTTTTCTTATTTTCTATATTTTATTTTTATTTCTTTTCTTACTATTTATTTATTTGTTTATTTTTCTTGCTGCTTAGATTTGTTTAGTTTTTTTTATTTGCTTGTTTGTTTTCTTACTGCTTATTTATTTGTTAGTTTGTTTGTTACTGCTTTGTTTATTTTCTAACTTACTGCTTATTTATTTATATGTTTGCTTACTTGCTCGTTTGTTTTCTTTGCTGTTTGCATTCACAATGTTTTTTTTAAGATTATTTAAAGTTTGGTTTTTCTGTTTGTTTGTTTTTCAATTCCTGGATTTTGAGTACATCTACTGATGCTAACATGTAGATTTCAATTCAATTCAATTCAATTTTATTGTATATTTTATTATATTTTTATTATATATTTTATTATATTTTATACAATTTTATTGTAATTTTATTGTAATTTATGTAGAATTTTTAACAACAGACATTGTCACAAATCAGCTTCACAGATGTATATAAATTCTGAATATAAACTTATTAGTCAATAAAATTATCTATATATATATCCCTAATGAGCAAGCCTGTGGCGACGGTGGTGCGGAAAAACTCCCTGAGACGACAAGAAGAAGAAACCTTGAGAGGAACCAGACTCAAAATGGAACCCATCCTCATTTGGGTCACACTGGATAGTGCGATTACAACTTACACACTTCTGTAGCTGTGCGTTATATGGTCAAAAAAAGTACATGTACATAATTGTATAGATTTATTGCTATAATTCATGCACTCGTTCATCTTCAGCACGCTCAGGCTGGCGGTAATGTGTAATGTATCATATCAAATAAAATATAATAATCCACCTCCAGCCTCCAGAGTGGACGCACGTCTGTCACATGGTCAGAAATGAGTGCGGACCTGGCATGATGTATATACAGTGCGGGTTAGACGTGTGTTCTTTTGTTTAAATGTTACTGAAATAAAATCGTTTTGACCGTTTCAGCTTAATGACCAAATCCTCATTCATTAAAGCGATACAATAAAAAATCCGACCATATAACGCCCGACTGATCTTCTCATTCTTTTCATGACGCAAGGTCAAAAAAAAAAAAAACTTTCTTGAATCTGTATCTTCATCCATTACTGTGTATCAAATAAGTTGAATACATCATAAACATACGCTTGCATATACACACACACATGTTCCTCTGCCACGATCACGCGACTCGACGTCCACCTTCCCCTTCGCCCAGGTAAGATTAATTGCTCTCTCTTGGCTCTCGTCCTGGTGCCAAGCCTCGAGATGCAGCCGATAATTATATTTCCTTTCGGCTGAGGAGGTAAATGCGCTGGATTCCTGCTCGTTTTTTAATTCTCTCTGGAAGAGCTGCATTATCACATCGAAATGGTTTTGACCCGTGGAAACAGGACCCTGAATCCGAACCGGGGGGAAAAAAAAAAGTAAATGGTCGCCACTATCCAGTGTTCCAGTGTGAAACTTATTGCCTCTTTAAAATGGGAGGAAAAGCCAAAGAGCACGGAGGACACACAGCCACATCAATTTCCCATCAGGCCCTGAGTTCAGCGTTTAATTTGCTCTGTGGCATTGAACCCACGCAGAGGGGCAGGGGACAGATCGCACTCCGTTACCAGCCAGGGAAATGTCAATATTTACTCAGCGGCGTATATTCAGCGCCGTAGCCAGTTCTTTTTGCCTGCTGAGGAACGCCAGATTGGCTGAAGAGCCTCGCTTCTATTAATTCTGTTGTTTTCGACACTTGTTTTTCAGCCGAGGTGATAGGCGGCCATATCGGCTCTCGATAATCGGTAATAAAAAAAAGCACTGGCTCGCAGGCAGTTCACTGGAATCATTACAGGACCTCCACGTCAGTGGTGCAAATGTGAAAGAACTAAGATTTAAGGACGTTTCACCAATTTTACTGGGATCTCGCTGAATTTCGCATCAAAAAACAAACAGTCCGGCTGCTGAGTCGATTCTGAGCCGGAGTGTGAGTAGATCAGCAGGGTTAAGATTCGATTTGCACCAGATAATCATTTAAGCCTTTTCTGATTGTCTGGAGTAACGCCTTACACAGGGACTCGTCTAGAAGATGCTCTACACGAACGGATTTTACTGGTTGATTATGATTCGCATAATATGTCTCGCAAATAAAACAATTTGAAGCAACATGGCCAACTCCTTTCCAAATATCCACAGATATTTAACTTTGTAAGTTAACAGATTTTCTAAAAATCATTTGTTTTGGTTGTTAAACTGGCACAGGACAGTCGTTGCTTTTATTGCAGTGTGGTAGTCTTTTTATTTAGCCTTCTGAATCAAGCGAAAATCATCATTATTTGGGTCCAGTATGTTGATATAGTACGGTTAATTTAAAAAAGAAAATTATTAGATCATATTTATAGAGCCCCCTATGGGTCATGATGAGGTTTTTTTAACTACTTTTTCATCCCCTCGTAATAATGATTAGGGTCAGGGTTACACTCTGTACATATTGGCTAGATTGTGCTAAAAAAAAAAAAAAAAAAAAAAAAAAGGGGTACAAGATACTTGCCAGGTAAACATTTTAAATCTTTTGTTTGTTTGTTTGTTTTGGTGAGGAGACGTTCACACTGCAATCCTTATTAATCAATTCCGATTTTTTACACAGATCTGATTTGCCTATTGTGATGGTTCACATCCATAATTACAAGTGAGCTGTATCTGACTTCTATGAGGACGCGCATGTCCACCGGAACAGCACGCATGCGCACAGTGATACGATTTAACACAGGTATTGCGTTACGAACAACAAAAACATATTTGTGGGACGATTCATGGTATTAAAACCGATGAAATGGACGCGCTAGTAGCTAATGCATTATGCATCGTATTTTGCTCTGGAAGATGGTAAACAGTTCATCGGCTGTATTTCTCTTCCAGTGTTGTTTTTCCGCTCTGCCGGTGTTCTGGTGATTTGTGCTAGCTTGGCAGATATGCTAGTAGTGTGAATAAATGCTGCCGAGAGCAGAGAATAAATTCGATTTTAGCCACAGCCCTAAACCAAACACTAACATTTAAACTTAACTCTAAAACATTAACTTTAAATCTGACATGCACCTGCTAAGGAGCATCTCTCAATAGGTAGCACAAAACAATGTGCTGGCTGATGACGACACGCTCAGCGCTCAGCACATGCGTACAGGCAAAAAGCCGAATGAATTCCCATCTGAGCGTCTCATTAAGGTCACATGGCCGCAAATCGGATTCAGGACTACACATGAATGTGACTCAAATCTGATTTGGCAAGATCAGATCCGTGTCACATTAAGGCAAAATATCCGATTTGAGTCACTTCAGCACGGCAATGTGAACGTAGCGTAAGCCCGTTTGGAAGGAGTCTCCAGTTCGAAGGTCAAAGTTTAAACTGTAATTCTCAGTAACATGAGAATGTGTAAACGACAGCCGCTATAATGTAAGCGATAGCAAAAAATAAACATGTAACCAAGCAGATAAAACACTGACGATGCGTCGTTCTTTAATAAGCGCAACATCATAAAACTAACAAACTATTGTGGTTCTAAAAGGAATAAAACTCATCTGCGATTGGAAAATCATCAACTTTGGAGTTGTTGCACTAACTCCACATCAGCCTGATATTGATTATTTTCCTCACGTATGAGCCTCGGCCAATTTTCCCCATTGTGTCCACAAACGACTTAACGAATAACCACAACTCGAATCAAACTCCCCAACACTCTCATAAAACAAGCCTTTAATCACTTTCAATGGCGGGAAAATTCTCCCCTCAAACTGGATTATGAGTGAGTGTGACCATTCAGCCAGGCTGTCAGGAATAAACGGATGTTCACTGTATCTTCTCTGTATCCACCTTATATTTGTAGTCCGTACGCAAAGCCTGCTTCGCTTCTTCCTGTAAGTATAGAGTGAGGGTTTTCATCTTCTTTTGATGTGAGCGAGTCTATAGGCCTTTTATGATCGGCGTTCAGCCTCGGCTCCGCAGGGGAATCTCCCGCCTTGCGCAAGCTAAAATGTTTGCCATGTTTAATGATGCACAAAATGCGCCTGAGTAAAAGTTATTTATCTTTATCGCCGCCCTCCTGAAGCGCTGTCACTTAAATTACTTGCGGACTGTAAACGGAGGTGACATCACCTCCAAGACGAACCCCGTTTCCGTGGAGTTCTATTTAATCCTCCTTTATCTTTTGTTGTTCCTGTCTGTGTCCTTTAGTGGCACTGATAGCAATGCTGACATTAAATATTAACAGGTTATTAAGGTTGATAATGACGGTAGCTACACTAAGGCATCTGTTTCACGTGTAGCGTACCAAAGCTATATGAAATTAGCATCTGAGGCATGAAGTATGGTTTCGGGCCTGTCAATATCCCTGTTTTGGCTCATTTCTCTACAACAGGCTATACTAACTCTTCCCTCATTTTGGCGAATGAGAGCAGCGGAGAGATGACTGATTATCTAATCACACTCGGGTGAGCTGCAGCGCCATGCCGGCCCATTAATCATGCTATAGCCTGGCCTTTCAGTCGAATCAGCTCCAGTTTCCCAAATCCCCTGAAATTACCCAGACGCAACCTAATGCCATCGTCCACACACACACACTCACACACGAGGCATCGGAAACCAATCGGAAGCCTCCATAAAATCAGAGCTAAATGTCCTGGCTCTTTTCCCCCGTCTGCTTTGCTTTGTTACCGCAAAAGACTCAACGCATCATTACCCACCAGCATGATTTGATTTGTATTTTGGCATATTCGAGGCCCAGCTTAGCGGATTATCAGTGGGGAAGTTTTCTTAATTTAGTGCTTGGTGTTTCATTGTAAGAACATCAGTATTAAGTATTGTGGGAAGTCATTGTCGGCGGAGGAACGTGTGGGATGTGGGTCAAAAGGAGGCGTGGGTATATAATGCAAACGCAATCTTCTCACTCCTACTCGTCCAACTCTTTGGAGAGCGAGGCAATAGCAGCGTGGGCTACTTCTCCAACAACGATTATGCTTACTTTTGAGCCGAAATGCAGATCGGACGAAATAAACTGGCGCGTATAGAGCGGAGAGCAAAGGATGATGGTTGCTGCGCAGCTCTCCAGGGTTTGAAACGGAGAAGCGTTCCTGTCGGATGGAGCAGCTGAGCTCGCTGCGCCTGTGGCCGTGTTGGACCTCCATCAGAGAGGGAAAAGAACACCATTCAACCCGTGTTGCGCTCATGCAAAACGATCGATACGCACCTCATCATAGCGTACATGAGAGCGCGATCGCCTAGAGATGAAAACAGTCACAGGACGTTCAAATAGCGTGATTTACTGCAGTCAGAATTCTGTTTGAAACACACACGGATATGAAACGACGTCTATTGAGTGCTTTCTGATACCAGCCTGAAGTTGATTGTTTTCAAAAAAAGGCTTAAAGAACTAAAAAGGACTTGCTTTAGTTATAAAATCGTGGAAAGTCTAGCAGCTACAGAATTCCTTCACTGTCTCTTAAAGTTACCATCAGTCCTGCACTATCCATCACTTTTATCTGATTATAGTTACACTTAATTTTAGTTCCTGTTATCAATTAAAACTCCTCTGAAGTTAATAAGCAAAAAAAAATAAATAAACCGAGTTAACGAGTTCTCCGTCCTGAAGACTTCCATATAACAAACAATAACTAGCTAGCTAGTAGCGAGCTTTTAGCTTCGGATCAAACCACACACTATGACCATAAACTTATCGGAATACACTATGCGGTAATCCCGATTGGCTCATACTTTGAAGTGAATTCGTAAATAAACGTGATTTTTTTTTTTGTGCTACTAAGAATGCTTCACTTAATTATACAGTTCATTAGCAATTACAATTTGATGATAGAATTTCCACAAAGTAACAGGAAGGCTAACTCAAATCACTACTCTTTACAAACGTGGTGAGCAGAAAAGCATCTCAGATTGCGCAACATATGGAGGTGGATGAGCTCTAACGGCAGAAGGTCACGCCAGGGTTCAGGAATCTGACACTACAGTGAGGCACAGGATCAGGACAGGTGAAGATTGGAAAAAGAACAGGTGGCTGCCAGATGACTGGCTGATTGGATAATTAAAATGAACGGTTAGTGTGTATATAGAATATAATATCCAGCGTATATATAAATAGCAATCCCAAGTATGAGATAGCTTATGTTTTTGGTACGTTCCAGTTCATGATGGATTGTTGCGCGATGCATTTAACAGATGGATTGTCAGACCGCTTATTCCATTTCCTCCCAATTTGATCATTTGCCAATTAGCCACCCACTCCCATCTAGCATGTGCTTTTTCTCATGCTACGTCACTCCATTGGTTAGTATCACTCTGACTGACGGGAGAAAGAAAGACCATTCTTCCACCCAGACAGCCTGGTGTCTCCTATTCTGAACACACACACACACTTACTACCTCCTGTTTGGGCAGCTTTTAAAGATGCATAACGTGAAGTCTTGCCTCATTCATTAGGTGTACTCTCTCTGCCTTGATTTTGTTTCGCTTTCTTGTTTCCTTGACCCTTAGCTTGTTCTCATTTACTCTTTCGGGTTGCTCGGATTGCTATGTGTTCCGACCGTGGGGGGGGTTTTGTCTGTGCCCTTCCTGTGACTTTATGTGATTTTGGATTAGTAAACTTCCTTAAAGTTCCCTTGAATGGAAGGGATTCCAAGTGGGGCGAACGCTGGTCTGTTAGGGAAAAAGCGAATTTCAATTCATAAGACGTACCACAGGTCATCGCATTTGTCCAAAAGTAAAACACAGCACAAGATCCAATACAGACGTATCAAGCTGTCATAATGTCTGTGTTTGCTCTGAACCCAGGGGCTCACACCTTAATAACTGAACATTCTGTCAGGTCAAGGCTAGCACACAGTGATCCATTAATATTATTCGCAGACTGAGTTCGACGGAAACATGGGTGCTCTGCACACTTCAGATTTGTCGTCCCGCTCGCAGACAGCGAGGCTCTCTGTGTGAAGACTCAAAGTTTATTAGTCTCTCTACTTTCACAGGCTGCAAAGCCCTCTGAGCCATATGCCTTATTTTGCCATTCCCTTTCATGTTAGTGGAATAAACTTATCAGTTTAATGCAGTCTTCCAGATATCACACTGATTCCCATTCCCTGCGGCCCATCAGGAAACTTCGGCTGAAGATGAAAGCAGAGCGAGAGGAGAAGAATATGCACTTTTAAGCATGCGCTCGGCTCAAAAGCAGGCCTCGGTGACGTGTCGGGGTTCAGCCAGGGGTCAACGGAAGATTACAGCAATGGCGCGTCTGCTTTGAAGGAAGGACGTGCGCTGCTATCTGTATTAGCACTGCAGGAAAGATCAGACCTGCTATGCATCTATACCACTGCGCAAGTATTACTCCAGCATCGTATCTAATAACGCCTAATAAGTGTTGACGCTGCTGTTAAGGTCTAGGACGCATGCAGCATTTTCAGTTTTTGCTTAGCGTGCATGATTATGTAAGGAATAAAACACTCCAGGACTTGGTGCTGGAGGAAAAGATCTTTTGCTACCCAAGACTAGAGGACCACGGTTCGGCCCGAAGTAAAAAAAAAAAAGAAAAAGAAAAAATCCAAAACAGTTTGGTCTGAACGTAATCAGTCAAGACATGTTTCATGTGCAGAATTAATTTTGACCTATGAGGCTAATATTGATGAGGTAGATTTAGAAGTAATAGAAGTTGATCCAACCCAAAATTGTTAATTTCAGTTTTTGGCATGGATCGTTGGATACTTGGGGGGAAAAAAGCCATATTTTGGGCTTTGAACACAAATCGCACTGTAAAATCATTTCATATCTGCCAAGACTGTCTGACACTCAAACACAAAACATACTTCTTGGCTTTGAATAAAATGGCCAGACTGTTTTTGGACTTGATGAGCGATGGGTTGGCGAGTCAAACCCCAAAAGGAAGCAGACTCTGCCTTGAACATTCAAGGGTCTTTTTTTTTTGGGGGGCTTAATTTTGCTTTGTCTGCTCCAAGAAAGCCTGACATATTTTGCTGATGAGCATATTGAACACTGCGCACAGCATGTCAACATTCCCGTGTCGGTTATGCCAGATGTCACTCCGGAGTGATGGTGTGTTATTGAGATTCGAGTCTTCCTTTGGTGAGGTAATGCAGGCAGATGGCCTGGGACCGCATCCGGCGACTTATTATTCAAACAAATGTCCAAATGTCAGGTGTACAGCATGACCGTGAGACAGCTCAGTTTCTTCACCAATAACATAATTTATCATGTATTTCAGCTTGAAGGAAATAATCAAAGAAGCTGGCTATAAAGGTGTGTGAGCATTTCCTACTTTGTTGGATTCTCGATCCTGATTGGTCAGAAGGTGCTGATTCAGTCTCTATAACAGCAACTCTGCCTGTAATTCCAGCTGCAACGCAGATCGCAGATTTATATTAATGCTCTTCATCTAATACATTGTGATGAGATGTTTATTTGGCATTTTTGGAAGGAGACTCCTGTGTTAGTGCTTTGAAACAGAAGTAAAGCTGGAACTTTACGTTTTACGACCCAGGAAACTCCCAGACAGAAAGCACCGTTTTTTTATTCTTCTTCTTATTATTGTTCATCTAAAATACAGACTGAAATTGTCACGCTTTATTATTATCACTTATTTGAAAAAGTTTGATTCTCCGGCCTCAATTTTCATATCAGTTCAACATAGAAGATTCTCATCCCGAAGTCCGTGCGCAATAATTTAATGTAGTGGCTATGCGTACAGACTGCTTTAATATACAGGCTTCTCCGCTGCTGCTGTGAAAACGCTGCTCCTGGCTGTGTGTGAAGCTTGCAGTATTTCTGTTTAATATTGCTGGGTGGTTCTCAGGGGAGAGAGAAGCCAGACACTTCAGGGCACCACCGCACCGCACCGCACCGCGCTACGCTACGCTCTTGCTACAACTTCTCCAAAGCCGCCTTTAGAAAGCAGTGCGGATCGTTTCTTTTTGGACAGAAATGCAATATTTACTGGTTTCTGAATTATTACAGCATGGCGATCATAAACGGCCATGGTTTCAGACCAGTTTTGAGACTCTTTGTGAAATTATTTCTTTTTCAGCCAGGGACGACGTAACGTTGCTTATAATCAATATTAATTGCCCGGGTTGAAATTAGCTAGGAATTATTATCATTGATCAATCAAGGGTGTCTGAAATTATGTCAGGACGAGAGACCCTGAAACTAAGAGGACCGACCGGAGCCGAGTCTGGAGAATCAAATGCAGCAGCCGAGGGAAGAAAAACATTTTCAGATCAATCAGAAAGTTTTTTTTTTCTATGCAAGTTGTTAGCAATGTGGGGAAGGATCCCAAAATCGACCCTTGATGGATGCCTGTTTGTAGCCATGTGTGTGTGTGTGTATGAGTGTGTGCTAGAATCGATAGAATGATTCATCCCAAGAGCTTTAATGGCAACCCACTGTGGGTGCCATAGCTCCATGAACCTTTTATTTGCCAGTAATGCCATTTGATATGTTCCTTCGATTCTCTCTGCATCCCCCCTAGAGGGCTACGGCATTACAAGTCACCTCAAAGCAGACAACAAACAGGACCATTTATGATTTTCTCCCCACTGCTTGCTAATGCAGGACAGAAAAAAAATAATCCATGGGATAATCAATACTGTCGCGAGCATATAGACTCATAATGCAACGTCTGATGCATAATTGCAAAGCTAATGCATATCAACGCTGCAATGAGGTAATAACTCCTTTCATTTCTTTACCTCTCTTTTTAAATTGCCCACTCCGCCGCTAAAGTGAAGTGAATTTAATCCAGTCCGTGAGCTTTGGCATGTCTAAGTAGCGCATATGCCGGATTGCCTACTGATTTGTGCTTCAAAATAAATGTGAGGCTCAGTCTGAAAGCAACTATCGATTTCCTGTTTCATCCGTGCAAACATTAGAAGAGTGATTAGCGGCTTTGCTAGAGGCTAGGAAGGAAAGTTGTGTAGAGGGAACCATGCGTACTTGTGGTCATTTTAATGGTTTCTCATGCATGCTAGCCAATCATTTTGACACGCACCTCTATTTAAGCACATGAACTCGGAAAGGTATTGGCACAGGTTACCACACGTGCTATGGCTAACATAGTGGGTGATATGTG
Organism: Notoglanidium macrostoma; assembly: GCA_030068235.1. Classification (NCBI taxonomy): domain Eukaryota; kingdom Metazoa; phylum Chordata; class Actinopteri; order Siluriformes; family Auchenoglanididae; genus Notoglanidium; species Notoglanidium macrostoma. The sequence continues at coordinate 25,002,309 of JAQQZR010000012.1, read as the reverse complement.
TGTGTTAAGTAATAGGTGCAGGTTATTTTTAAGAACGTGCAACAATGATCCACTTTTCATCCGTTATCCAAATTAGATTCCTAAATGCAGATTGGTGGAATTTAGCATGTACAGTTGATCAAATGTGAATACATTTTCATGTGGCTAGGAAAAATGAAAAATATGGACTTTAATGCTGCTTTTGAATGAATGAATGAATGAATGAATGAATGAATGAATGAATGAATGAACCAACCAACAAAGGAACTTACAAAGAAAAGAACAAACCAAGCAACTAACAAATAAAAGAACCAACTAACCAAAGAAACAAACCAAATAACCAAGAAATGAATCAACTAATAAAACCAACCAATCAACAAACGACTGAAGCAATCAACCAAAGAACATCATCAGATGAATTTCAACCAACAAATAAAAGAATCAGCCAAACAAAACCAACCAACCAACAAGAAATGAATAAATAGCACTGAAGGATTTTGCATCCGTGTTAAAATCCATAAATCACTGTTTTGGCAACCTGTTTGGGTTTGTTACATGATAAAGGTTGTACATCATTTATACAGCTTGAAAACATGGAAATGCTAAAGAAGAACCCTTTTAAACACTTTCTCCAAAGTAGACTTACTGGAGGTGGAGGAATTGTGGGTAAAATGGGTTCAGATTGATTTTGTATTAAATTTATCAAGTATCAAATTTGAAATGATGAATTTTGTATGGAGTGCTGTGGCAGATTATCGAGAAGCATTGGTTTTGTCTTTGGTTTAGACGTGTTTGGTTTCAAATCCGGGCGCCGCTTGAATACCGACCTGAAATAAATCAACTCTGTTGGAGGT
>JAQQZR010000012.1:24978109-24996312 GCA_030068235.1 Notoglanidium macrostoma | reverse complement strand
CCTGGGTTGTAAGAGCACTCCATCTCTCTTGTTGTTCACCTTTTATGTTGAACTCTTCCTACAACATACTGTATGTAACATAAACCCCTTAGGTCTGTGCTTCAAACATAACACTCTTAGAATGGCGTCATGAAAAATAACAGGTTTATTGCTCTCTCACTGCCAGTTAATCTCATTCCTGCCTAGAGCACTGCAAAGTCCACTTAGCCGAGATGCTTTCTGAACATCAATATTTGTTTCAACAAGCTTTTTTTTTCATGGCAGCTTTATTTACCCATTTTAAGTTTATGATCACTGAAGTTAACACCGGAGTCCAGATCTGTTCAGTTGGTGCTTATTGGGTTTCAGCTTGTTGACTTTATTGTTTGGTTTCTAAAAAACATCACTTTAGATTTGATCTTAGACTGTAGTTCAGGTTGGCTTACATTTGGAGTCATGTGTTGTAGTTAAAGTGCCTTTATGCAGCTGGTTTGGAGTCAGTTTAACCTTTTCAGAATGCTTTGGAACATTATGTTATTGCAAGCTAGTTATTTAATTCTCAATTCTGTGGAACATAAGAATCATAAGGATTTTACAGTAATAAAAATATTAATACTAATAGAAAATTGACAAATTTACATTGTACAATACTTTATTGTGCAATGAGTCAAACACTACTTTGTTACTTGGTTCTTCAGGTGTATGGATCAAAGTCATTTGAAAAATGTTAACTTCCTGTTTATTGATTTCACCTCAAAGTTTTTAGCAAAACATTTGACAAAAAATAAATTGCTGTACCTTGATTTTGCTTTTGAATTTAGTTTTATACCTTATCTGTATTTGTTTACTAAGATTCTGACTGATTATAGTTTTAAAATTTTTAAATTTTCCAGTTTAAATTCTGAATTTTATATTCCAATTTTTTTTTTATTATTTTATTCAATTCTTGAAATTAACTGAGGCTTTGAAACCTTACTGTGCTTGACTATGCTGTACCTTATGCAAAAGTTCATATACTGTTTAACCACAATGTGGTTAGAAATAATTAAAAAAAAAAATAAAAAAAAATGAATCACAAGTCACTGCTTGTTCGGCATCGTTCCAATTCAAAGCTAGAGACAGATACAGCAAAGAGATAGCCTAAGGTGGCTTTATGGTTTTTGATGCACATCCAGGTCTTTCACAACCTTCAACATACACTTAAAGACTTAACTTCTCCAAGAGGACTTACGGATACTAACATTCCCTCAGCACCCTAGCTTTGAGTAAGAGTGTGTAAAAGTCTACGTTTTTCATTCTCTAAGATGTAAGTCTGTTCATTTTTACTCTGCGATTACCTGTGCTTGATGTCCCATGTTGCGCACACTCATGTACAGTATATTAAATTAGACTTTTCATCATTTATTCTGGTCTATTTACTTCATCACAATGCCTGTGTTTAGATGTTCTTTCTGTCTTTCCTGGTTGTAGGTCTCTAGACCAGGCTCAAAAACACTTCCTTGATTGTGGTCTCAGTCTTAAGGCCTTTGTGTCTTAAATTTGTCCTGGTCAACACTCTAATTACAATTATATTTTTTATTGTTGTTTATCTTCTCTAGCTCTTTCCGATGGCGATTCTTCACTGCAGTCAGCTAGATGACATTCTTGTCATTTCTGATCAGAACCGTTGTTCTGATTGTCTCAGAAGTGATTTTCGAATAGAACCAAGAAATAACACAGGGTTCCTGTTTCGTAAGCTTTGTCTCATATGTTTTAGACCTTAGTCTTGGCTGGTTTTACTCTTTGTCTTGGTTTGTCTTAGTGTTGGTCTTGGTTGGCATTCGTTGTGGTCTTCTTGTCAGATCACTCTTGTGTTTTCTTTAGCACATGTCGCCTGGGTGGACAAAGTATCTGCCTTAAAATCAGTCCAAAGACTTTTCATCTCTGCAGATACATCAGACAAGATTATTACTAGGTTGGCTTACTCTGTCTGCTCTTCCAAATCCCATTCAGATATTAACCTGTGTACTTTGTCATTGTGTGAGAATTTGATCAGTAATTTTAACACAAATTATGGATGACATTGCACCAATTAAGACAAGGGTAATTACTGGACAACACAAAAACACCCGGGAGGAATAAGGAAAGAGTGAGGACTCTCAAAGAACTTGCCACAAATCGGAACACAATTGGTGTAAGACCAAATTACAGGCTGATTATAATATTTACAAGTTCAGTAAATATAACACAGAAATGAAAAAAGTTAGATAGTTCCACTTCTCTAGAATTATTATTCAGAATATGAACAATTTTAAGGTTCTGTTTAGCACAATAGATAAACGTGTTATTCTTCATAGACCACTAGCTGCTGAGCTTCACTCTTCAAAAAATGAACTTGCTTCATATTTTAAATCTAAAATGCATAATATAAGGAATAATATTGTGGCCTCTGCTAGTGGACATGACTGTTGACTCCTTCCACTCAGTTCCATTCTACACAGACACTTTCCAACTTTAGCCTATTTAATTATAGTGAATTACAAGAAGTGGTGCAATAGTTATTTTCTGCAACATGTGTTTTTGACCCATTGCGTACTACTTGGTTCAAAAATGTTTACAACTGTTTGTCATATGATGTTCTTGAGATTGTTAGTACTTCCCTACTATTCCCCACTTGTTACACCATTGCTGAAAAAAGTAATCTTGACCCTTTTGTTTGCGAGAACTACAGACCAATCTCAAACCTTTGCTTTCTGGGAAAGATACTTGAAAAGTTTGTGTACTGACAATTGAATATGTATCTCTCTTACAATAATCTGTTCAATGTTTACCAGTCTGGTTTTAGAGTTAATCCCAATACAGGAACTGCCCTGACTAGAGTTGTTAATGATCTGAAAATTAACTCGGGTAACCAGGAAGTCTATATTCTTGTACTTCTCGACCTCAGTGCAGCCTTCGATACAATTGACCAAGCTATCTTTCTTAAATACCTTGAGGCCTGCTTGAGCCTCGGAGGGAAGCACAGTTCTTAGCTGGCTCTCTTCTTGTCTTACTGGAAGGTCTTTCTGTTTATGTTTGGTGGTTTTAAATCTGAGGATTTTGATATTCCATATGGGGTCCCTCAGGGATCAATTCTTGGTCGTCTTTTATTTTATTTGTGTATGCTTTTATTTTCAGCAGACTTCATTATTGCAATGCCCTTTTTGCTGGATTGACAAATAAAATGCTGAATAAACTTCAGCTCGTCTAGAATTCTGCTGCCAGGGTATTAACTAAAACCAAAAGATTTGAACACATAACTCCAATTTTAATCTCTCGCAAAGAATTGATTTTAAAATAATCCTTATTGTCTTTAAATCTATGAATATCTTAGATTGACTTACATTGACTACGTGCTCACAGAATACACACCACTTAGATCAGCAAGTTATCAGGTAATGGTCTCCTCACTGTGCCTAGAATTAACTCTAAATCAGCTCAAGGTGCTGACTATAAATGTATTGTCCTCTTTTCTAATAGGTTTTTAATCTTAGACTTGTCATGTTTTGTTTGTCATGCATCTTTGCCATTTATTTTGTACTATACTACTATACAAATAAACTTGACTTGTCTTGGTCTCAGTCTTGGCATTGTATCGGTCTTGTTTTATATTGATATTGATTGTGTTTTGGTCTCACTTGGTCTTGCTCTTGCCTGGTATTAGTTTAGGCCATAGTTGGTTTATAATGGTTTTAGTCTCAGTTTATATTGGTCTTGCTATATTATAATCTATACTCGTCTTGCTCTTGTTTGGTATTGGTCTTGATCGTAGCCAGTTGACCTAATCTGCATGTCTTTGGACTGTGGGAGGAAACCCACACATGCACAGGGAGAACATGCAAACTCCGCACAGAAAGGCACCCTGGGTGACCCGGGGATCGAACCCAGGACCTTCTTGCTGTGAGGCGACAGGTCTAACCACCACACCACCGTGCCGCCCTGATTCAGTGTACATTGTCACAGCAGATTTACAGAAATATATAAATTCTGGTTGATACTGTATAGGTCTTGGTTTACAATGGTTTTGGTCTTGTCTTGGATGGTTTTCATGTTGATATTGGTCATGGTCTTGTTTTGGTCTAGGTTGGCATTTGGTATTGGTTTTGGTTTACATTGGTCTTGTTTTTGGTTTGGTCTTGATTGCTATTCATCTTGTCCTTGTCTTGGACTTGGTTGATATTGGTCTTAACTAGCACAGTCTTGATCACAACAACGTTATCATGCACTATTTGTGTGAAATCGTTGGAAATGTTTATCACTGTCAGCTCTTTTAACATCTCAGTGCATTGATTGCACTCTGCCTCAGTTTGTATAATTTGATGAATGAATAAATGTGAATGCAAATGTAGACCAGTGATTGACAAATAAACCAGCCAAAGGGGAATGTTTACATGAGTAAGACAAGGAAAAAACCCTCCTCCTCGGAGAAGCTTCCTAAACACAGGTGCTGGACGCCATAATCTCAGTGACGGGCTAATTGAGCTGGAGAGATTTGAAATGTCAGATAATTACAAGCGACTGGGGAGGAGAATCTAGTGCAGCGCGAAGCCCCCCTGCAGGGTGAAACAGCCTGTTATATTTCATCCTGCACGTGAAGACTCAGTGCCCTCATCTTAATATCGAAATGGGAAGCAAATTATCTGTGAAGAAAGGACAATCATTTGAAAGGCCTGGAGTCGAATTCTGTCTCATACACAAAACAGAAGGACTTGGTGATGTGTGGGCACATGATGTCTTTACGCCTCGATGGATGACGGCTGAAGTGGGGTGTGATTAGATCAGAAATATGAGAATTGGAAAATTGTCAAATGTAGGGTTGGGACTGAATTTGCCATTTGTACAGGTTTTTGTTCATTTCAGATAATCAGCCTCAAAGTGACACTGGTGAGCCCTCTCACACACTCAAACACAGCCACACCAAACAGCACTAGAAGGTACAATCCGGTCATTGTCTCATAGCCGTATCATCCTTTTTGTCAGTCCAGCTAAATGATTTAATGGGATGAGCTCTGGTCTTTCACCCCAAGACTAATAGGCTTTATTTACAGCCGTCTCAGGAACGTCTGAGGGACATATTACGAGACCACAGCCAAATAAGGACTGTTCTACACAGACACATCTACAACTCTCTTATTCCTGCACCATCTCCTTTCCCATAGGGTTCCTTGTTCCGTCGTGCCCCCCACAGGATATTCAGAGAACTTGGCTTTGGTGGAGAGAATTAAAGCACGGACCGACGTTCATTTTTTTGAGTGACTTAATCTCGTTTACATCCAGCACAATGGGAGCTCGTGAGTTGAATTTGCTCATGTGTATGTTTTTTTTTTTCTTGCAATGTTGCCAAATTATGTATCCGCCACTCAACAATCATGCAATTGTGCAGTGTTTACAGCATTAAGATTCTGAAAGACGTACGAGATGCCGAGGTCACGCACCAGAGCTGTATGCGGCTCTAATTACCAACCGAAAGTTCCTCATACATGCACAGACTGCTGGGTAATGAGTTTTTGGGGGTTTTTTAATTCGAGAATGAAGTTGCTGCTGTTGAGGCGTGATGAGGGAAGGCACAGAACCAAAAGTACTGCAAAGTTAGTTTTGCTTACCTGGCATCTAGTGAGAGTAGGAAAATACACCACCTTTAAAGAAACGGTCCACCCGTATCTGAGGTACAATATTCCAATTTACATTTCAGTGTAGTGTGCTGTAATTTATATACATTGTGGAAAACATTCAAGAGGTCAAGTGTAGCAGTTATGTACTTCCCATTTCCCCATGCTCACTGACGATATGGTGTTCCCTTACTAACAACAAAGGATTTTATATATTATAAAATATATATTTTTAAATATTTTAGGTATTAAGGTTTTGTGCTAACCCTAAAATGAACATTAACAGGCTTGATGGAAGCAGTGAAGGTTGAAAAGGCCTGAAGTAATGCGCTCACGATCGTGGTCGCAGCTTTGTTGAGTATAATTACTACTCCAAACATGAGGAAAGAACCTCGGGTGAAACCAGACTCAAAACTTCTTCCAGGTGACCGGATTGTTCTACTATCCCAAACATCCATTCCTCCTTCTCCTCCATTTTCTTCCTTACTTTCACCTCTTTTTAGTTTGGTTCCAAGACGGCTTTGTAAGACTTTGTGTAACACTCACTGTGACTATGGTGCAAAATGCATTAAAAGTCCATCAAAAACGAGGCTGTGGTGTAAGCGTTCGAGCTGTGCGGCAGTGTTACGGCAGGACGCTCTGTTAATCCTGTTTCGAAACGAGAGCCACTAGACTCGGCCATAAATCCGTTATTAATTTGTCCCGTGACAATAACTTCCCAGGATTTCTTCCTCAACCCCCTGGCATTGAAGTTCCAATCATTTAGCCCAAACTACCCAGTAAAACAGCACTCAATAATCTCCTGCTGTCAGCCAATTGAATCTGGTGTATTGAATCTCCTGCATCCATTCCAAATGAGCGTTTGTTTAGGACGCCATCTGATTTCTGATTGGACCAGGAAGCGTTGGCTTTGGACGCGCTGACAGTTGGGACCGTGACGGCGCTGTGATTTGATTGCGTCTCGGCGCTCATTTGCTCGCTGTCGCATCCGTTCTGAAAATCAATTTAATTTACGACCGATAAGGAAATCAACACTAATTTCCCGTTAATGAGAATTTAAATGATGAATGCACACAATGTGCCTGAGTGAGGTAGTTACAAAAAAAGGAGGGAAAAAAAAAAAAACTTTCCCTATTCAGCCCCCACTGTTCTATCGGTGTTCCATCATTGCAGAATTTTTAATCAGGACCATATTGCCTGTAGCAGATGCTCTGAACAATGATCAGACTGCCGGATGGGAGATTTTTCGGAGCTCCGGACCGCACGGGTTCTGCTGGAGCTGAATTATGCACAGATGTTCGTAGCTGGATGTCAGACATGAGGTCACGGCGAGGATCCGTGCTCCTCCGTCAGGAGCGAACGGAAGCAGCTGGCATCTTTAGCAGAAGCCGACACCGTCTCGACTCGGCAGCATCTCATCATCTCGTCTTAGCAGCGCCATCACACACTTGTGGGAGGGGAGGGCTGGGAGAACTGGACACCGGCCAAGAGGAGACTAAAATCGATGAAGGGATGAAGAAAAGACGCAGTGAGAATGAGACAGAGGAAAAAAATATGACATCGAACGAAAAATTTACATTTACTGGCCATTTTATCAGCGACACCTAGCATATACTGTATATAATTACGACTGTAACATTGACTGCAAAAAAGGCTGAAGGAACTACAGAGTCCTAAATCTGTGTTCACGCCGTAGCCATGGAAACCAGTCACTAAGCAACAACTCCACATTTGGGTGTTTCTGTGATTTAAGTGGATCAGAAATTCATTACATGAGAGATTTTATTAGGGAAGAGCTGCGTCACTCCACAAACTTGCGTTGGTCTAATGTGAAGATAGTTAGCACTAAATCTGAAAAAATTGACATGTAAACTCATGATGTATAGGTAAAATGTAAACTCAGGTGAAGGCGAAAGTTTTTAAAGTCCGTGTAAAGTCAGAATACTTTAGAGAGAAGGAGTGAGGAAGGTGAGAGAAGAAAGCATAAAGTGTAAGAGCTGTGCTGAGAACTGGAAGTGCGGGAAAGACGAGTGAGTGTAGCTGTGAGAGTGTGTGTGTGTGTGTGTGTGTGTGTGTGTCAGAGTGACAGAGGGTGGGTGGCAAAAAAAATGGCCCGGCAGCAGTATGTTTCCCGTGGCCTTAATTGCTAGCAGTCAAGAGGAATCTAAATCTTGTCAGCGAGGGTGAGTGAAGGCTGGAGTGGCCGAGGCTTGAAGGGCAGAGACGAGCGGCCTGCCTCACACTGTTTCAACACACAATCCCCAATCAACACGGCCGAACAGGAGGAGATGGTGTGATACTGCGGCAGATAAACAGCTCAGGAAAAGGCTGTCTGTTCTCCTGTCAGTCCTGTGGAGTGAGTGGTGGCCAGCACAGGCACCATGCCTGGGGCATCTTCTCTCATTTCAAACCCTTCTTTGATGAAAACATAAACGCGAGAGGTTGGGAGAAGTGTGCGCGGTGCATAGTTCGTGAGGAGTCTCGTTCAAACGCTTGTTAGAGCTCATGGAGAGACCAAATCCAGGAGCTTCTTGTTGTAGAACCGTAGCTGGTTAAAAAGTCTGTCTGATGTGAAAGGTGAAGAAAAGGCCAGAGCAGATCTTTTTGATGAGGTATGTAAAGAGGTCATGGATATGGCGGGGTAAGACGGTGCAATCTGCAGGCTCAGAGGTGGTATACATCTTCATCTCTCTCTCTCTCTCTCTCTCTCTCTCTCTCTCTCATTGTTAATGTATCACAATACTGAATGTGTAATTTGCTAAGCTCCGTTACATTATTCTCCCGTTCTCAGTTACAGTGTTTAGTTTAACTGAGTAAAATATTTTGGTTCACAAGACAGCCTAAGTTCCTTGTTCATTTGTGACTCACGTTAGATTATTAAAATAGTTTTACACTTTCTCATGTTAATAGTATATTATTAATGAGTATTGTCACGTGATGTAAGAAGTCTAAATTAGAAACAAACATTGTGAGTAGTCTAAATTAACAACAAATTTTACAACTAGTTAAAAACAAATGTTACATGTAGTCTAAATGTAAAAAAATGTTCCGAATAGTTACAAACAAACGTCATGAGTAGTCTAAATAAAAAAACAAGCATTAAGAGTCGTAAATTTAAAAAAAATAAGCATTAGGAGTAGTCTACGTTAAAAACACACGTTATGAATAGTTAAAAACAAACATTATGGGGCTCCGAGTGGTGCATCAGAAAAGCATTTGCCCTGTCATCTGGAGATTTTCCCTCCCTGGTGAGTGGGAATTGGCCATTGAATAAATTAAGGAGAAAATCTGGGGAAAATCCCCAAAAATAAAAATTTTATAAAATAAATAAATTATAAAAGCAAACTTTACAGGTTGTCTAAATTTGAAATAAATATTCTGAGGAGTCTAAATTAAAAATAAACATTATGAGTAGTCAAAAACAAAGTTTACGAGTAGTCTCGATTAAAAACAAACGTTACGAGTCACCACCATTAAAAGCAAAATTTTATGAGTGGTCTAAATAAAAAGCAGACGTTACAAGCCGCAAAACCCCCTTAAACAATAACATTTCTATCATACGTTCTCATATATACCTACACATCTACATCTCCAGCGTAAGTGCTGTGTAACACTCAGACGTAAAACTGTTCCTTGAACTTCTCAGACACAGGAAAGTGTTCAGGACAGTTAACCTTTTCTTGGCAACAAGCTAAAATTCTTTTTTTTTCTTAGTAACTTGAAGAGCAGGAACGAAAGATGGTGAAGGAACGAACATGCAATGCCGCTATAACGTAATCGATAACAGAGGCGAATTTGTTTCACGGACGTTCTACAGCATTAAACGCAACTATAAACAAATTGTAAAAATATATGAGTTGTCATTCTGACCCTTTTAATGAATAAAAATTTTAATAAGACAACTTGCTGTGGTATAGCACTAGGACTTCACCCATCATTGGTCATTTTCCTATAAAAACACCCCACCAGGTGATTTATTCAGTGGCTTAGTTGGCAGTTTATTAGTGCGTAGTGAACATTGTGTACACATAAATACAGTACACACATAAAAGGGCTAAAGAAACTTATCTGTTACTTATTTAAAGTTGCTCTTTTTAGCACTTTTGCGCCCGAGAGTCTGTATCCTCCGAGCTATCTGTCTTGTTGCTAGTAAATGAATTAGTGCTCTGTGTACTATTGAAGCATCCTCTCACTAAAGGTTTGTTCATCGATTAGCGTTCTGACCCTCCAGCTTTCTTCAGCACCTCTATTGCAGGAGCTCAAACGTTCGGCTACAAACTCGCAGTGTTCATACTTTATGTACTTCCTCAGCAGTTTCTGTTTTGCACTGTAGTGCACAAGTTTAATAATAATGAAATAATCTGATGTGGATGCCAAAAAATCTTTTATCTGAAAATCCAGATCTATTTCCTGTCCCAAAGCACAAGATGTTTAAGATTCAACTTCCCTTCCCATGTTGCATTGCATCTCCTGCATCTTAGCAGTTGAGGAATCAGCTTGTAATTGTCATCCTGACAATAAACCTTGATTTAATGGTTGTAAACGCCCAACAAGTTTCTCCCTGGAGATTTCTGAGTGACGCTGTATGGTTTTCAACATCTGGGCCATTTGTGGCTAACATCTTTTCCACTAGAAGTGCAAGCTACTTTGGCAGAATACGAGTAAAACCGCAGCGCTTAAAATAACTCTGTTACCCAAGGTCTTGTCTAGGCATTTGGCTGAGTTTATAGGCTATTTGGATCAATAGAGTGACTGAAAAGTGGCGCTGCTTTTGATGAATGCTTTTTTGCCAATTGTGGGGGAAAAAGTCAAATAATAGCAGAGTTGCAATATGTAAGATTCAATCAGACTCGTGTTTCCGAGCTGCTGCTGCTGCTGCTGCTGCTGATGCCTTCACTGTGTCAGCAATGGAACAAAGTCAAAAAATGGTTGGTGTTATATATATATAAAGCAATTCCAAAACTTGGTAATGCTTTATTTAGTGTTCATAGGGCTACAAAAACCTGTATAAACAATTGAAAAGTCTGCTTTTGCTTATTCAGATGAACAGAATTATATCTATTTTCTGTCCCCGTTATGTAAAATCAGTTTATTTCTGCTTATAACATTTTACGAATATTTACGACAAAGCAATAACACTGTAAAATGGTATTTTTAAGGTAACACAAAATTTGACCTGATCACAATTTCTTTTTAGCCCCTAAACTAAATGTCCTGAATCCAGACGGCTTGTAGGTTTATATGTAAGATATTAACATGTCCATACTGACATACATTTTCTCACACACATGCTTCATTCAGAACATGATAATTTATCGGATTAGGTCTGTCATACAGTACAAGATTTGAAGTGAAAATAGTAACGATGCATTAAAATTTCTCATCCAATTATTTCCTTTTTTTTGCTGAGTTCCAGGATTTCCAGCTACTGATCTGCAGCACACATTTCCTAAACAATTGAGATCAGCCTTGCTGATTTCCTATTCGTGTCATCTAGCGTAGCATTTGCTTAGTGAGTAATATCAGATCTTAGATCAAAAGCTAATGGGACACTTTTATAGAGTGAGCCTACGAAAAAAAAAAGAAAAAAAAAACCTTTCATGTGTAGAGCTAAGGAGGCGTTGTTATTGCCCGGACTTTATAGTCCTGAACTAAAGCAGGAGCCTGTTGGTTTTTATAGCGTGCACTAAAACCAGGCCCATATATCAGGCTCAGCTGCTGGTGCAACGAGTCCCTGGAGTACTCAGGAGCCGCTCACTAATGAGATAATTCACAGCTAATGGCCTCTCCTTTATTTGAAGGTGACGATTTGACTGACGTCCTGAGAATAGCCACTCCACTCCATTCGTCTCTTTCTCTTTCCTCCATGTGTCGTGCTGGAGGCAACGGCTGCCCTTGCCACATGTTGGAACTCTGGTTTAGTTAATCAGCACAGATAATTTGCTCACTGGGGTTAAGACAAGGCCTCAGGGTCCAGCCGTGACTTTGGTGGGATGGAAAAGGGGGGATAAAATGGAAAGAGTTCATAAGGAAGAGACTAATTTCTGCACACTGACACTAGAGTTTGGGTGGAAAACTGACCATTTTATTCGAATGAGGTTAGAACTTGATTTGTATCACTAGTTAGAATATTGCATGATATTGTAACCTGAACTTTGTATGCTCACCTGCTCACACAGGGCTGTTTATGTTTCAAGACAGACAAAACAGTTAAAAAAAACATAGACGTAAACAGAAAAATGAACCAAAACAAGACAGACCGCACTTGTTTTCTGTTTCTCTGTGAGATTTTCTTTGTGAATTCTCAATTCTGATTGGTCAGTAGGTGTTGATTCATTTTCTATCACAGCAGCTCTGACAGTACTTCCTTCTAAATTATAACGCTAAGATGGCTACAAAGTTTACATTGCCAATTCCAAGCGTAGCATCTACTGGACTATTCATTTTAGCGGAAGCAATAAAATCTTAAATTTTTAAATTAATATTCTGTGTCAATTATTTCACAATAATGACCAGCTCACTGTACATTATCCCTTACTTAATAGCACGCCATGTCACATTTTAATCCTTCTGTAATTAACGTCATTAATCCGTTCTTCCTGCCTTCGGTTACCCATATTCACGTTGTTCGCTAGCTGTGTTTTAGAGTTGCTGATCTTAGACTGAAATAACTTACCCCAAGAGTGTTTTTTTTTCTTTTCAGAGTGGCTCTACTTCTTAAGATCATTGATGCATAGTGACAGTCTGTCATGTGAATTGGGAAGTAAGGGATGATGGAAAAATATCAACAATCACCATAAGGAACAGAACAAAAGATCTGCTATATGAGGTGAGAATCCAAGCTTGAACTGTCACGTCTCACACGTCTACCAAACAATGACGTGACAGGAGGCTCTTTACCTTACCAAAGAACTCCAACTCACTGCCACAAATTTTGAACTGTCTCGTCACTTTGGTTAAGGGATATTATTACATTGTGCTTTTTTTCAGGGTTTTTGGGGATTTTGGTTTATTTTGGTTTTTTCGCTTTGCTTTGCTCTGGCCGAGTGTTTGGCTCTATGTTTGATTTTCTCCCCATGAAGCATTTTGTTTACTCATTAAAGATTTATCTTAAACATGCCTCATGTGAAGTGTGTCTATGATCACCGTCTGATTCTGTCCAACTATTTTTCCCCCATACACAAAAGGGTTCCTTAAGCCTTCTGGGGACTGTATTGTTTCTCTAAAGGGGTCCTAACCGGAACCTTGTCTGACAAAGTAACCCAAAATTTAGGAAACAGAGTTTCCCAAAATTAAAAAAGGTAGATGGAACCATTTTAAAAGAGTTAAATCCTAAAGCTAATGTATTCTGAAAATGCAGATAATTCTCAGATTCCATTTGGGAGTCTGGAGTCTCTCAAGCTTCCACCTTCATACTGAGAGAGATATACAGAAGAGGAGGGAAAACAAACTAAAATGTAGAGAAAGGAGAAGACAGGAAGAAATTAACACAGACTCAGTGTGAGCAAGAGAGAGAGAAGTAGCTGAAATATAGCAATGGCTCCGAGCACTGTAGTCCACCTAGCTGCCAATCAACAGGAAAGCTCTTGAGAAGCCTCAGGATGGAGGAACCGGAGCCCATCCCAGGAACACCGGGAGTGAGATGGAGGACTTCACATAGAATGGGATGCCAGTCCATTACAGGACACCATGGGCATACCATGGTCTTTCACACCCAATTCGCACACTGGTGTGTTTTTGTGAGGTGGGAAGAAACCAGAGAACCCGGAAGAAACCCACACAGAGAGAACATGCACAGAAATTCCATATAAACCAGAGACCCTGGAGCAGTGAGGTGGCAAGCTGCATCATCGTGCCATCCCAAGTAAAAACATACTGTTCATAACAAATGTAGGTACACATGTAGCTACATAAGTGCATAGTTGATTTTCCATTGCCAGTAGAGACCCATGGACATTGGTACCATCAAGGCATGGTACCAAAAATATGTATACAAAGATTGGAGTCAAAACACAGAAGCATTCCGGAGATATAGCATCACTTCAGTTTTCAGTAGCATCCTCATTCACCAATGAACATTTAATTGTTGCTGTCAGTAAATCACTACTCAAAAGCTTAGGCAAGATCTGGCCTGACAGCTGGGTGCCAATAGCGCCCCCTGGTGACCACTTTACAATACTTCTCAGGCATGGTCCCAAAGAGGGAGGAAAAGAGACAGAGATGGGAGGGACAGGTACCGACGAAAGAATCACATCAAAGACAGACGAATAAAAAGAAATTGAGATATACAGAGACAGAGAGAGAGAGAGAGAGAGATACAGAAGAGCGACCGAGTGAGAAAGAAAAAAAAGTTAGATAGATAGAGACGGCCAGAGAGAAAGACAGACAGAAGCGCTCTGAGTTTCAGAAACTCGTTCACCACTCTTCTTCGTTGCTCTATTCAATCCTCCTCCACTCCCTCCATCTCTCTCGTTCTTCTCTGCATGAGCTGCAGCTGAAGGCCTTCCTTTCCTCGATATTCCAGCCTCATTATTTTTTTCAGCCCGACAAAGATTGTCACTTTGGCTTTGCATGGTCAAAAATAAAATGCCTGATGTTTCCCTTCCTCTCGCTTGTGCTGTTTTCCATCTACACACCACAAAGTTTTCTCCTCAGACATCTTCATTACCCACAGCTGAGCGAGAGAAAGAGAGAGAGAGAGAGAGAGATGACACCACTGACAGTCATGGAGATGCATGAATATATGCAATTTGCTTGAATGTATAAAAATAAATCATTTAAATACATGCTAAGTTCTTCTACAGTTATCGCTTCGAAAAGATGTCTGTGCGTGTGAGGACCTAATGAGCCATAATGTTCTTCAACGGTTTTTTTCCCCATCATGCCATTTGAAAGTTTTTAAATTACTTTCAAGTACTTAGCATGTTGCTAAAGTTCCTGCCTTTTCTACGTACTTAACTGAAATTTTAATTAGCATCGGCTTGCAGTTTGGGTCGCTAGTGTACTCGATATTTAATTAAACAGCTCTTGCTTTGCGCTGTCCTCCTCCCAACACACTCTTCTCCCACAACACCTTTTCTGCTAGCGTGCGTCTTCATTAATCAGATCAAGGCTTTTAATGAGAGATTCTGTAAACGTCACTCGGACACGGTTTATTTACTCCAGAGAAAGAGCGCACACATCAGATCAGTGTCAAATATCCTCCTCAAAGGATGCTGACTAGTACACTACTGTCGGTTCTAAAGTCTGAGTCGACTAGAACAAACTTATGTGCTTTATACAGCGTGCATATGTTTAGAAAATGTAATATCGCTTATTAACCAAAAGTCATAGGGCCAAGGACTACAACATAATATTTCTATTTATTATATGCATTATATTTACTATTTACTGGCTACAGGTGGCCTTTTAGCATGTTTTGATTTTTATTTTAGCCCCGCCCCCTCCGTTCTCTGGAGATTTTCATTAGGGTTACGTAACAAGAATTTGTAAATGTAGCAGTAATGTTTTGTGTATTTGGAAATTGTGATAAATTGTGGTAATTAAAATGTAAACGTTGCAACAACATAAACTAGTTGTAATGTTAGAATCTCTCTCGGATCCAATCTGACTTTTGAAAAAATGAGTCTTACTGATAAATTGAAAGGTGTTAAATATTAAGTTGAAATTATAAGATAATGTATCGAAATTATGAGATAATAAAGTTATTAAGTCGTGAAAAAAATCTTACGATGTATTAGTTCAAAATAACAACATTATTGTTGAGATATTTAATCAAAATAATATCTTAATCAACATCTGGTTTTCGTATTTAATCAACAGTTGAACTTTTAAGTATTTACCTAGCTGTATTTTACCTGAGATTTACTTTCTCATACTTACGACTTATATTTATTACACGTCTGTACGCCGTACTCACCACATTTTCCATTCGCTTCCAATATTTGCAGCACTTTCAATATTCACCGTGGTGCGCGCGCATTTCTGATTTGCCGTATCTGCAATATACCTTTTCTATCATCACCTGATACAGACATAATCCATGACAATCCTTTTAAAAAAGAAACTGCAAAGTGAACTTTGTTTGCCAGTGGTGATGTTTGATTGTTTTTGATCAAGTCTAAAAAAACGACACTCACAAACTTGCTTTTTCTGAACCCAATTTGGTGGAAATGCCACATCATACCTGGCAACACTGATTTCAGGGAGCTGGGCTGGATGCTGAATTGCCCTACAGGGCACATCACAGTTGTGCAATTTTGCTACCTTTCCGACATCTAGAAAATATTTTTCTGATTATTCACAGAACCAACAGGGACCAGAGCCTGAAAGTGATAAAAATGGGAATCTTATTTTAACTTCATGTGAGATATGCCACTTCGTATAAGAAGACGGAGGAATTCAAATAGAATCTTTCTGGCCATTTAATGGGCTGTTATTTTCTTTTTTTTTTCCACTCACACACCTCTAGACTGGGGGAATAAAGTCAATATGCATGCAGCCACAACCATCCATCAAAGAATATAGTCTAGCACTGAGCTTTAATTTTCATTATTGGCGTTACATTTCACAGCCATCACACTTACGGAAAAATGAGATTGTCCTTTTCTACTTTTCCAATTGGTGTTCTTTTGTATATAAAGCAATTATAGCAACTAGATATGCTATTTATTCATGTTATCTCATTAAAACTGGCCTTCGATCGAGCTTGGATTGTGCTTTATTTCGATTCGTACAAAGTGCAAGCAGAACCACTTATCTTGCTGCATTTCATTAAAAACTATATATACTAAACATATTATTTCACTTCGGTCCTCTTGTAGCAATAAACCTAACAGATGATTGAGCTCCTGTAGGTCTCATTAAACTACAGTGAAGTATAATATTATATCATTTTTAAAAAATAATCTCATAAATTGTTGGATTTAGTAGAAGGCAGCTGGACTGCAGTGTTTAATCTTGGTAAATAGATCCCATGGGTGTGCTTCAGGTGAAGTCCTTGCTGCTAGGAGAGAAGAATTTATATCAGGATGTCCTGAAGTCCTGAAGCATAGTGTGGGAATTAAAATACTTATAAAACAATTTCTGTACCGCTACACCCACCAACCCAACAAATGTCATTAAATTCCCTTTCACCACTTTTTTTGGATGCTACCAGGCTTAGTCAGCTGGAAACGTTTGCTGATGCATCAAATCTCATGAAGTTATGTCAATACAAAGCCTCAGAAGCCATCTTATTATGTATTTTCTTGAAAACGATGTCTTGTTGATGTAATTGTCAGATTATTGCCTTGGTGTTAGAAAGGTTTCAGGAAAATAACTCACTTGCTCCTGGATATTTTTTTACTAACTCGCTCAAGAGATAAATATATATGTAGAAGTCCTGCACATGAGCATCTGTACAATTCTGTGCCGGGTTCCTGAAGGAAATATCAGTAAACTCTGAGATGTAGGTGGGTGCTGTGCATCTCAAGCCATGTGGAAAGATCCTGTCTAGCTAGGACCCGTCGAGAGCAGTCGCTCAGTTTTCCACTAAATTACACCGTCACTAAGAAAAGCTGCCAGAATCTCGGGCCACTGCTTCTTCTACTCTTAACACCAGTCATAAAGCATAAAAACATCCCGGGAGACTTCAGCCAGGCACAAGTGGTGTCAGCTTGGAGAAGAGAAGGGAAGAGAAGAGAAAAATGGGAGGTGAAGAAAAGACAGGAGGAAATGAGATGGAAATATATAAAAGATAATATATCTTTAAGATATATGAAGAGGAGAAGAGAGGAGAAAAAAGGAAAGAGAAGATGAGAAGAAAGGAAAAGAAGAACAGAAAGCAGATGAGTAGGAAGGAGAAAAAGAATGGAGAGGAGATCAGAAGAGAGGATACGAATAGAAATGGAATGAAAGCAAAAATGGACAGGCAAAATGGAGATTTAATAAGTAAAAATAAAATATAGGAAGGAAAGAAAGAGAAGAGAAGAAGAAAAGCACATATGTAAGTATGGAAATATGTGGTGTGTTTGAAGTGAAGAATAGTTAGAAGATAAGAGGAGGGAACAAAAGTATGGATGATTAAGAGCAAAAACTAGAAAGTGAGAGGGAAAATTGAATGAATTAGTGAAAAGAGTGTATAAAAGAGAGAAGATATAAAAAAGAAAAGATGGAAAAAGATAAAAAGAAAATGAAGAGAAGTTAAGATGAGGAGAAGAATGGAGAGAAAAGGAGTTACAAGGAGAAGAATGGAGACTAATGGAGGTGAGAAGAGAAGAATGGAGAGGAATTGAGGTGAGAGGAGAAGAATGGAAAATATTGGAGATGAGAGGAGAAGAATCGAGATGAGAGGAGAAGAATCAAGATGAGTGGAGAAGAAGGGAGAGGAATGGAAGTGAGAGGAGAAGAATGGAGGTGAGAGTAAAAGAATGGAGAGGAATGGAGGTGAGAGGAAAAGAATGGAGAGGAATGGAGGTGAGAGTAAAAGAATGGAGAGGAATGGAGGTGAGAGGAGAAGAATGGAGAGGAATGGAGGTGGGAGGAGAAGAATGGAGAGGAATGGAGGTGAGAGGAGAAGAATGGCGGTGAGAGTAAAAGAATGGAGAGGAATGGAGG
>JAQQZR010000012.1:24956522-24968930 GCA_030068235.1 Notoglanidium macrostoma | reverse complement strand
GTTTGAGATGATATTGGCATTCATGCCAAACTTCTTCATCCTCCTCAGGAAGTAGAGCCGCTGGCGAGCTTTCCTGATCACAGTGTCGGTGTGTGTTGTCCAGGAGAGGTCCTCAGTGATTTTCACTCCGAGGAACTTGAAGTTGCTGACTCTATCGACTTCAGCACTGTTGATGTAGATTGGCCGGTGTGTCCCCCCTTGTTGTCTGCTGTAGTCCACTATCATCTCCTTAGTTTTGCTGACATTGAGAAGAAGGTTGTTGTCCTGATACCAGCTGGTCAATGCCTTCACTTCCTCCCAATATGCGGTTTCGTAATTGTCTGTAACGAGACCCATGATGGCCGTGTCATCACCAAACTTGATGATGATGTTAGAGTTGCATTTGGCGGTACAGTCATGAGTAAACAAGGAATACAAGAGGGGACTGAGCACACAGCCCTGTGGTGTGCCCATGTTCAGGATCAGTGAGGAGGAAGTGTAGCTGTCAGTTCTCACCACCTGGGGCCTGCCTGTCAGGAAGTTGAAGATCCATCTGCACATGGATGTCCCCAGTCCGAGATCATCAAGCTTGGAGATGAGCTTTGAAGGGATGATGGTGTTGAATCCCGAGCTGTAGTCAACGAAGAGAATTCTCACATATGTATTCCCTTTTTCCAGGTGGGTGAGAGCAGTGTGTGTCGCCAAGACGATTATGGCACCGAGGAATGAAATGATGTGTTTGACTAAGTAAAAAATAAAGATACAGCTTCATGACTGACACAACATTCGAGTCCATGTCAACTAACATGGAGAAATGAAATTATGAGACCAGGGGATGAGATTCCATGAGATCTGAAGAACATGTCAACATTGAAATCTTTTAGATTGGTTTGGAAAGATAACCGGAAGCTCAGGAATTAATACAGTTGTGAATTTATTGGTTCTTTGGAGGTTTTTCAAGGATTTAACTCCTTGATCTTCATGTCAGTCTTTATGATAAGCCTCTGTTATAGGGCTTTCAGTAGAACATTTGTGGGTTTCCCTAGAGCGACAACCAAAGAACCATAAGTCCTCTAGATTTGACCTTTTTATCATTAAAATTCAGTGTGAGGATGTGCTCTCAATGTGTCGTATAGAGTTATCTATGGGAAATAAATATTTCAGCCATATTATAGAGCAAAGCCAGATTTTGGGATCAGTAAGTAAGTAAAATAACCAGGGATCGTTGGAAAAAGCCCTACTTTGAGATTGGTAAAATAACAATAGTTCATGAAAGTGGAAAAATATCTAGGATTTGAAACTGGTAGAATAGCTGCAGCTCAGGAAATCAGTGAAATAGCAAAAAAGGAAGATTGAGATAAAATAGCCATGATTCAAAAAATTGGTAAAGTGTTCAGGTTCAAGATTGGCAGAATCGCCATTGTTCAAAATTTTTAAGATAGCTAGGAGATTGTTGGAGGTTCATACAAATATCCACAGGATTGGTGAAATAGCTGATTTTTTTGGGGGGGGGGGTGAAATATTGATAAAATATCAATTTTTCTGTTGATAAAGGAGGTAAAGTAGCTTATAAAATTGAAAAGATTTGGCTCAGGACATCAGGAAAGTAGCCAGATTTTAAGATAAATTAGTATATTTTGTGAGATCACTTAAATATCCAGGGCTTAAGCCAAGGCTTGGGAATTCATTAATAATCATCAGTGATAATTGTGATAATTCAGAATGTTAGTCAAACATTAAGTGTTCATAAAGGACAGTTCAAGACTGATTAAAAAAAATTCAAATTGAGAAAAATAGTGACAGAGATTAGCCAGGGCTTAGGATATAGATCAATTTGCCAATATTGTTAAATACAATGTTAAATATTGTTAAACTCAGCAGGGTTTGGGGGATCAGGAGAATAATCAGCACCACTGTGGCTAGTTGTGTAGTTATGCACAGTATAAATATGGCATACTGTTTATTAACACAAGCATATGCTGTGCTGTTTGAAGACGATCCAATTGCTAATAAATTTATTTCTCTCGTTTTGTCATCGTCCCAAACGAGGGCTACGGCTGCTGTTTCGGGCTGCGTGTACGAAGTGATCGATAGCGCGGCTGAGCTAAATTCAGGACGCAACATCAGGCTACCATCTGTGCTAGCGTCTAATTGACATATATTTTTGCACAAGCAGCAGGGTGAGACAGTGTGCTGACAAAGAGACCATCTTGCTGCATCGTCCTCCTGTTGTGTGTGTGTATGTGTGTGTGGTAATACCAGCACACACACACACACACACATATACACACACAGGACCCTGGGGAGCCACACAATGCAACTCCACTCGTTCTAAATGAGATTCATTGGCCTAATCTAATGCGAAAACAGTTTTTTTTTTTACCAAATTACTCTGATCCGAGTCTCAAGACAATCTCGAGAACCTTCTGGACTATCAGCGAGCCGAGCGAACTGCAGTCTGCGAATCAATTAGTGGCTTTCCAGGTTCAGCGATGTGATTGAACCTGGGTGTAATGGAGAATCCAGTCTAATTAAATTGGCAAGGAAGATATTAGGTGGAATTTAGAGAATTTTGGTGTGGCTTGTACGTAATGGATGGTTTCGTGTGTTTCTACAAGACAGAGTTACTAACAGTTCAATGAATTTATATCACAGCGCTGTGAAATTCTTAAATCTGATTGGTCAAAGCAACTTCCACAGGCTTCACATCACCTTATTGATTGAATATATTGATTTCTTCTTTTAACAAAAGTTGTGTAATCGTCAACGTGGTAAGGTTTTCTAAATGATTGTAGAACATTTATGGAAGGAGTCTCCAGTGTCAGCACTTTCTGTTAGAGGAAAGACTTCAGGACGGAACATGTTGCGCTTTCTGATTTCTCCGTAACATGAAAAGTTAGTTTTTAACAGAAAAAAGAGAGATGGGTGAATATCAGGAACAACTCTTTATAGTATCTTCTAAAACGCGCAAACACATTTTAATACTTTTGCATACCTTTTCGATAAGAAAAAGTGTTAATGTTTTTATTTCAGCTGTGACGATCCACCGAAACATGATATATTTAGTGAAAATGATTAAAGCTTGGTAAGAGACAACATCCCATCGATTGGCGTTTCGCTCCACTGTTACATCCGTGTTTCCTGACAATGAGGTGTGATTCCATCAGCACCATATCGACTTCCCTACACAATACACACACCCCAGGCCTGACAGCTCCTCTTAAATGCCCTGATTTATGGCCTTTGTATGGAGAACGGTGGAGGCGGCAGCAGTGGTGGAGGTGGTAGGGGATGAGATTCGCACAATAGCGGCCACACATGAAGTAATAGATTCAGGTAGCGGAGGTTAAACGATAAATACGCAGCACTCAACCTGCCTTAAAGCCTCGCACGGACTCTCCTTTTTTTTGACCTTTGCCTGGCAATTTTGCTGATGTGTTACCTGGTCAGAGCATGTGGGTATAAATGAATCTCAATTTCCATTATTAATTTTCCATGTCAGTGCAAATTTGTTTTTAAGCCATCCTCTGCTGGTAATTTTGCTGCGTACTGTAGAAAGCTTATTAAGTGGGGAATGTCTTTAACACCCAGGTGGGTCAAGCTGACTGTACGGCCACTAAAAGTGCTAAATAAAGAAGTAAAGGCGTCCGTTGTGCCCTGAGACCGGCTTGGTGCCTTCTGTCCAGATGCTTAGAACAGCATTCACATTTACTCATTTAGGAATTTCCAAAGTATAATTTCCTATAATTGACCTTTAATATGTGAGGGCCATAGTTGTACTATATTTACATTTTTTTAATTGTCTTTGGTTTACTGAAATCATCCAGCTTCCATTCACAGTGATAACTTATGACTCCAAGACCGACGTATAATAAGAATAAGATTTTAAACTGGAAATAAACAGAAAGATTTAGTATTTAGCGGAACTGGATCGAGCTGACAAATATGCAACAGTAACTCCAGTAGTCACTTTTTACAACTGAGGTGAGCAGAAAAGCATCTCAGGAAGAAAGAAAGTAGGGGTGGATAAGCTACAAAAGCAAAAGATCACATCTGAAGCTGCAGTGGGAAAAAAGCATCACCTGGTCTTTTGGATGAATGAGCAGGTGTTCCTATTAAAATGGCTGGTAAGTATGTATAGCCACATCATGAGACTATTGACCAAAAATTATATAAAAAATAAAAGCCATTTTGGGACGATTGCTGTACTCCGGGTTCATCTGGAGGCAGTGTGATATAGAGTGACTATTTTGGGGACTACGTAGGAAGTAAGTGACAGCTGAGCTTTGCACAGATGCTGCTGCTGTTCTGTGTAGTTAATGTGTCCTGTGTGTTTATTGCACCATGCTGCGCTTGTCATTCCACAGATCCAATGCATCTCTGCTTTTGTACATCTCTATTTAGTGAAATAGTACAGCAGAGTATGCAATGCTCGCGTACTCTCACTTTTCTTACTTCTACACCACCATTATAATTTCAAGGCCCTGATTTACTAAGATCCAAAATAATTTACAGTATATGTGAGAAACATGTAAACGTGTGAAAAATTTACATATATTGATTGATCAGATTTCAGTAGTACAATTGGTAATCAGTTACTGCAAAAGATTCAATAGATACTGATTGTCTATCTATTTATTTCAAATAATGATATTTTGTAAAAGTTTACATAAATATATAAAAAAGAATATTGCGAAGTGGTAGTGCAGTGGGGTGTAAATATTTGTGGATGTAAGCAGCAGACATGCGTGGAATGAAACTGAATGGCGATTCAATCAGCACGAAAGTAATGGCACCCTGTAAAAGGAGGAAGCGTTTACATGTGTTAGTAGTTGATGCTCTGCAGTGGCTGAGCTGCATTATTGGAAGATTTATCATACAATGTGCTTAAGAGGCATTCTTTCTGTATTTAGTTATCATTTTTGTCATTTTCAGTTCTGCTGTTTATGGAGTTTTAAATTCAATTCAGCTTGGAAATGTACGACTGATTGGCATTTATCAACCTGCACATGGGTATGAAGAAAATCAGTGTTTGGAAATCTGGCAGGAATTTGTTGTTGTTGTTGTTCTGTTTGGTCTACAAAAACTTTTACACACAACTTTATTAAAAGATTGATAAATGAGCTCAGTTGTGCCAATGTTGGCTGGATGTATGTGTGCTATCTGGGTTATCTGTAAGTGACTTGCTAACAAAAAGCAGGATTTTTTGCAAGAAAGCAAAGACAAACTTGATATTGTTTTACAGACAAACACTACCTTATTTCGTTTTCTCTACTATGGCTGTCTCTACCTTTTAAATGCTAAAACATGATATACAGTTATCATCAATCAAAGTTCGGAGTTCTGCCAAAGACTGTTAAAGTAAAAACATATATCTGAATAATAAAAGTGCCAACGAAGCAATGCCTCCAGTGCCTCATTTCCATACTGTAAAGCGATGTGATATAATTTTATTCTTGCACATAGCCATGTGTCGTACACCTGCTATCAAACCCGTTAGTTGTCATCCACAGGAACTTTTTTTTTTTACATCTTTCATGGCACCAGACAGGCTACCTACCTGACATACACCATCCTGGCCGGCATATTAATTCATCAATTTCCCAGTAGCCGCAGTAAACAAAGCAAACAAAACAAACTGCCGAGGAGAGGGGGAAAAAATTCCCTCTGTGTCAGCCTGCGGCATTATAACATAGCCAAAAATCTGACCTAGAAAGAGGGAATGAGAGAGAGAGAGAAGCCAGACAGATAGACAGAAAAAGGGAAACCAATCAGAGGACAAAAGCCTGAGAGAAAGAGAGAGAGATCCAAAGACAGAGACAGTAATCAGAGGGCTCAGAAGACAGAAAGGGATTAAAGATAGACAGAGACATAAGGAAAGAAACGGAGAGAAGAAGGAGAACGCTTGGGAGTATGAGAGAAAGAAAAATATTAAGCCAGACAAAGCTATAAGTAGAAAAAAAAGAAGAGATTAAAGCCTGACAGACAGACACGAGGACAGAAAGACGGAAATCCGAGGAAAAAAAGATAGTGATAGAGAGACAGATCAGCAAGCCAGCGTGAGAAAAGGAGAATATCTGAGCAAGAAAGCCTGCGAGAGATGAGGTGAAGGAGGATAACTTTATTTGAAATATGGTGACATGTTTCACTCAAGCTGCCAGACTCCTCATTACAGGCACCTCCTTTGACGTCAGCTGTCATGGTTCATCAGGCTGCGCCGGGTTAAGGGCAAAAACAAACAGCTGCCGTCTCTCTCAGAGGGGAGCAGTGCAGGTAAACACTGAATATTATTCACTTCCCCTGCACTTCCACAGTGAGCCTACATCGCTCTTCAACTAACCACATGTTATTAAAAAGCAAGAAGAAGCAACCAGAGCTAGAATTTCACAGCGCATCACTTCACCTTTGACCCTGAGATAAAGGCTGAGATCTGCAGCCAGTGGCTCAAGATGATGGATTAGCGGAATGGCAGAAGTGAGACTGTAAAGAATATTAAGGTTTAGCTATGCTTCTATAGCTTCGAGCAAAGGTTAACAGGCAGCTAAACGGTTTTTTTTTTTAAAGTGTTGAAGGTTAGCTAAACTTCCTTAAAGTGTTGAGGATTAGATAAACATTTTAACAGTTTTGCAGATTAGCTATAACTCTTTAAAATGATGAGGATTGGTTAAATGATTTTTAACAGTGAAGATTAGCTAAACTTTTTGAAAGTGTTGAGGATTAACTAAACATTTTGTAAGTGTTGAAGATTAGCTTAACTTTCTGAAAATTTGAGGATTAGCTAAATAAATAGAAGCGGTGTTGAGAATTAGCTCAACTTTTTGAAAGTGTTGAGGATTAGCTAAATGTTTTTAAACAGTTTTGAAGATTAGCTAAACTTTTTGAAAGTGTTGAGGATTAGCTAAACATTTTGTAAGTGTTGAAGATTAGCTAAGCTTTTTGAAAGTGTTGAGGATTAGCTAAATGTTTTTAACTGTTGAAGATTAGCTTAACTTTCTGAAACTTTGAGGATTAGCTAAATGTTTTTAAACAGTTATGAAGATTAGCTTAACTTCTTTAAAGTATTGGGGACTATCTAGACATATAAAAACAATGTTGAGGATTAGCTAAATACCTGGGAAATCATCAAGGACTAGCTAAACATGTAAAAAGTGTTAAGGATTACTTAAATGTCTAGCAACAGTACTGAGGAAACATTAAAAAAACATTAAAGGCTAGATAAATGTTTCTATATAACATCGAGGACTAGCCAAACAGCTGTATACAGTATTGCTAGATGTGTGTAAACAGCATTGAAGCTTTATACAGCATTGAGGATTAGCCAAAATGATTTAAACTGTGTTCAATTTTAGCTGTACATCTTTAAATAGTGTTGATATGATAAATATCTAGAAACGGAGTTGTAGATTAGTTAAACGTTGGTAATGATTTGTTGAAGATTAACTAAAAGTCTAGAAACAGTGTTGTAGGTTAGCTAAACAGTTTAATGCACCAATCATAACTCGTATCGAAACAAAGGTTTGTTTTTCCTACTTTTCAGAAATTTGTTTTAATATTGTTAAAGGTTTGAATGGACACCCAGCCATAGCTATTGTTTTGCAAGCTCAGATAATTTGCCTCCTCAGAGAGCAGTTGTTTTCTTGCAGAGCGATGTGTTTGGATGGCGCAAGAGCATGAGCCTGGGCGTAAAAGCGTGACTCTCCTGCCAAAATAGGCGAGTTTCGGTCTTCGGCTTGGATCATTGAACCCCGTCCTCATAAGCTACTGTCTTCATGATTCTCATTAAGTTGCTTCAAAAAGTAGATACTTTCTTTTGAAAAAGCAATTTCACTGAGATTAGCCTCTGTTTAATGTACAGCTTAACTAATTCAGTTAGATGATAGCCTAATGAGCTACATTATCGGAATAGCTCCCCAAAAACAGGTAAACAGCCGATAAGAACCGGAGAAGGCTGAACAGTGGTGTAAGATATTTACTAGAATTATGTTTCCATTTAAATTCTTCACAACTCTGATGAACATTTAGAAGGAAGAAATGCAAATATTTGCAGTTTACATCAATTACCGTGAATATGAATTTTTTGATAAGCGAGCTTTATGATATCATCAAAAGAGTGGCAGCTAAACATGGCCACAGGCAGTATGTTATCATTTATGAAAAATATGTTTCTCCCAGCTTTTATTAAAACCAGCATATAACAAACAAATAGTGATATTTAGGCATTTTTGCAAATACCTGCCATCAGGAAATCTGGTCCAAATTTTCTACTGTTACATATAAAACATCCCCCGCACATAACACCCCATTATTAACAAGTTAATGAGCTAGAGCTTAACTCAAGTGAATGTAATACCCATTGGCAGGTGTCTTGGTTGCAATTTGGCCAGTCTATGGAAATCTGACAGATTATGTACACCTTCTGATAGATAATCTGCATATTCACTGTATCATCATGATCATCCGCAACATGTTACTCAAAGAAGGACATTTTTCTAGACAATTGCAATAATTATAATATTTAAAATATTTTATTATTATTTCCAGTGAAGTAGAAGTAGTGAGTAGTCCAGAAAAGAGAATAGAAGAATTACAGATGGAATAACTCACATATAAGAGAGGTTAAAATAAAGAACCAAGAAGTGCACTGGTAGGACAAACAATGGTGATCAGTGATTGGTCATTGAGAACAATGGTGATCAGTGATTGGTTATTGAGAACAATGGTGATCAGTGATTGGTTATTGAGAACAATGGTGATCAGCGATTGGTCATTGAAAACAATGGTGATCAGCGATTGGTTGTTAAGAATTATGGTGATCAGTGATTGGCCACTGAGAACAATTGTTAGCAGTGATTGGTCATTTGGAAAAACAGTGCTCAGTGATTGGACATTGGGAACAATTGTGACCCGTGATTGGCCGTTGGGTGCAATGCTGATCCAGCTGCAAAATTACAAAACTGACAAGACTTTTCTCCTGACTGTGAGAGATTTTTGGCATGACATGATTTCTATTCAGTCATGAAATTTAGTCATTTCTTCCACTGTGATGCCTTCGTGCCCTCTGCAGGTCTGGAGGACGAGTCAGGGTTTTACCCCAGATGCTGGCAGTTAGCCCTGAAGACCTGCCACTAACGGGGTGGCCAT
This sequence comes from Notoglanidium macrostoma, assembly GCA_030068235.1. Lineage (NCBI taxonomy): Eukaryota > Metazoa > Chordata > Actinopteri > Siluriformes > Auchenoglanididae > Notoglanidium > Notoglanidium macrostoma. The sequence continues at coordinate 24,959,810 of JAQQZR010000012.1, read as the reverse complement.
AATCCCACCAAATCCCACTGTAGCCTCAACACCTGACCCATTGGCACTGAAAGGAAATGAGTTCCTTGCTATGTGAAGATTTCGCACCAGAAAGCTGCTCTTAAAACTCTTTTTTTTCTCTCATCTGCTTCTTTCTATCACTCTCTCCCTCTCTCCCAAAGGGCACATGAGGATGGAGATAGCCAAAGGAATTATCACAAATAACAAGAATGTCCTTGCTCCATGTCTGCCTGGAGTGTGGAGGAGGCAGCGTTCAGCTCGACAGATACAGACGTTAGCCGAGTGCCTCGCTCTTATCCTGTTTGGCCAGACTCAACCTGCTTTTTTTCACTTTTTTTCAACATGGTCTTCCTTTTGTGCCATCCTTTCTTCATTAAGTGCTTCTGCTTTCAATACCAACGGCACTCTTTCCTCATCACTGTTCCTGGTCAGAGTGCCGAAGACCGCAAAATGACAGGACTGTGACATGCCCTGGCTTTTTGAGGGACACGGTAATGAGGGTGGTGGAATGTCATCGGAAAGCCTGTCTGGTTTCGTCTATTCTAGTATTCTACAGTGTCGGCCGGTGGTGATATTAGAAGTGAGGTTAAGATCTAATAGCTGCCTAGTTTTCTTACAACCTATACTTACATCGATGTCTTTTTATCTTAGCCCTGCTAGCCCATTTATGAAAGCTCTGTTTTCTTATTTCTGCTCATTTTGATTTACATCTTTGTCATTCCTGTTTGTCATTCCAGGCAGTTAGTAATTCCAGATCTTAGAAATAATCATGTGTTTTGAAACAGGCCTCTCTATATCAGCTTTCTTATCTTGGTCGACTGGTGAGTCATTTCTCTCAGAGTTGACGAAAAAAAGAAAACAGTCGACCTCTGGGCTGTGGATAAAGCAAGTGTTTACAGCACAAATCCCCGAGGATGGTTTTAAAGAACTAATCTACTGCTCTGGTCACCGTCCGCTTGGCATAAATCACCTTTAAAAATGATTTATTCTCTTTGAGATATGGGGCTGCATAATAAATGCGGCAGAACAAACAAAGAAAACAGTGTATGTGTGTCATAAAGAACAAAACTCCAGAGCCGGAGCGTTTTTGAGCAGGCCTGCTTCCTCTCCGAGACTGATAATGGTGATACTCTGGCCCCCACGACTCATTACCACACGTTCCACTGTTCCGCCGCAGTTCTGGTCTCGAGAGTGTTTGCCATCACATCATTATGAGAACACTCTCATAAGGCCCTTAGCAACTCCCTCGACTAAAAAAAAAAGTAAATAAGTCATAAAACTATGACTTAGTCTCTGTCAAAATTCCCCCTCCATCTTTTATTTACACTCCCACCAGCGCAAATACGCCTGCCATCATGACGATCCCCAAGCACATGAAAGAGGTCTGGGGTTCTGTTTCCATAAGTAGAGTTTTTATTGCTGTATAAACAGCACTCGCTTTACACCAAGTCAAATTATGACATGGAAATAAAAACGCTTAATTTTCAGCAAATCGAAAAAAGCCTTTTTTTTTAATGCTTTTAAATACAATCTAAAATGACTGCTACCTTTGATGCATATCAATGACCCAGACATCCACAGACCTGTAATGAACATCACATTTGCTCAATAGGCAAGCGCAGCTCTCATTTTCAAATAAGCAATATTCCCAAATTAGCTTTTTGCCTTTGTCGGAAAAAAGCTGTTTAAGTCGAGCATTAGAGGTTCTTCTCAGCACAAGAATGAGGAAGGTTTAATGAGAAAAGAGATAGGAATTTTAATCATAGGGAACTTTTTCTTCGATTTAATAAAGATCTAGTTTAAGATGTTGCACAAACCTTGACACTTTGATGTGAAAAAAGACTAATTTCATTCAGCAGGCATTAAAAAAAAATCCTGTTCTACAGTCCTGCTGAGTTCTCGACTCTGATTGGTCAGAAGGTGTTGATTCATTTTCTATAACAGCAGCTCTGACCGTAGTTTCCAAATAATAAACTGAAGAGTAATTTCATATTACTATGCCAAAACCTCTTGACAGACTAAGAGCTCACTTGCTTCAATCACACTGTGAAATTGCATTCCATAACTCATTATGTTATGTACTTAGTGAAACGTATATTGCTCATGTTGTCACATACTGTACACTGCACAACCACTCAGGAATCACACTTTGCTTAAATTTAGTTTGTATAGACATTTGGAATACACATATCCAGGAGGTCCTCGGGTTACATACATCTCGACATACGATATTTCGAGTTTTTCGCGCGCAGTGGAAGAATAAGCAGTTTTCTGCGGCTTTTTATGTTCTAGATTATGATTTTACAACTGTGTTAGAATAGGGTGTGTTTCGACTTGCACCAAAATTCGGATTACATGACTGTAACGAGGACCTCCTGTATATTTATAGTATTGACATTTTGCAATATTATTACTTCCCAATTATACTTCCTCATACGTTGATCTTTATGTAATGTTTATTGTCTTGTTTTTTGATCTTGGAGCAAACGTCAAGTCAAATTCCTTGTAAGTGTGACCTCACTTGGCCAATAAAGCTGATTCTAATGGTTAATATTAAAGCTAGGGGAGGCAACATTGGACATAACATATAACATATCCAACTTAAAGATCCCACCCCCTCCTTCCAAAACCACTCCTCCAAAACACATGAACGCGCACCGCCTGACTACTGCTGGCGGACGGGTCCACCAGAGAAAGCGTTGGGGGAAGAAGTCGTTGTCATATCCAGCTACCTCACATCTCATTCACATGTAAGAAAATGTAAGAAAGAAAATGTATGAAAACGTTGTCATAATGAACGTAAACAACGGACATGACTATTGTCAGCACTCACAGCTGTCAAGCTAGCATGTTAATATTGGGAAATTTTGTCGTAGCCTTTCCTACTTTTTCTTACGTTGTTAAGCAGTACAAGCAGCTGTAGGGTTAACATTAGGTGAAGGTGAAGTTTGTTTAACGTTTATGTAAGGAGTCTCCAGTGTCAGCATTTTGTAACGGCGCTTTCCGGTTTCTTGGTAGCTGCATTTTGTTGTCTTATTAATGAGCACGTTCTAGTACATTATTTTTCCATAGTAACAGATTATTCACGGGGATTTGCCGTTTGTGTTGTTATTAAACAAAGATGTCTAATCATCTACACTACCAGACAAAAGTTTGGACACTCCTTCTAATTCAATGTTTTTTTCTTTATTTTTATTACTTAAAAGACACGTCATGTCTTAAAGTAATGATGGACTGGTGTTTCTCTTTACTTAGTTGAGCGGTTGTTGAGATAATATGGATTACTAC
>JAQQZR010000012.1:24943265-24953413 GCA_030068235.1 Notoglanidium macrostoma | reverse complement strand
TTACTACTATTACTATTACTGCCATTACTATTACTGCTACTACTATTACTGCCATTGCTATTGCTGCTACTACTATTACTGCTACTACTATTACTGCCATTACTATTGCTGCTACTACTATTACTGCTACTACTATTACTGCCATTACTATTACTGCTACTACTATTACTGCTACTACTATTACTGCCATTACTATTGCTGCTACTACTATTACTGCCATTACTATTACTGCTACTACTATTACTGCCATTACTATTACTGCCATTACTATTACTGCTACTACTATTACTGCCATTACTATTACTACTACTACTATTACTGCCATTACTATTGTTGCTACTACTATTACTGCTACAACTATTACTGCTACTACTATTACTGCCATTACTATTGCTGCTACTACTATTACTGCCATTACTATTACTACTATTACTATTACTGCCATTACTATTACTGCTACTACTATTACTGCCATTGCTATTGCTGCTACTACTATTGCTGCTACTACTATTACTACTACTACTATTACTGCTATTATACCACTATTATTAGTATTAGAATTAATAATTTTACAACTACTACTATTACTAGTAATTCTAATATTACTACTAATATTACTCTTACATTTACTACTACTACTACTTCTAATACTATTACTACTATTTCTCTTAGCACTACTATAATTACTACTACCACTACTACTGTTATTTCTACTACTACTTCCAATATTACTACTTCTATAACTCTTAGCACTATTATTATTACTAATACTACTACTACCTCTACTACTATTATTACCACTACCACTATTACTACTTTTACTTCTACTACTACTATTACTATTAATTGTGATACTACTACTTGTGTTACTCTTACATTTACTATTAATACTATTACTATTACACTAGCATTTCTTTTACTCTTAGCACTACAATTACTGTTAATATTACTATTACTTCTACTGCTAATACTATTACTGTTACTTCTACTACTGCTACTACTTTTAATCCTGTTACTCTTATTATTTTTGTTAATACTGTTACTACTATTAATACTATTAAATCAGTACTATATGTTTTATTAATGTTAATTGTTGGATTGTAGCATTTTATTGTTTTTATTGCTGTTGTTGTTGTTGTTTATAACGTACACCCATGAAGTCCTATTCTCTAAGCCGTTTTGGCCACACACGCACACCCATAAAAAAAATAAATAAAAAAAACGTGTAAACTCACCTTGCGTGGTCATTATTTACACTCTCCTGTGATAGCAGCCCATTTTTCATTCTCTTACACCATGTGTCTGAATTTGAGCCAAATTGTGCATGCACTTGTAAAAAACAGTGGTATTCAGTTTATAGGAAATATCCTCTCATTGCAAGTTCAAAAAAATTACTCAGCCTGAAATGTGCAAATGGGGGGAGTTGTTCACAATGAGAACACACACACACACACACACACACACACACACACACACACACTATGCCAAAATAAAATATATATTTAATTAATTATTTATTTATTTGTTTCATAAAAGATGCAGGTTTTGGAGGAAAAATAGTTTTCCTTATGAGGACCAGTCTAATGTCCCCACAAGGATATGGACATCTATCTATCTATCTATCTATCTATCTATCTGGCTGGTCTAAAGTATAAAACATATAAAGCCAACATACTGTATAATCACACACACACACACACTCTAGGCCTTGCCATTCCCAGCAGTACTATTTATGGGAGGTGTGTGCATCAGACTCATACTAATTGGTTAGCTGGGTGTTATTTTTACTGTGATCTATTCTGTCTGTCGCATAAATTCAGAGCGAATGAATAGGCCGTTTAGGTAAACTTAAAATGATTTACCAAAACACCCGTGCACCAGTTCCCCTGATGCCCACTCTGTTTTCGCTTGTCTTGGTGTCTCGCAGGGAATTGCTCTACTTAGGCTTTTGAAAATGATCACTTTGGGTTGTTCTCTCTCTCTCTCTCTCTCTCTCTCTCTCTATCTCTCTCACAAACACACACACACACACACGTACACATCCCAATCAAACAGCATTAGTCTTATTTATGACATGGGCGTCCCTGCACCCAAAAAGCAGCATACCAAAGACGAATGTTCGTCAGGTGCGAGAGTGTTACACGGCATCAATCTCTGAGCAAAAACCAAAGCACCATTTCCACACCAGGCCATTGCTGATGCTTGCAAAACAAAAAGGATATTAATGGATTTATTCTAATTGTACGAGTAATGCATGCATGCCTGAGATTTCACACAGCTCGTTTTGGGCCAAACACTTAATCACGGGGAAGAGAACTCCAAAAGGAACGTTCGGTCACGAAGGAAGTGCAGGGGGTCAGGAAAAATGCTGGAAGAGCAACAGCGCCACTCTGTGTTCGAAGAACATAGTGCAGTTTCAAGAAAGATTTGTTCACTACTTTATCCTGGTCAGGGACGGGATAGATCCGGAATCAGTCGCAGGAACGCTGCGTGGAACACACACACACACACACACACACACACACACACACACACACACACACACACTCATTCCTGAGATTTGGGCCTGATGTATGTCTTCTAACACCTGTTTTATCCCAATACTGAATATGTACTACATGAGTTTTTAATCTTAACAAGTCTTCCATAAACTGCAGGAAACAGGAACTCATCTGAGCACTTCTTCAGACGTTTGAATTCATATTTCCTTAAAAAAATGACATAGATTTAAAAAAAATCATGTATTAATTAATGTCTTTTTTCAGCAACATACCATTTATTTTGAAATGTAGCTTTCTATCAGCCTCAGAATAAAGGTAACACTATCACTATTCCATACAATGCATTTTCTTTATTGTTCTTTACATCGCAGTTTAATCACGAATAATAGAGTAGACAACTTACCATTCATAGGTCCTTTCATTTATCTAGTTATTGTATATGCAGTGTTTACAATCTTGTATAAAATGAATGCTTTATTTAAGGAACAAGATGTCGTGTAGCTAGAGTAATTAATATACAGTATACAGGCAGGAAAACCCTTCCACAATGCCCAAGTGCAGATTTTAGCTGTGCACGAGCGCATGAATTTCTATTTTTTCCATTTGCCTGTAAAACAAAACATGCAATGCACTGAAGCAAATGCATTCTGACAAAGCTACTTAGCTGCACGGATGTGAGCTCCTATCAGAGTAAACACCCGGCCAGGTGGAGGGGGGATCTGTGCTGAAGATAACCCAGCAACGGGAGGCAAACAAACATCGTCGGCTCGCAACGCAGGTCCCTCGCCATATGCCTGAGTGCGCCGCTTCCTCTCAGAAGGTCATGGAAGACATTTTTATGAGGTGTTCAGCTCAGTCATTAGATCCGATTATTGCAGAGGGATTTGGATGCTACCTGCGTGCGCACGCGGGCTATTAGCGTCACACCTTTATAAGTTGTAATGTGATGAGGCACGATTGCCTGGAGGTTTTTGATCAGTGTTAATTATTTGCGTGATTATGGCTCAGGGACGAGAAAAGAGACCGAACTAAAAGCAGGCTTGTGGGTTTTTTTTACAGTATGTAGCAGTGATATTACTGCAATGTGGCCTTAGTTTACTCAAAAGATGGATCATTATCGATAAAATAGTGGACGCAGAGTCATTTCCTGCCAACTGAATGCATGCAAATGAATCCAACGCAGGAATATAGAGGACTTTACTCCGTGTTTCCAGATCTCCTGGTGCATTATTGTGCATGTAAACATCAGATAAAGTTCATTAAACCACGTCGAACCAAATGTAGCCTCTGCAAGGCGGCATCGGTTGGCTGTGTACACTGAACACAGAAGGGCCCGCTTCCTCTCAGGTGGCCTCGTTTTGTTCTGAACAACTGTTGTTTGAGTTTTTCCAGAGCTGGTGATTAATAGGGATCATATTCAGCTGTCAGCAAATGATGGTTGAAATTCTGCCTTTATTTTTAGATCATTGAAGTCATGCATTCAGGTTACCGGGCAAATTTGATTCCTTAATCATTTTCCTCGTCACCCAAGGTCGGAGTGCAAAGGTCATGCAAGGTCATGAAATTAGTGAGTAAATGCAGAAAAATAGGAATAGGAGAAATACATTACTATGCTGATATGAATTCATACATGAGTGCGTGAGATCAGACATCCTATGATTAAGAACTGCCAAGTAATTAAAATAAATAAATAAATACATAAATAAGGTTCCCCCCATGAAGACAAATTAGTCCCCCCCTCCCCACACACACACACACACACACACACACACACACACACACGCACAAAAAAACAACAAACACCCATAATTAAAAAGATTTGCAATTCTTGGAGTCCCAAATGTTCATCAGTTTCACTAACATTTTTTAAAAATTCAAATTTTAGTCATAAAAAAGTTCTTTATTAATGTATTTGTTTTATTATTATTATTATTATTATTATTATTATTGTTGTTGTTGTTGTTGTTGTTGTTGTTATGAATAAATATAAACAGATTTTTTTGTTAATTGTGATGCTGATTATTGTTGTTATGTATTGTTGCTATTAATAAGAATATGAATAAAAAAAATTTATTTTGTTTTTCTTTTGTTTATTTACCATTATTATTGTTATTGTAGTTGATGTTGCTGTTATTATTATTATTATTATTATTATTGATTAATAATAATAATAATTATTATTATTATTATTTTTATTATTATTATTATTATTATAAGTTATTGATGTTTTTGTTTTCATTTTTTTCTTCTTTAAAAATATTTATAAAGGAAGATACACAGCTTGAAATGTTTAAATTTTATTATAGTTTAAAAAAAATCAGAATAATAATTCTTTAAAATAATAAAATAAGAAATAAGTTGATTCAGGCGCAGTTAAATTCCTTTTCCCTTTAAACAAAGGGAAAAATCCTGCAGTTATTGTAAAATCTGATTAATACTGATGAAAAAAAGCTAATTTATATCATTAAGTGTAACTCTTTAGATGAAGTGCAGCGCTATCAGATATAACCCGTAAACCCTAATCGCCAGTCTGAACTCAAGTTCGGGTCGAGCACTCAAACACGCACTGCCTCCCTACGCACGCGCACTACACACGGTATGAAATAAAGGCTTCCACGCACTTCCTGGTGCACTACTTAGGGGGTATCTGGTGGATTCGGGATGCAGCCGCGTGCGCTGCGCAGACAGAGCGGTGGCGACACGGAGCAGCGCTGCACACTTCCTGGAGCTCCGAGAAGCCACTTTTGCTACCGGGGGCAGAAAACAAACAACAACAAAAAAAAAAAACAACATGGAGGAGACGAGTTAAAGTTGGTGCGGCGTGTGGAATGGGTGGAAGGACGCGTGGCTGTGTGAGACGGACAAGTGTGGCACATGTTTCAAAAAAAGAAAAAAAAGACAATGTCGGGGAGCCTGTGTTTATCCGCAGTATAGCTAAGCTAAGCTAAGCGGCCTAGCTAACGCTACAGCGCGCAGTCACTATACGTTTATTTAGTGTGTGTTTCCAGCACAAAACCTCCACCGGTTGCCTTCCAGACACATTATTTTGGACAGGAAACTTAACCGTGTCCTGTCACGTCCTTCGCACTTTCCAGTGAAGAGCAGCGCTCGCGCGTTAGCCCGGTACTGCTATGCTAGCTTGTTAGCTAGCTAACTTTCCAAAGTTGCTGCAAAAAATCCCTCAGCGTGTGATGCAGGGCCTGGCAGCACCAGCCACAAGTCACACGCTTAGTTTTACTCTTCACTCAGCAGACGTGCTTTTTGCCACCTACTGAATGTCCCCAGTTTTTGGAAATCACTTCTGTTTTCACGCGTCGTAATTTTTAATGCTTGGTGTTAGCTAGCTGGCTGGCTAGCAATGTCTGTCCCGTCCGCAGAAATGCTCGAGACGCCTCCTGGATATCCTTTCGAGGAGATTGATTATGCAGACATTGAAGTGGAAGAGGTAAGCTTGAGCGAAAAGACGTCTCTGCTCTGTCCGAGCCTGCGAATTGATTCAGCTTCGTTGTTTCGAGTCAATAATCTTAATGACAAAATGCCATTTAAAGTCAAAGCTACTGTCCTGTACATGTTCTTTAGTGTTGTGGACATCAGTGTGACCAGGTATTTAGAGGGAGGGAGGAAAAAAGAAGTACAAAAGCTAGATTTAATTCTTAATCTCCAGGAAAACTATAAAAAAAAAAAAATTGATGACTCATAGCTGTACTAATCTTTCGTTCATCCAATCAAATGCTTCCTAGAGTCTGTTGGCCCCGCCCCCTGTGCCGTAGCCGGAGCTGTGTGGAGAGTTCATTATATATATATAAAACATTATATCACCGTATTTTCTGGCATTTTCACGATTACAGCTATGCTATGAAAGTAATGTTCAGAGAAAAAAAGAACACGCAGGCTGGCGCCAGGGGGCGCTCACGAGCTCCTGTGCACGCTGGCGTGATTATAATATAATATAATATTTATTAAGCTGATTCTTCGTGTCGCGTTACATTTCACAGACTCTTCATTGGAGTTTTCGTCGGAGGTAAAAAAAAACGCCGCAGCTACCTCTTCATTTCTGGAGGAAAGTTGATATCTCTGGTAAATCACGATATTGAGTCGGCTGATGATATGAACGATCGTATCGCGACGACGATCATTTATCGATTTGTCGCCCAGCCCTGTTCCGGTGTTCGACTAGGGGAAAAGAAAAACACCAGGAGGCCGAGAAGGTGCCCTCGAACCCAAGTTCAACTTATGACATCAAATCGAAATCGAAATGGCCGCTCGCATCTCACAACGCGTGCTTTGGATGTTTGTTTTTTCAAGTCCGAAAAATGTATTCTGAGTTTAAAGGTGCAATAGTTCATTTTTATTTCCATTTTGTTCAAATAACCTGGAAGATACGTAAACAATAAAGGTTTAAGCCGTGGCCTCAGCTCGAGTGTTTGGAAAACTGATGCTTGTTTGTGTTTATGTTTCCTGTCAGTCATTTTTATAGACATGTTATTCTACAGTCCACTGTAGCTCTGAGGGGGCGGAGCTTCCTGGTCATGGGTGGGAACGTGTTGGGTTAAAATAATCAAACAAATAAGTAAATCTACCTGTTAGAGAACTATTTTCTTACCTAATTCACCCTCATGTCAAAAGCATTCGTCTTTGCTCAAGAGCTAAAAAAAAAAAAATTGACTCCGCCCCCCTGGACTTTGGTTCCGCAGTAAGGGGTAACTTGCAGCGAATGCGGTTTGCTGGTGCGTTTTTATTCCCCTTTTCCAAAGATTCCTTGCCGGTCGAAATGTATTTGGAAATTGCGCAAGTTCACGGTTAACTGTTTTTTGGCTCTTCTGTCCCGAAATGTTGCTAATCGTGTCATCTTTACACGGCGCTAATTGTTGTCGTTCTTGTTTCCAGGTGGTGGGAAGAGGAGCTTTCGGAGTCGTGTGCAAGGCCAAATGGAAAGGCAAAGACGTGGCCATCAAGACCATAGAGAGTGAATCAGAAAGGACTGCTTTTGTTGTCGAGGTACGAGCTACTCAGGATTAAGGCTCTTCCTTTGAGCTCTGTTGATCTTCACATAATCCTGGGTTTAACCCGGATGTATTCCTTTAGGTCTCTGTTCCATCACCTTAAAGGAAAACTGTACCATCAGACAAGTTATATATGATGCCGTCTCTGATGATCCCGGGGTTACTTTGTTGTAGCGTAGCGTAGAAGTAGAGGTGACACTGGAGTCAGAGTTTCCGAATGCGTCGCAGCTATAGAGTTAGTTACAGCAGTTCGGCTCAGCTACTTAGCGAGCTACGAGATGGCGAGCGCGACGACATTGACGACGACATTAGCCCGAACGTCAAAGTTTCGGAAGCTGTTTGAGCTGAGCATAGACATGAAGAGGTGAGAGAGCTGGACAGGCTAAAAGACTAAAGCGCCGCCGCACGTCTCTCTCTAACTAGAGACGAAACGACGACTGATTTCCACAGCAGGCTGCCAAGCAGCATTATGGGTAATGTAGGAAAGTTGATGAAACTAACAGACTTGTCAGGGATTTGAACATTATTCAGCAGGGAAAATGAGCAAACATTTCCACCGTATGCTTTTTCTGATCAACGTTAATGCATGGCGTAATACTCTGTTTATTAAAATTGTATTAGCTAACACTTTAGTTTAGTGTATTCGTTTCCCAGGCCGCCCGAGCATGAGCGAGCTGATATGGATGATCTGTTCACCGGGCTTCTCCTTGGGTTCATTCTGCCTTTTTCTTTTTTCTTGTTGTTTTTTTCTCTCCAGCTTCGACAGTTGTCTCGCGTGAATCACCCCAACATTGTGAAGCTGTATGGCTCCTGTCAAAACCCTGTAAGTCTTCATTTGCACTTTATATTTGTCGTGAGTGACGGCTCTTTTTTTTTTTTGTGTTCACATTTGTTTATTTAAATGTTCCTATTTAGGTCTAAAGAGTTAAAAATGGCCAATTATATTGTCTATTTTAGATATATAAACAATAGATAGGTATAGAAAATGTCTTTGTCTCTGTAGGTATGTCTGGTGATGGAATATGCAGAAGGGGGCTCTCTGTACAATGGTGAGTGTTTTAATAATTAAAAAAAAAAAAGCAGGTCCTAATGAGAATCTTCCTTGCATTCAGTAGATTGGAAAGAACTGATATTCAATTATGTTAATGCGGTTAAAAAAAAGGTGCATTAATAATGCGTGAATAACTCGATCTCATTTACAATCTGCGCTGCTGCAATAGATCCCTGCACCGTGTGTGTGTGTGTGTGTGTGTGTGTGCGCGAGTGCGGCGTGTGTGCGGCGATTCAGCATTCTGATCTAGGATCTTCGGAATTTTGGAAAAACCAGGGATGACAAACGTGCAATCCAGGATCGGCAGAATAAAATCACAAAGCGTGTTTCTATCCAGCGCACTAAATTACAACCGTATTGCGAAGCGTAATGGAATTGAGAGTAAAGTGAGGAGCTGAGAAAATACTTTAGTAACACGTTCTACAGTAATAAAGCTAGAAATCATGCTCTCTTTCCAAAAACAACTAGGCTAGCAGTTTCTCAATAAGGGGGGGGGAATACTTCTGCAATCCCAACTTTTTTTTTGTTTTTTTAGTTAAAATGTTTTTGCCAAGTTTATTGATTTTTCTCCCATTTTGTGTAGGTTGTAGTAGATTTAATTGAGATTATATGCCATTTCAGCTCCATACTCAGTGTGTTACTTGGGGGGTGTATACTTATGCACACAGCTTTATTTATGTAAGTTCTAAGTCACAGTATTGGCTAGGAATGGCTAGAGCCACACGTTCGAAGGAACTTCCAGTAACCATGTAAACGTGCCATCGTTTTGTCCGCCCTGTCCCGCAGTGCTGCACGGCGCAGAGCCGCTCCCCCACTACACCGCGTCCCACGCCATGAGCTGGTGCATGCAGTGCGCTCAGGGCGTCTCCTATCTCCATGGCATGAAACCAAAGGCGCTCATTCACCGGGACCTCAAGCCACCCAAGTAAGTGTCTCACTCCCACTGTGCTCTACTTTAACATCACAGCCATTACACACCTTCCTGGGTCACGGGAAGTATTTCAGCATCGTGCTTTTATCCCGTAACTACGAAGGGATGAACGGTATGACGTTCTTTAATAAATTGTATTTGTGGACAAACCGCTGTGGTGTAAGAGGGAAAAAAAACTGCACTGGAAAATAACCAACTGCTTTGTGTCAGGCTGCATCACACCCTGTCGTTGATTATCGTCCTGTAAAAGTGTTTTATTCCTCACTTATGTAATTTTTGTATGATTATGTATTCTTCTATTCAAGAACGTATTCAATAGATATTAAGACAGACAGCTAAAATATTGAGTACTCTCTCTTCAGACCATTTCGTCTTTAATTGCTAGTCACACACATTAGCAGTTTGTGAGCAAACGTGTACACTACCAGTCAAAAGTTTGGACACACCTACTCTTTTTCATAGGTTTTGCTTTATTTTTTTCTATTTATTTTTTTTAATATTTTTTTATTATGCATCAAAACTATGAAGCAACACGTATGGCGTATACTAAATTATGTGGTAAACAAAAAAGTGTAAAAAAAAAAATTTCATATTTTAGATTCTTCAAAGTAGCCAACATTTACCGTGATGATGCAATCGGCATTATCTTACCCAGCTTCATG
>JAQQZR010000012.1:24931090-24942462 GCA_030068235.1 Notoglanidium macrostoma | reverse complement strand
TTTTAAAGTCATAAAAATAAAGAAAAACATTGAATTAGAAGGTGTGTCCAAACTTTTGACTGGTAGTGTATATATATTGTATTTTGTCATCACTCACCCTGATCATCTTGTCAAATCCTCTGAATTTTATATCTAGATTAGGTGGAGCAGTATGTCGAGTATGTCATGGCAGAGGCGTGTGTGTGTGTGTGTGTGTGTGTGTGTGTGTGTGTGTGAGAGAGAGAGAGGGGAGAGTGTGTGTTGCTTGTTTGCAGCTGGTTATTTACAGGCTGTGATTGGAAAAGCCTTTGGAAACAAAGTGCCCAAGCAGCTGCCTCTCTTCATACCGCCAACACCACCACACCCAGCATGTTAAACATTGATGGAAAGCTTACTGCTTGTTATAGTTAATAATTTGGCTTTGATTATTGAGTGATTAAATAACTTTTGTCTTGTTATTCGTCTGTGTCGATAATTGAAAGACCGTTGCTTCCTCTGTGCCGTTTCCGCAGTCTGCTGCTGGTCGCCGGAGGCACCGTTCTCAAGATCTGTGACTTCGGGACGGCGTGCGACATCCAGACGCACATGACCAACAACAAAGGCAGCGCAGCCTGGATGGCACCCGAGGTCTTCGAAGGCACGTAGGAGGGAAAGGGGCGTCCAGCTAAAAGATCATGCCAGCATCTTATTGAAAATGCATTATGGTGACATTCCCACGCTTCATTTAAGACACAGGGTTTAAACCTGTTCAAACCGCGTCTGACGAACAACAAGCAGCGTGTGGGTCAAAATGAAGGGGCGGGGGGGGAGTACAATCTGTTCAAAAAGTTGTAGCTGCTCAGCACCTCAGATTGTAACATTCGGCACTGGTTCTGATCTGCTCGATTATTCGTCATCGCTGTTTAGTTCTCGATTCTGATTGGTCCGACGGTGTCGAACAGCGGCACTGACTACAAATCACAAGCGTCATGTAATAAAACTCACAGCCGGATGAGTCGTTTTTTAATTAATAAAAAATGTAATCACTTGCTAATTGCACTGGTGTAAGAGCAATAAAACACTTCGGGACGTATTGTTATTAAATAGTAATGATAATAATTAGCATTGGGGTGATAATGGTCTCTGATTACATTCCCTAAGCTGTTTTAGTCCTTATTTATTTAAAAAAAAATTTTTTTTTACTTATTGCACCTTTAATATGCAGCGTTTGATGAAACAGGTGAGACCTAACATGACATTGTGCATGCTTAAGATGTTATTACACACATAATGGCGAACATTTGCCTGAAGTGCAATCATGAGGCTTGTGCTCATGAAGATACATTCGTTACCGCGTGCATTTGAAATAAGCTGATACATGTGATTTCAGCTTAGGATATAAAAAAAAAAACCCGCACGCTGGAGCTGCGAGTAGGTCGTTATCTTGTTTGTTAATATAAGACCAGCCCTCCCATGCTATTAGAGCTGTGCTCATTAGAGGAACGACGCCAACACCGCTCATTTGCTTTACTGATAAACGAATTAGCTGAAGACCTCGGCGAGACGGCGCAGGAAAGAAAAAACACAACATATGTGCGATGAGCGATGTAATTGAAGCATAATAAGAGGGGTAATTAAGCCTCTCCGAGGGACCATGAGAGAAAATTGCCTCCTGCTCAGAAGAAGGGGGCAGATACGGCATGAAGGTGCTGGGATTGGATTATCCCAAGTGTGCTCCGTGAAACCAGGATTCATTTGTCAGTTTTGTCACATAATCCTGTCTTTGATTTGGGCGTTGCATCTGATTTGCATGTTTATTCTAGTTTTGGTCACTTTACAGGCAGCAACTACAGCGAGAAGTGTGACGTGTTCAGTTGGGGCATTATTCTGTGGGAGGTGATCACACGCAGGAAGCCTTTCGACGAGATCGGAGGACCCGCTTTCCGGATCATGTGGGCCGTGCACCGTGGTGAGTTCCTCTTACAAACACGATCTGACTATTTAGATGTTTACTGGGTTGCCATTTTAGTAGGTACACCTCCTGTATTGGTGCTAGGGATAGGCACGGGTACTAGAGTACTTGTAAAGCTACTAGTGAAATGTGGCATGTCGGCGAGATTGAATTATTCCCACAAACACTTTCATTATTCAGTTTTACAAAAAAAGGACCGAGGCTGACCAGATCCTCACTGATCGTATACAACGTGAATTTATATCTCTAATGTACCTAACGTAATGGCAACTCGGTGCATGTAGGCTATTTTACACACTTTATCAAATCTGTAAATGAATTGCAAGCAGTTAATGTAGCTGTGTTCCGTTTCTTTTCTTGGTGGTGGTTGATTTGTTTGTGTTTGTTTGTTTGTGTGCTCAGGAACACGTCCTCCTCTCATTAAGAACCTGCCCAAGCCCATAGAGAGTCTGATGACACGCTGCTGGTCCAAAGATCCTTCACAGCGGCCTTCCATGGAGGAGATCGTCAAGATTATGACCCATCTGATGAAGGTGGGAGCGGTCTGGCGCTGTACAGCTCTCGTCACGTCAGAAAGCTGCCTCAGATGGTGTCTTGCTCTTTCTTATACACTTACTGTAAACATCTGTGTGTGTGTGTGTGTGTGTGTGTGTGTGTGTGTGTGTGTGTGTGTGTGTGTGTGTGTGTGTGTGTGCAGTATTTCCCAGGGTCAGACGAGCCTCTGCAGTACCCTTATCTATATTCGGATGAAGGCCAGAGTAACTCTGCCACCAGCACAGGTATAGACAGCGACAATAAGCAAATAAAATAAGTTTTAAAAGAAGCAAGTTGTCAAATTGAGGGGGAAAATTCATCCTGTAGGCTATAAAGACCTGCACAGGGAATCATTTTAAAATCACATTGTGACACCCTGAATTAAAATCAGATTGGATTGTAAGACGCTTTTAGAGATTCCCATCGCTGATACACGTCACCGGAAAATTTAATCAGCCATATAAACATCTCTGAGTGATATTATTGCTATGTTGGTAGTGACAGATCATCATAACACTGAAGAGAAAAAGTCATGTCTGTTAAAGCTTTGAATATCTAAACATCCAAATTTAAATTGGTGTTCATTTACTTCGTCAGATAGTGTGTATGTTTATAAATATAGTCAGGTGATACTATAAGTGACTGTTATTAACATTTATAGTTATATAATAGGAGAGAGAGAGTTCAGTGCTGCACCTGAATGTGTTGGTGCGTGTAAAACGGAGGCGTGTTAAAGAATGCCGTAGAGATGAGCGACAGAATGATTACAGTATTACAGATAGAATACACACCGCGTTATAGATCTCATGCGCATGCTGTAGATTTGTACCTGAAATGCTTTAACTATTAAATGCGCACATCCCAGAACTTTACATTCATCAGCCATTCCTATTCCTGTTGCTGCTATCCGAGTCTGTTTGTGACTGCGGTTTGAAATATGTTCATATATCCTTGTACCTGTATTTTTATTTGTTTTGCACCTCAGGTTCCTTCCCAAGCATGAGCAACAAGAACGACGGCAGCATGGATCATGGCACGCCGGCCGGCACCAACGACACCATCAAGACCATCGAGAAGTTCCCACCATTCAAACCAAAGGCAGGACTTCATTGCATCATAAATATCTGTGTGTATTGTATTCTTGAACGGACGCCTGCGGATGTGTAACGTGTATATGATTCGTGTAGGGTGATCCACTGAGGCCTGGCCATCCTCTGTCAAGAGGGGGCAGCGTCGAGAGTCTGTCAGTGCCGGGTAGAACACACTGCCTGCAATCCTCCGACGGCAAACGAATGAGCGCCGACCTGTCCGAGCTCAGACAAGACGACAAGATGCACTTCTCTCCAGGTAACACACACACTCGGGTATACACACGCTCTAGGTGTTTCACAGGTCCGATGTTTCTTTTCCAGCAAAATCAAGCCTCTCCGTTTCAGAATTTCTCAGAACAGAAATCCATTCATTTATTGGCATTCCTAAAGACAATCCCTAGAGACTGAATTTGAAATGTATTCGTCACTTTTTTTTGTTTCTAACCTCCATCTCTAACCTTTAGCTCATTTGATACTGTGCGCTAACGACTAGTCCTTGAGACGAAACTCCGTCTCTATCCACCCTCTTCTGTTTCCTCAGAGCAGCTGTTGAAATCCATCAGTCAGTGCGAGTTTAACAAAATATTGAAGCGAAACACTAAAAAGTAATCGCAGTTTTGGTCAGCAAGAATTTGTGGCACTTTGGTATTTAATTTCATGTTGCATAAGTTGTGGGTTTTTTTTTTTTTTTTTTTTTTTTTTTTCTTTTTCTTTCTTTTCCCCGTTTTCTTACTTGAACAAAGATATATTGAAGATACCTTGGAAGATATTTTGGCCATAACCTTAGCCAAAGTTTATTAGCTGGCTCTGAAACATGTTCGGAAAACCGACTTCCGGTCTGGAATGCTGTCAGTCATTTTATAAACACTATACTCTATGGGTAACCGTAGCTCTTGGGGGTGGAGCTTCGCTAACATGGGCTGGAATGGGGAAGTGGGCTCAAGGAGGGAAATGATTTAGATGTCTATATATAATATAATATTTATTGATTTAGAGCTATTTATAAGTACCTTTAGTTAAAATGTATAAATATTTATTGATAGTGGTGGTATCAGTGGTACAGCGTCTAACCAGGGTCCTCGGTTCCATCCTCGCACCTCCCAGAATCCCAGTGGTTGGATTTTCGCTAAATCCACAGCAGTGCTGTTCAAGCAGATGATCCATATTTTTTGATGGATTTCAACAACTGTCCGGTTTTGATTAAGACAATTAGCGGATAGATTGAAACACGCTGGGATGTTTCTGTCTTTCAGAACATTAAAGCACCACAATTCAACTAAACATATTTTCTATTACTACTCCAGCAATTCACCAAAATCCTTCCTAAGGTTGACGCAGCACTCGGCTACACCACACAGCGTTTACGGCGCGAATCTCCAGCACCGCTCCCACTCCGGCTCTCTCGCAGCCATGCACGGCTATATTTGTCGCATCCTGCATGTCTGCATGCGTCCCGTCTGCTCCTGGATGTACACGCCTTGCATAACATGTGTCTCGTCCATCAGCTTGCTAATATAGGTGTGTGAGTACAGTCTGCATGTCGGTGTACGCAGCTCTGTATGTATGTGTTTCTGCAGCGCGGCCGCAGTATAAACGAGGCCACCGCAAAACAGCGTCACATGGCACCATTCTGGACATTCCAGAGATCGTCGTCACAGGTATCGGAGCCGTGCCATGCCGTGTCTTCCCATCCTCTCGGCTTTTTCTCGCTGCTGCTGAGTTCCGTCTCGGTCAGAGCAGTGCGGATGTGTCGATAGCCGTGGCTGTGACTCCAGGGCGCAAAAATCCACACACGCTGATCAAGACTTGCGTTATTCATCTAAAAGAACAGATTAGTAGCAAATTTAATCATTCCTATTCGAATAAATCAACCTTTATTTCAGCCTGCTGTTGGATTAAGTCCTGGAGTAGCACTCACCTGGTTCTCTGTCTGATCTTTATGTCTCTGGGTTTTTTTTTTTCCCTCTCAATGTGATCTACACTTTTTTTTTTGCCTTATGTATCCATTACAGACACATGGAATTGTTTTAAATGTTGATTTCTCTTTTTCTGTCTCGTAGCTCGATCGGCTCAGCCAGTTATAGCTACGTCAAATCCCAAGGAGAGTCTAAACGGTGTAACAAGCTCTCAGCATGCTTCATGCGGATGCGACGAACACGCTAAGGAAACAAGCCTGCGTTCGGCCAATTCATTCCGAGATAGATGGCGTATTTAGACAGCGCCACCTTCAGCACGACGGCCAAATCGAAAATCGTCTCCGCATTAAGTATGCTGAAGCTTACAGTCATGAAGAACTCTGGTCTGATCAGTAGTCAGACTGCTGGTTTGCAACCAAAGACTCCCGGTGTGTTTGCGTCTGATTGCCGTGTGGGCAATCAGTAATTAGTAATAATTAATATCCTAAAGGTCTCGAGTGCGTTCCAGGAAACAGTCATCGGTTTTTACATCTTGACACGCTTTCGAGTTTTAAACTAGACGCTCTTTTATTACGATTTCTAACGAACGGTTCCTCAATCACAGCAGCGGTTTACCATATTTGTATTTCGTAAGTCCGATAGCAGCGCGTGACGATCCAAGTCTTTCAGTACTGCAGCCGAGAGAGCACTTCATCACTCGTTAACGCTGCCAAAGTGCACTTTATTCATTCTGCTCACATTCAAGAGTCGTCGCTTTATGATCAGCTTCATTCAT
Organism: Notoglanidium macrostoma; assembly: GCA_030068235.1. Taxonomy (NCBI): domain Eukaryota; kingdom Metazoa; phylum Chordata; class Actinopteri; order Siluriformes; family Auchenoglanididae; genus Notoglanidium; species Notoglanidium macrostoma. Next base: position 24,936,216 of record JAQQZR010000012.1, on the reverse strand, counting down.
GATAGAAATGAAAGGAACAGGAACCTTAAAGGATGATGTGGAAGAACCGCCGCTCTTGCTGAGGCGTATCGCATATAATAGGTCATTTCCTGACGCATTTCTGATTTCCATCCATCCATCCTTTCTTTCATTTTATTTCTAGCCTCCGTTTTTCGTGTTTGCTTTGTTTCTTTCATTCTTTTTTTGGCTGACTTATTCTGTTTGGTTTGCTCGCTTGATTGCGCTCTCCTTCCTTTATTTCTTTTCTTTCTTTATTTCTGTTTCTTTTCACCTCCCGATTTCCTTGCTTGATTGCTTGCTTTCTTTACTTCAGATTTCCTTCCTCCCATCCTTCTTTTCATTTAATTTCTACCTCTCAGTTTCCCGTTTTTTTCATTCTTTCTCTCTCGCTCGCTTGCTTGTTTTTTTCTTTTTCTTTTTTTTTTTTTTTGCTCACTTTCTTTCTTTCTTTCTTTCTTTCTTTCCTTCCTTATTTATTTCATTCCATTTCTGTTTTTTGTTTGTGTATTTATTTATTTACTTATGTGCTAATTTACTTCCTTCTGATCTTCCAAAACAAGGGGTGCATGTCTCATGTTCCTACTTTAGCCTTTTAAATAAGCAATATTAGCAAACAGCAACTGAATTTAATTTCCTTGCTATTTATTTTCCTTTAATAACGGTTTAAGACCAACTTCTTATTAGCCTACTTTTGGTGATACGCTTTGGTAATACAGCTCTTGTCTGTTCCTCATATGATCGTCCAAACACACTCACACAAATACTGCTGCTGAGCCGTGAGAGAAGCTGTTTTACCAACGCGAGCAAAGCTCGTGTTGTGTGTGTGTGTGTGTGTGCGTGCGCGTGCGTGCGCGCGTGCGTGTTTTGTGGTGTGGAAATCGGGTCACGTTCGGGCCATGTATGAGTCTGTGCTGTTGACATGCCAGCGTGCTGGGAGTCGGGGAAATTCTGTGCAGCTGTCCCTGTGTCACACACACACACACACCTACCTCTTAGTCCTGCTCAGGGACAAGAACCCAGACAAGCGTGTAGCCTCCAGACTCGTTCTCCATTCTTGTGTGTGTCTCTCTCTCTCTCTCTCTCTCTCTCTCTCACCGTAGCCACCTGCGACCATAGACGGAGGTCAGTACAGGATCTCTCCAGTGTAGATACGGGACAGGTAAGAGCCTTGCCTCCTCCTGTTCTCTGGGATGATGATGATGATGATGATGTAGTGTATGATAATGTGCACCTCAGGTACCGAAAAAGAGACTGTTTTCATATCACTTGAATTGAAGAATTATTTTTACCAAGGCGGAAAATAAACCGCTTAATTAATAAATCTGCAGGTGAAGTGTTGCTTTAGTGTATCTTTTGTTTTCGTTTAAGTTCTCATCTAGCCGTCCTGACGGCTCATCTAAATGTCCTGACGAGCATTTTAGGTCTCTTAGGGCTTCATAAATGCTAATTATCTTGCTGATTTGACGGTTTGCAGGAAAGCAGGAACAGCAGCCGGTCGTCCAGTCCCAGCATGAGGATAATCACGCCCGACAAAAACAGATACAGCTTCTCTCCCGACGACCCCACAGGTACTCGCACGCTGGACCATCGTGCAGGAGGGCACTTCTCAGACGGCCTCATTGCCGCGTTTCATAGAGTTTTGGTTTCCTTCTTAGTTAAGCTCCTCGGCTTTCTGTTAGTCCATGCGAGAGCCCGAGAGGCGATCAGTGTCCTTACCGATCTCTCAGTACAGCGGCTCTCGCAGGGTTGCAGACATGACGTAAGCCTCATCATCACTCTAGTCTCTCTTTCACTCTCTCCGATTAATGACGGTGAGCTGGGGATATTTACAGACCGTGTGCTCACTCGAAGCAGCTTATACAGCAAAAGATGTCTAATGTAATCAGGAGTAAAAATAAAACATAATGAATGAAAATGCAGACGATGTACTCAGTCCTCATTTATGTTCTTAACTGGCCATATTTCTGCTTTTCTCTGTTCCTTAGACACTAATGGCTCTGATAACTCCATTCCCATGGCGTATCTGACACTGGATCACCAGTTACAGGTACACACTCACTGTCTGCGATACGACACTGCACTTTTACTTGGTGGATAATCAGGAAGAGGGATAGTAGATCTGCAATCGCTGCAAGTAATAAACATGTAAAACTCTCAAGTACTCTGCGATCACATAGTCTCGCTGATGCTTTACTGTATAAACATAAACACTGCAGCACTTAATGTTTTCCTCTTAACAGACTAGATTCAAGTCGTCAGCTAATTATACACAAGAAACACATGAGTTAATTAAAAAAACACACATTAAGCGGCGCAGGACTGGAAAAATTCCAGCGTTCTCGTTTTCCTTTAAATTTAACCGCACCGCTTCTCACAGTCGGTCTCGTCCGGCACGCCTCTCTCTCTCTCTCTCTCTCTCTCTCTCTCTCTCTCTCTCTCTCTCTCTCTCTCTCTCTCTCTGCTCGCTTATCGCCAATAGCACGGAAAAAAGAAGGCTTCGAATTCAATCAAGTCGGGATTAGAGCTCGTTATGGCCTCTCGAAAACGAGGCTATTTACACTGCGGAATGTTCTCGTGAATACGCAGCGGCAAATAGTCTGGCGTATATTTTTAAAAGTGCAGACAATCGGCGATATAAATACACGCTTTGCATTGCAGACTAACGAGCTTTAAGCTGTGGAGCTGATTAATAACCGTGTGTGTGTGTGTGTGTGTGTGTGTGTGTGTGTGTGTGTGTGTGTGCGGGCAGCCACTCGCTCCGTGCCCGAACTCCAAGGAGTCGATGGCGGTGTTCGAGCAGCACTGTAAGATGGCGCAGGAGTACCTGAAAGTGCAGACGGAGATCGCTCTGCTCATCCAGAGGAAGTGAGTTCTGACTAACTATCTCACACACACGTCCTCATACAGCACAAAGCGCCGACACTGGCGACTCCTTCCATCTCCTGTCCCAGAGAATTTATTTCCGTTTAAAGGCAGCTTTGGTTTATTATTATCACGTTTACGTTTGCGTCGTTTCCAATCCGATTGGAAATCTATGACAAAAAAAAACTAAATCTCATTTATGCATGGAGGCATGAGAACAAAGGCGTGCCTTTAACGTTTGTCAGGACTTCCACAAACACACCTCTACAAGTCTTTAAGCAGCTCAGACAGGCACGAGAGCAGCAACTGGCATGATTAAGACACACTAGCTCCGTCTGTATTTATAGAGAATGACATGAAACTGGAATCCGCCGCGTGCGCACGTGTGCGTGGGCACATTTTCACACGCTCCGCTCAATGAACTGTTGTCACACATTACGCTCAAAAGAGGCCCCGAAGGCATAATAAAGACAAGAGGTAATACTGTTCGTTTGCTGAGTGGGCGATACGACCAAAATATTACGTAACGGCGCTTAAAAACAGTCTGGATCCTTAGGCTTTGCTGTAAAGGAGGAAATCATCTCTGCGTGCAACATCAGTTCTGATGCATTAAGGAACGTTCAGCGTTCCCGTAGTCGGTGTCTCAAAGCCCGAGGCTGTCATTTTGAGCTTTTGTTTTCCTATCTGTATTTAAATAAATAATTTCATTCAGATGCAGAGTTTTGCTAAAAAGCAAACTGCCGCAGTGGTAGTCAGAATTTAGTTCATATTGATATAAAAATAAATCAATGAAATTATTCATTTACTCCGAAATTAAGGGCAAGTTAAAAAAAAAAAAAGTTTTTTTAAATTGACATCAAAGGTAATAGATTCTGTGAAACCTGAAAACCTCTCAGAAACGTACGTGATGATATTGATCAGTATATATAACGTCACTGGGCATGTAAAGATTCATCAGGTTCGCCATTCGATTTGATTCGATTCACGATACAAGTTTTCCATGGTATTTTCGAGGAGGATGATGAAAGAATTCTATTAACAAAGAAGTTATTCATCAACTTAAATATTCAGTTAAATATATACCTTTGTTTCATTTTCCTCACAACAATAATTATCCACGAACTTTTGTAAAGGTTGGAGTAAAGTGTAATAGCAAGTGAACTACAATTCAAAAAAGCTTTAACATAAAACAACTCGCTTCTCTTTTCTTTAGCTTTCTGCAGTGCGTTAAAAGATTCTTGCTGAATCTGTTCGTAAATGAGCACAAAAGCGCGTTCCCATTTTACATCTGGTGTGCATGCGTGCGCGCGCATGTGTGTGTGTTTTCACGGTACTGCACTTCCGCCTACAGTGACCTTACATGTGTTCTTGCTATTGTGTATTATTGCACCCTCTGCTGTCTAAACAGTGCCATTACAGCTGGAAAAGCTAAGATGAAATGTGATTCATTTTTATTTCCATCGATTCGAATCGTCGTAAATTTGTATCGCGATTCATCGGCACGCCATATATCACGTGCCTAGTCGTCAGAATCTCACAGGTTTTTTTTTTTTCCTCCTTTATCTTTTCTTAATTATATAGAATTGCGCTGCTTCGGGATTTTCAGTATTGTTTTGTGCAACTGGAAACAAATCGAACAACGTATGTTCATCGGTTCACTGTGTGTGTGTGTGTGTGTGTGTTTGTAGGAACGAGCTGATAGCCGAGCTCGATCAGGACGAGAAGGACCAGCAGAACACGTCTCGCCTGGTCCAGGAGCACAAGAAGCTTCTAGAAGAGAACAAGAGCTTGTCTACATACTACCAGCAGTGCAAGAAGCAGTTGGAGCTCATCCGCGCACAGCAACAGAAAAGACAGGGCACGTCATGATGCCCTTCCAGGAACAAACAAAAACGCTCCACACACAGACTGGCTCACTTACACCACGGTTTTTTAGTTTTTTTTTGTTTCGTTTTCTTTTCTTTTTTCCCCCCCAGCCTCAGTTAATCATGATTTCCTTTTGTAGCAGTCTGTATTTCGACACCATGGATTGACTTAGATTGGCTAAGACTGTGCACGAGCATGCTGCCTCCAGAACAGGATCTAGAGCATTCAAAATACCATCTAGAAGTTTATTTAAAAAAAAAAAAAATAAAATAAAAAAAAAAAAAGGAGCGGTGCGCTTGTATACACACTAACGGTCCTAATGAGCCAAAGGTTAGCTTCTTCTTTTTTTAATATATATATATATATATATATATATATATATATATATATATATATAT
>JAQQZR010000012.1:24920978-24931080 GCA_030068235.1 Notoglanidium macrostoma | reverse complement strand
GTGCAGATTCGAGGCCTTAGGGAAGAACCACGTCTGTGTAAATCCCACGCGTTCACATGGATCCCGGTTTGATTCGCCCTTCCTCACTGATCCCACAGTTCCCCTGGAGGATCAGGCGGCGCCGCTTTGCTGCCTGTCGATCCTTGAGAATGTGAACAAAAAGCAGTTTTAAGTTACATGGATTCGAAAATGATTTTAACGTCTTTATGTGTACATATATATATATTATATCTTAGTTCATATCTTATTTTTATTTTTAACCTTATGCAAAAACTATGTATCTTTTACGAAATTTCTCGCAAAAGGCGTTTTAACGTTAAAAGGGGGATGTATTTTGCGTATGCCTTGCACGTTGTACCTTGAACCCAGCGCCTGTGACGATATAAGGGAGCCTCTCTAAAAAACAAAAGAAAAAGATGCAATATTTGAAACAGCTTCGTTTTCTTTTTCGAGTTTCAGCTGTTAAGCCGGATTAACTCGGCTCAGCACTATGTTATTGTGATACCAAGCCAGCTAATCAAGATTACAGTGTTTCGGGGTTTTTTTTGTTTTTTTTCCCTTCTTCTTCTTTATTTATCATCCGCTGACGTCGTACCGTGACTTGCACACAGGTGTCGATGGCGTAGAAGCTGTAGAATCACGCAGGCTCGCTCCTGCCTGATCCGTTTTTTTTGTTTTGTTTTTTCTCTCTCAAGTATTCTTAGTTCACATGTTGCCTTAGAGGTTTAATCGCTTGCATTTACTTGCGTTTTTAATAAGGCGGACTCGTTAAGTGTAGTTAATAATGTAACCAATTGGTGTGCGTGAGTGGATAAATTTTTTTTTTTTTTTTTTTTTCTCCTCTCTCTCTCTTCTTTTATGCAAAGAAATGGAATCAGGAAGTTAACGTGAGCCGGATTTTTTATTATTATTATTATTATTTTTTTCCTTTTAAATCCGGCCGAAGGTGTGTCGTCAGTATGCTGCAGAAATCACTGACCGTCATGTCCGTCGCTCGCGATTCCTTTTCATCCAGTCGTCAGTCACGTCTCATCCGTGTGAGAGCTTCCCTTCGTTGTATTTTACGAACAGGGCATGTCCATTCAATGCAGTCTGGCGTCTCTTGTCTTTCTTCCCTCTGAAATCTGTCCCCTCGGACACTTCTTTGCACAGGCACCTTGTTCACGATGTTACAGTTTCACTAGCAAAACGTTTGAGCACAGAAAAAGAAATTCACAATCTTCATTTGTCTCCCCCCCCCCCCAAATTGTCGTGTTTTTTTTTTTTCTGCACCTGTTTGTTTCGTTTTTTTCCTCGAGTGTCTGTACTATGTGCTGTACATAACACGTCTGATTTCTTAAGCTATGGGGAGCGGGATTGCACAGAGCAGTATTGCATCTTGAAATAAAATGGACAGGTGGATATTGTGCAACATTTACTGTCTCCATCTCGCATGAGTATCTACGAGAATTCCCTCCGTGATCACCAGGCTGCGGTGGCTAACCGCGTCGACTCAGAGTGTGCGTTTATCAAGTTCAGGACGTTCGATTTTTTTAAGAAAATGCTTCGAGTCGTTTTCACTCTGAACCGTCGCACCAGTTTTAGGTTTGAAATCTGGAGCAGGTTTTCTTTGGACCTCTTTACGTTCGTCCCTCTGTCTGTGACGCTGCCACCACCATGCTTCACTAAGCAGTTCTCGTTTGTCGGAGGTCGTGCTCTTAGACCAAAGGGTTCAATTTTTGGATCATCAGACTAAAGTGTCCTTTAAGTACCTTCAGTCTGGCCGTTCTACCATAAAGCCCTGCTTTCTGAGACGGAGGTTGTTAAAACAGGTTCTCCACAGGATTTCCGAAGCTCTGCGGCCGTCAGGTTCTCTGTCACCTCCCCGACCGAGGCCCTTCAAGCTCTAGGAAGGTTCCTGCCTTCTTCCAGTTGTGCTCCCGGGAGCGTTCAAGAGTGGTTTTGACCCAGTTTGATCCTTGGACTTGGTTTTTGGTCTGTAGGACCTTCTATACGTAGGTGTGTCTTTCTAAAAAAAAAAAAAAAGTAGAATTTGGTACAGACTCCAGTGACGTCCCGTCTTGAGGGGAAAAACCCAAGCGCGCAATACTTCTACAATCCAAAGCCAGTGTATATGTCCTAAAAGCAACTTTGAGCCAAAACAGCAGGAACTGTTGACTTAAATTCTTTACAGAAACAGGCTTTGATGAAATCCGTAGCCTTGTGTTATTATGTTATAAAATGCACCACCCAGTCATGTTCAAGTATGCAAATTCAGGCCACGCAACAATCGGGTTTGTTTAGGAAAATCAGTTGTGTGAGGATTTTAAGCAGAGAAGCTGTACACCCAGATGTCATGTTTACAGTCACCACAGGAGGGCGATACAGACTTGCACCGTGAAGAACTCCTGGCTTTGTCTGCCTCTAGTCTTATAATAATCCCATCAAGCAGGTAAATATTTTTATATATTTTTTTTTTCGTTTTTTTTTTTTTTTTTTTTGACCTGTAGCTGTTTAATGAAGAGCACTTAATCATTTGTATTTCAGATATTTCAATTGCAGTTTTATTGCCATTATTGTGGAAAAATTCAGTTTAAACAGCTTTATATATACAATATAGAGTGTCAAGTGCGCAGCTGATCCTGATGTCGAGCGCAAGTGTGAATGGTTGTTCGTCTCTGATAGGTTGCTGACCTGCCCACGGTGTAGCTGAAGTCAGCTGGGATTGCTCCAGAGCTATAGATGATGGATACGTGGATGGATGGATGGATAGCCGATCTTAACTAGACCCGGTCCACACATCCTCCCTAACACTGGTTTGTGTGTTGGTAATAGTTATGAATCATCCTGTGGGCAGACTGCATCATTTCACGCTTGTCTAATGCACACCACCTTTAAGAATAGAAGTGGTAAACACACTGGCCTTTCACAGGGGGAATCCCATGTGTGTGTGTGTGTGTGTGCTCGACATGAGATACTGTTATGCTTAAGGTTTGGACTGTAATGTACAGTATAAAGTATTTCGTAAGTAACTGACATAATTGTAACATATTCATGAACATCATCCTTTTCCACATGCAGCGAGTTTCATTTTCTCATCTGGTTTTTCAGGAGTTATTTTCCGTTTTTTTTTTTTTACACGATTCTTTTATTAACTTAAAAAAAAATTTTTTTTTTAAACGCCGTTTTTTCCACATGTAGTGTGTGCTTTTTTTCCCCCCCTGATTTATTTATTTTTTTAACAGGATTTTTATTTTGTTGTTTTTACATGGTTCATTTCTTTTCATATGGTTTTGTTTTTTCAACATGGTTCATTTTGTTTTTGTTTTTTTGTTTGTTTTTTTTTATTTCTTTTTTTTTTGATACACGTGGACTTTTTCCACAATGTTTTAAAAATGTTTTTTTCACAACTCCTTTCTTTCCATAGATTATTTTTTCGCATGTAGAGCATGTGCTTTTATTTATTTTATTTTATTTTTTAAAGATTTTATTATCTTTTTCAGTTTTTCCCAGTTTATTTTCATATGATTTTTTTTTTTTTTTTTTTTTTAAAGCATTCATTTTTCACATGTAATAAATTTTTCTGAGTTTACGATGCTTCGACGGCTCGTGCTGCTTTTCGTGTTCCGCCCCTAATCCGCAGGCTCCTCCCACCTGCTCACAAGCCCTGATTATAAATCCACACAAATCTGCAGTACCAAACACGCCGGGTCTGGTGTGTGACTTTTATTTTCTTGAAGACATCTAAAGGCTCATGCTGGAAATCCCTTTCGAGTTGGTGACTAATTTCCCCCACGTAGCTTTACGGTCTCTTTAAATTTGAATGTCTTGATTTGAGTAAGCAGTATAATTTCCATTTGAAAAAGAAAATTAGTAAATTTACTAAAATTCCTTTGTGTTGAAGTGGAACTTCCATTAACCCTCTCGTGTCCTTTATAAGTGACAAAAAGCAAACAGAGATGCAGATTTATCATTTAAAATCAAAAAAGGCGCATGGGCTCTCTCTTATCCGATTCAAACGTTTTATTCAAACTGCTGTATAAATACATGCGTTTCATTTAACTGAAGTGGGAATTACGGCATGTCTGTTCATCGATGTGAAGTTAACAATACTATAAACTCTGTGATGTTCTTATGTAACGTCGACGGATCGAGGAAACTTTCCTGACTTTCCGAATAACAAATCCCAGTTGTGGGCTTTTGCTCATCAGAGCTTGAATGCAGGAAAGGAAGAACAGTGTGGTTTTGTCTTGTTTTTTTTTTTTTTTGTTTTGTTTTTTCTCTCCTTTTTTTTTTTTAGTCAGTAAGGAGGAAATTTGTGTCAAGATATATATATATTTTTTTTTACATTAAAAAATTTTTTTTATTTTATTTTTTTTGGGTCACACTGGCAAGAAAAATGATTTTCATTTTTTTCTTTTTTTTTTCCCATTCACTTTTTCATATGCGCTTCACGGAGGGTTAACTTCATCTATCGATTTATTTATTTATTTTATTTTATTTTATTCTTAAGCATTGGCGAGGGGGAAAAAAAAAATCCCCAAACAAAGTTTTTGCTCTCGATGTGCTTAAAAAAGAAAGAAAAGCAGGCTATTTCTGGAGGCGCACGAGCGTGGCGTGCACAGGTGCGGTGCATCAGTTCCCTGATTGAGCAGCTTGATCACTACCCAGGTGCTCCTTATTACGAGGAGATTAAACACCGCACCTTTTACTGCGCAGCGCAACACCCGAGCTGATCTCGGAGCTGTCCAACGCTTCTGTACCAGTGTGCGAGCACACTTCAAGTTCTCAACACGTCCCAGTTCATCCACGGCCTGCGTTTGAACATCTCTAGGAAATGAAAGCGTGTTCCAGCTCGCTCGGTTGGAGCAGAAGGACGGGACAACATTCCTGATCGACTCCACGCAGAGGAAAACGTCACTCTGTTACCGGCAGCCGATCTCATAACATTTCTAGCACTGGCTCAGACTTCACATTTATAACGTCGGTGTCGAGGAATATTTTCACATCTACACTTTTTATACGCATGTTTCACCTCCTGCATAGTGCTCTTTAGCGTAAAGGATTATATATATATATATATATATATATATATATATATATATCCAACAATATATGCACAACAATCCTACACACTGTCAGAATGAAATATGTATTTAAACAGGAATTTCTATGATCCTCGGAGACTCAGGTGGGGGTTTTATTCAGCGTCCATGGCTGGCAGGTGATCCGGAAAGCGGTCATGTGGAAACTGAGCGAAATCAAGTCCAGCGTAAAGCGCTCACCTCTGTGTTAAACATACCAAGAGAGAATAAAGACACCAACTGGATGCAAAGAATAGCGAGGACAGAAACGCTGGATGCTCATGGCCGGAACGTTGCCTTGCTGACGTTCATTTCTCGTAGCCAGTTATTACCTTACACAAGCCACCACATTCTAGCCTCATCAGTTAGATTTCCAGGCAGCATGTTGAAGCTTTTACTTAATTAAGCTTAATCAACTTTTTCTGCCCAATCAGAACTCGGCACTGTGCTTTCTCCCAAAAAAACCTGCTGGATTGTGATGCGAATGTGCCTGAAATGTCATTACTCTCCATCCTGCATTTCATTGTGTTGCTTTTTCCATGAAAAGTATGGTGCAATAGTAAAAGGTATATTGATGAGTGTGATGCAACCTCGGTGTAAGCAGCGCAGCTTCAACACTCCAGCCTTGTTTGGGTGCGCGTTATTAGTTTACACAGACTGACGCTCGGGTTGGCGAGCCGTTCTCCTTGGCATTGCTTCCGACTACTTGTGGAGAGCCTCGTCATCATCTTTCTTTTCTTGACAAGACAAAGGAAAAGTTCACTCGCACATTTGCATAGGATCTTCCCTCCCTCTCTCTCTCTCTCTTTCTCTCTCTCTCTTTTTCACGCTTTCAGTCCCTCAGTAACCATAGCAACTGCCTCCAAGTAGGCTAGTGGCGGTTGCAGGGGGGGGTTCTTTTTTTTTTTCCTTTTTTTTTTAGCAACGGGCAAAATTTGGGTCAGAATATCTGTACGTCGGCCTATAAATTACTCCGTGTTCCAGATCTGTTATTTCATTAATCAGGATGAATCCCCGGCCAGCTGTTGGGATGCGACCGAGGCGCTGGAGAATGAATGGCTTCACACACACGGCACACAAAGAGCTGGTGAAAGACAAAGAGCTCGTGCCACCAGAGGTGTTGCTCTTTATTGCAGCAGGAATGGAAATCTCTCCTGTGGAAGCAGTTCAGAAAGTGTATAGATGATGTCACTTATTCATCATTTATTCTCTAAGGAGCAAATACCACTTTTATTTTCCGAGACGGATCAGTAAACTCCTTTTTCTGGAGGTGTAAAGCCTCTACGCCGGGTGTGTGAGATGTTTCGTTTCTGCTGCGAGTGTGTGTGTGTGTGTGAGTGAGAGAGAGAGCACACCTCAGTGACAACCTGCTACCTTCAGTTTCGAGTTGTATTTAACTAGTTAATTTCGCTCTCGGAAATAGAAATCTACAGTTTGCATCTCCCTGGAAGTTACGGATCTCGAAATCTGCTCGATTATATTTATAGAGGGGAAATATTATTCCAATACTTCTGTTTTTGCTATTTAATATACCTCTAGTGTTAAAAATAAGAAAGAAGCTTGTCGTTAGAAAGGAGTTGCAGGACGACGTGAAAGCAGCAGGAACAACAATAAGCAAGTAACGACGCACGGGGAGTCGCGGCTAAAAGCGGTTGGGGAACTCGAAGCTCTTTTGGAGTGATGGACCGGTGAAACAAAAATAGGACTCTAGCAATGATTCAGTTTGTCTGGTTTGGAGAAGGAAGGGCTGTGAGGTTTAATACAAGATCGCCAACCTACAGTGAAGCACGGTAGTGGGAGCATCATGTTATTCGGGGCAGGAGTGGGGTAATACACACCACTGAAGGAAACATGGATTGGTGGCGTGATGATCTGGGACATAGAGACGTTTTAACGGACAGCGACTCCAGACATGGAGTCATAGTAACTCCAGAAGGACTTTCCTGGCCCAGCCAATCTCCTGACCTGAATGGATTTTAAAAGTGGCGGTCTGTGAGCCGGACCATCATTACCTTGTGGATTTGCCAAGAGAAGTATAGCAACATTGAACCACAGTGCTGCTAGTGATGGCTAATATTGGTAATTTGTAGTGTTCAGATACTTTCTCCTTAATGTAATGTAATTGGTTTTTTTTTTTACCCCATTATTAATAATTGATGATTGTGATACAAACCGAAACATTTGTGAAGCTGAACACACACGTCTTGCTACGTTGCTATAAATTACATTTCTTTGTCTTCTTCTGAAGGGAAGGAGGTGTATTTGCGGGGAAAAGGCAGGCACAAGGGTGTGAGACGGAAGGCTGATTGGACGAGAGAGAAAGTGACAGGAGTGAATGAACACGCAAAACAAGTGCAGCGGCAAAAAGAAAGCAAGAAGATTGAGAGAGGCTTGAGAAGACAATGAAGTGCAGAGCAGAGGGAAGCAGATAATCACAAAACAGACAGATTGAATTTGTGTATATATATATATATAGGGGTGTTTGTGTGTGTGTGTGTGTGTGTGTGTGAGAGAGAGAGAGAGAGTGTTGCATGTCGTTCAGGGCATTAAAAAAAGGCTGTTCGTGCTGTAGGTCTGTGTGTGTGTGTGTGTGTGGGCGTGGAGGAAAAGCGGATGAGCCTCACAGCTCTGAAAAACTGATGAGTCATCTTTCACACCCTGTTTGTTTTACACCGCTGTCACATTCTCTCTCTCGCTCGCACACACACTCATACACTCCTATAGTGCCTGCTTTACGTTTGCACTTTTAGAAAGCTAATTACAGAGCGTGTGTGTGCAGGAATTCATCCCACTAATCCTGCTCAGGCCGTCTGCTAGTAAACAGATTTGTGACTCTGCTGGTGTGTAAGCTAAGGGCCGACACGTAGCTTTAAACACAACAGCAGCTTTCTCATGCAGCAAATCATGAAATATTAATAAATGTGGGATTTATTTTTCAAGCAAGTGGCACTGGTGCAGCGTATACTGGATAGGATGTTCACCCTGAGCTGAAACTTTGTACATTTTATTCATCTTGTTGGATTTGCTGCACTTATTATTATTATTATTATTATTATTATTACGCTTAACTGATATGTAGTATCAGTTATAAAAACCTCTGCACAAGAAACAATAACCTATGAGGATGGGACTGCAGTCAGAGCTGCTGCTGTATGATTTAGTCAGCAGCTTTTCTTTTTTTTTTTTCCCCGACCAATCAGAATCGAGGATTCAGAAGCACTATGGTAAATAAGGCTTATTATTGATAGTCAGTACCGGATGCACTCATACCAGCAGCACACACTCCCGCTGTAGTGAGAAGTAAATTACAGCTCTCAGGTTTTGGTTTTGGTTTTGCAGCAGTACACACACACACACACACACTTACTGTTAACAAAACAATGTTATTGTTTTAGCTGGTTTGCTGAACATGCTGTAGGAATGGAGAACACACTCTGGGGTGCCAAAACTAAAAGATGAAATCCTTTGAATACCACCCACCTACACACCCCACACACACACACTAGCATGCAGAGCTGCCTACAAATCCACAACCACCTACACTTGCCCTCACTTGAAGAATGTCAGAGAACAATCTGTCAAGCGTGAAAGCCGAGAGTGCGGATTCGAAGTGAGGAAACGACGTCAAACGGGTCGATTTTTACGTGTCAGCGTTCAGGAGACAGACAGAAAACCGACGAGCTTTCCAAACACCTCACTCACCTTTCACTGAGGCTGCGTGTGAACATCTGACCTCTTGTTTTGTGGTATTGCGTGTGCGTGTGTGTGTGTGTGTGTGTGCGCGCGCACATCCTGTGTGACTTGCCCTTCTGTTTACATGGGGTGTGGAATTAACACTTATGCTCATTTTTTCCACTACAAAAGTATCTCCACCCCCCCCCCCCAAAACAAAATTGCTATTTCAGAGAGCAACGCTGCAACACACCGAGTCACTTCTTGTAATGTCTAACAAAGATGAGTATACTTGTAAAGGATCTTGAACCCTCCTCTATGCAGAACATTTCTTCCTATTAAGAATTTGTGCATGGTTTTGAATAGGATTTGAATTTAGATGCTAAGATGGCTGTTATAAAACAATTTTTTCTTCACACAATCATTTGCTATGTTGAGTTGAGAGCGCATTTAGTTTTTGTCACCTTGTTGCTCGTCGACTATGGTCAAGTTTTAACCTCCTAGCGGAGGAAAACCAATTTTGTGCTCAGATCTCCTAGTACGCCAGACTTATTAACAGCTATCTGTAGCTTTTGCTATGAGAGCCTCAATATTTGGTCAACCATAGCGTTTCGGGAAACTGAGGGGAAAACCTGTGTATTTGCATTTATGTATTTAAAATACTCTCTTGGGGGTGCCAGTAATTTTGCCAGTCTAATTCTTTAAGTTCTTATGAGAATTATTTCTTTTTTGTCTTTGAGGAAAGGTAAGTGGTTTCTTCTATTATTCTTTTGTAAGACTTAATTCGTACAATACGTTTTGGATAGTCCCTTGAAGGGTGCCAATACTTCTGGACATAGATGACTATAAAATAGCGCGCACACACTTTTCAAAAAATGTTTGGGAAAACCCCAAAGCATGGGTAATTCATTTTTTCAATTCTATATGCATAAATATTGTTTACATTTTGCAGAGATGAGGCTGTTGCTGGACATTCTACAAATATGTTGTTCTAAAATCTGGAGGAAAAAAAAATGTGAAGTGAAAACATCTGTGGTTGAGTGGTGACTATTTTATTTATGTAGATTCACACGTTGATGTGTGTGGTGTCTTGTGCCTATGGATGGATGTAAGTACGGACACACGCAGTGTGTAGCACAATATCTGTATCTGTTTAGTGCAACAAATATTCTTATCTGTATAAGTATTCAGATGTAAACCTGAAGTGGGCGTGGCATAGCGTTGTTAAGAAGTGGCTAACCTGCAACATTTGTTAACAAATGTGGTTCCCCAAAATATAACCAATCCAGAAGGTTAAGTAGTCTACATCCCAAAATATAACCAATCCAGTAGGTTAAGTAGTCTACATCCCAAAATATAAACAATCC
>JAQQZR010000012.1:24885462-24908228 GCA_030068235.1 Notoglanidium macrostoma | reverse complement strand
TCTCTCTCTCTCTCTCTCTCTCTCTCTCTCTCTCTCTCTCTCTCTCTCTCTCTCTCTCTCTCTCTCTCTCTCTATTGCTCTCTATCTCTCTCTCTCTCTCTCTCTCTATTGCTCTCTATCTCTCTCTGTCTCTCTCTCTCTCTCTCTCTCTCTCTATTGCTCTCTATCTCTCGCTCTCTCTCTCACTCTCTCTATTGCTCTCTCCTATTGCCCTATCTTTCTATCTCTCTCTACCTTTCTGTCTCACTCTCTCTGTCTATCTGTCTCTTTCACTCTCTCACTCTCTCTCTATTGCTCTCTCTTTCTCTCTCTGTCTATCTCTCTCGCTCTCTCTCTTTCTGTCACTCTCTCTCTATCACTCTCGCTCTCTTTATTTATATATATATATCGATCTCTCTCTCTCTAGCTCTCTATCTATCACTCTCTGTACTCTGCATCAAGAGTATTAAACAATACCCAAACAGTGCGCATTCACACTCCGAGCATTTCTTGTTCACTACAAGTATCTCACACAGATTGCAAATGATTATACTGTTACACACACTCACACACACACACACACCACCTCTGTATATATTTTCATAACTGTTATTGTGCACCATGCGATGTTTTACTATTTAGTATGCATCACTACTGTAGTGTTTTGCTCGGGCTGGAATGTGTGTAAGTGTGTGGAATTTGTGTGTGGGTGAGTCTGCACTCATCAGCTTTAGTCACTGGTTTATTTTGGTCTCGCTGGTGTCTGTAACTCATACTTCTGTAGCCCTTAAAATACTCCACTGCATGTGTGTGTGTGTGGTGGTCCTTCATGTCCATGTCCAGCAACTTTGAAGTATAAGTGTGTGTGTAAAGGTCATAGACCTCTGCCTCCGATCACCATGTTCTGTGCACAGCTACAGTAGCACGTGTAACGAAACTTGAGATCTAACTCTGATCTTCCACACACACTTCCACACGCCTGTAAACACTCATTCAAGTATTTCTGCTTACTCAAACACTCTTTGTTTATCTGGAGCATCATGCAGGCAGTCATTTCATACACTCGCTCAGTCACCATAGATGATCTTTAAATGAAATTACGTCGCCTTCCTCTCATGATGATCATCGATCTCTCCGTCCTGTCAGTGTTTAGACTTTGATTAGCGTTAGCAGTGTACGTGTAAGGTGGTGAACTGGTAGCTGTTTCCAGTTTGTCTTTCAGCTTGTTATAGAAATGATAATAATGAACTGCAGCGGAACAGCTGTCCTAAGCAGAAATATCTCATCGCTCTGTGCTGCTAAATAGTAGCTCAGATTCATAAAAATAAAACATGACTCAATGTTTCTCCCATCTTTTCTTTTGAAGCCGGCTCTTTTTTAGCGTGTGTGTATGTCATGCGCACACACACACACACACACACAGTGTTCATGTAGTGTTTTGTATCATGTACAAGCATATGTGTTTTTTACATGACTTGGTTATTTCGTTGACTGGTCATTTTAGACCTGCCAGAATTACTTTGCTACAATACTAAAGTATACTGAGCTTTACTATACCATAAGTGTATACTTTGTACTTTCCTTTGCACTGTACACCTAATATACATCGCATTACATTATGATATAGTATATAATATATGACGGAGTACGGTAGTGTACTTCACTATAATCTAGCATGCTGTACTAATACTTTACTGTGTTATAGTAAGCAATACTACACTGTGCGATAGTGTAGTGTACTTCACTGACGTGTCCTGAAGTGTCTTTGGCAATGTACAGTTCAGTCATGTAGTATGCTTTGCTTTACTTTACGTTAGAGCGCTGTACAAGATTGTAGTGAACTATATTATACTGTAGAGTATACTTTGCATTACTGTAGTGTACTGTATTATGCTGTAGTTTAGTGTTGTATACTATGCATAACTAGTTAACTTTGCTATTTTGGAAAGTACTTTGCTGTACAGTATAAGGAGATATAAGGAGCAGTAGTGTAGTATACTTTACTGAAGTGCACTGTGCTGTACTGTATGACACAGTAGTGTAGTATACGTCACTGAAGTGTACACTCCTTTATACGGCTGTGTTGTAGTACAGTATACTCTGCATTACTGTAGGGTGCTGTACTGTACTATACTATAAGCTGCTGTATTGTAGTGTACAGTGATCACTGTAGCGTAATGCACTACAGTGCTGCATATTGCAGATTATTATACTATACTAGTGTATTGTTATATTGTTGTACTGTACTGTACTTTTTGTTACCCTACCCTATTTTTGGAAATCGTGTTTAGCCCAGGCTTACCCTGGGTGTACTCTAGTGTTACTCTAGGTCAGATTGTGTACCATACAGCCTCGGTATCGGTTCTGCTCACTCCAAGAAGCACGCACAAGCTGAGCTAAGCAGACCCAGACACTTATCGTGGAGACAGTAGGACGAAATATAGACCAGACATAGCCTGGGGCTATCCCAGATACAAACACACACACACACACGCACACACACATTTACCCACACGGTCAGTTTTTCTTACTCACACCCATCCTTTATACTATGTATCACTGACTCCACATAAACAAGCAGACGTAAACAGATGCACAAATACACCCATGCAAACACACACACACACACACACACACACACACACAGAGTTTCTGAGGAAATCTTTGGGGGAAGCAGTGGTGTCACTGGTCCGTGTTGGCACAAATGACTCATATGCAGCTTGGCTGTGTAATACCGGGTTCCCTCTAAATATAACATACACACTGCACTGCACAGGGCACTGAAGCGCTCACACACACTCTCTCACACACAGACAGGAAATAAACAGACTGCAGTGCATGTTCAGGAGGAAAAAAATACAATCTCTCAGTCAAAATCCTGTTTAACGTTGTCCCAAGTGATAACGAGCCAGTAAAGCTCGGGTGCCAGGGTTTTTTCCCGCCGTTAATTAGAGAACGCTTTTTCGGACAGCTCTTAGGGAATTTTATGCACGCGTTTTTGTTTCCTTGCTCTGAATGAATCACGCTTTCACCCCTGTTGAGGTTTATCCGGTTGAGCATACCACAAATATGCACTCAATATCTCCACCCAAACCCCACTTTCACTTGACACTAATGTTCTTTTTGAGTCAGACCCATCCATTTAAACGTTTACTGATAATGAAAACGAAAACCATTTTACAATTTGAAGGCTGAAAATAAAAAGGCGTCGTGTGCGTTTTAAAGTAAAAAAAAAAAAAAAAACAACCACAAAACCTTTTTTTTTAAAACGTTTCTATGACCTCATCGAGATGTTTGATGAACTTAAATAAATATGTCCCCTTGCAAGAAATAATAATAATAAAAGAAAAGTTATCATGTTCATGGACTTGATTCTGGAAATGATGTTCAGGCCACTTTGAAAGGAAGAAAGTGTAAGAAGAAATGATAGCAGCCAACAGATATAATATGTGCATTTATTGCCATACATAATGTTTATTATGGATCAGAGGGTTAAATGCTCGAGCTGGGAAAGACCAGAACAAAAAAATTCCACAAGCTCATGTACCTTGGTGGCTCATTTCATCATCGAATTCTCCGGCCTGCAGCCAACAATAACTTGGCCTGAATGTGCGGATTGTTCCCCCCCCCGAATCTGTCTTTTCCTTTCTCTCTGGACCGGATTAAAGCTCCCGGCTAATTCAGAGCAAGCCCGAGCGAACCGGATCGCGGTCATGCCCGAGAAACGACGACGTGACGTTCCCTTTGCTGAAGGTTGTTTTCCTGTTCTCATTCCTTCCCCCTCTCCTCTCCCTCGTTCATTCCTGAGGCACTTGGGAATGAGCTGCACACTCACTCACTCACTCAGTCCAGTCCAGCGCCACAGTGGAAGGTATTTAAAACAATCAGCGGATTCCTGGGAAGAGGATGAGATCATAGCTTCAGCGAGACGGAGCGGGAGGATGGAAAGAGATGTGGTAACAGAAAGAGATTCCTGATGGGAGAAATGTTTAATGAGCGACTAAAGCGAACATTCCCACTGCGCGTGTTTGCCGTCTGCGTAGTCCAAGACATGACGATGAATAATCATGGGCGAATAATAATCGCTTATCCAGAATAAATGTCAAAATAAGCAAATCACGGCTCTTTAGACGACGGCTTCCTTTCAGTCTGTAATTGTTTGGAGTTTCGTGTTTCTGTTTAAGGATTATTATAAGCATGTCATGATACCGCAGTGACATTTATCTTTTCTTTTTTCGCCTTTTTTATATGATATGATGCATCATTACCAATATGTCGCCTTGACGTTCCTGCACAATGTGTCACAACACCGTCTAAAGAGAACTAAACTCCCGTTTGGTGTTTTATGTTATGTCAACTCGCATGGTTAATCAGGCTCAAGAAATCCCCCCCTTTTGTCATCCTGTATTTGTCACTGAATGTGTCAGTATTAGTAACGCTTCACTTAGCGTCAGGTTGTGTTCGAAGCGCTGCGTGACACCTACACAAGCGACATAAGCCCACATAAACATTCCCAAAGGCTCATTTGAAAGAAAAAGAAAAAAAAAAAAAAAAAGATAGTCTTCGTCAATTTCGATGTCGACAGCTGAGTCACAAAGTTAGTCGCACGAAAGCGTCAGAACACAACCAGGGTACGTCTTGATGAGATAAGGTCGTGTTATGACGCTTTCTGAGCTTTGTTAGAACACTGCGAATGTCCGAGGTAATAATAACAGTATTGCTATGACTGTGGTTAATAGGAAAAAATTGAACAGTAGTGTCACAGCTTCTGTTGCTATGGATACTTATGACCGTCTAATGACCATTACGTATATATTCTCTGGCACGTGATATTTTTTTAACATGACGTATCATGGCCTACGTAAGCTCTTCATGACCTAAACATTTATTACGCTTAGTAACGGTCATAACACAAACACACACTCAGTCACGTCAAAAGTGTTGCTGTTTTACTTTACACCTTAACGTAAAGCCTTATTGGGTGGTTTGTTTGTTTCGAGTGCATGTTCTGCTGAGCTGGAGAGCGTAGACGAATGCGCTGACAGTTTCCTCAGCGTTTGGGTAAACTAGTGATTTCTGAGGCGATGAACAAAAACAAGCGCATGATGCGGTTTTAGTCTTGCAGCTGGAGGTGTAGGTGTGTGTCTGCGGGGCGGTTGTGTGTTTGTTTGAATGTGGGTGGGTTGATGATTGTGCACTGTGTGTGCGCGTGTGTGTGTGTGTGTGTGTGCATCCTGTGGGACTTGCGCAGGTGGCACAGGGTTGGGGAGCGGGGTGGAGGGGTGAGAGGTGGGCGTGGAGCTTCATGACCACTTCCTGATTGACTACAGTAAGTTACTTGGCTGCGTTCCAGGTTTGCACATGTGTGTTTGCTATCGCTGGTGCTGTGCACAGAGTGTGCAGTTATAGATATAGGTTTATATACATATATATATATATTATATAAATGCTTATTAGACATTTTCAGTTACTGTATGCTATGATATTTAACATGCTGATAAAATCTGTATGATTTTGATCGACAGCTGCAGATCCCAATACATCATAGTTCTCTAAGGCGATCAGTTTACGTCAGTTCTTCTAATACGTTATTGTTTCTATAGTAACAGCACGCTGCGAAGGACTCGAGTTTACGCTTGACGAGATGCAATATTTTTATCTGGTTAACTTCAGAAGAGGCACCCAGGAGCTCGTACTGGTTCACGTTAAAGGTTTAATAGTAACTCCAAGCGCGTAAAAAAATTAAGTGCAAAGCGTCATTCTTTAATCATGTGCAAATTAATGTTGCGGAAGAGGAGCGGAAAACGTAAATAAATCTCTTTAGCAAAAGTACGAATTCAAAGGAAAGGAAAGCGAGACCATATATAGTTTGGGTCTAAAAAAAAAAAAAAAAAAAAAAAAAAGTTAAATACATGGTGTGTGTGTGAGTGTGTGTGTGTGTGTGTCCATGTTTGAATCTACACTGAGGCTTAACAAAGCAAACAAAGACAAGAGGATTCTTAAAGCTAACAGCATCCTGTTTTCATTTGCTTGCCAACACGACCAGACAACTGTGGTTTGTGCTCATTAGTTGCATCTTTTATCTTTTTTTTTTCTCTCTCTCTCCATACTGTGAAGAAGAAAAAAAAAAAAAAACCCAACAGTAAATACAAATGGAAAAGTTGCCAGGTTGAAGGAAAGGCTACTTCATGATGCTTTGCTTTCTTGAGAAATGTAAAGCGTTAAACATGATTTCTCCGAACGCTTTGGCTCATCTGTGTGTGTGTGTGTGTGTGTGTGTGTGTGGGGCGATGTGGAAAAGTGTTTATTTACTGTCTAAACCTGTCTAGACTATCATAGCAAGCGATAGCATCTGCCTGTAATCTATCCTGTAGATTAGCCCTGATGCTAACGTCCTTTTAGAATGACAGTTTAGAAAGTCACAGAAATAAAAGCCAATTAACTAGGATACTAGTGTCAACTTTACCAGATAGTTAGCTTAGTAACAGTAACCTTGCTAGCTCATTAGCTTTGTAAATAGCAACTAACTCAAATAGTAACCTGAATAGATAGATCGTTTTATAAATAACATCCGTAACAGTAACAGAGCTAGCCAGTTAGCTTTCTTAATATTAACCTTACTATATAGTTAGCTTTGTAAATAGTTAAAAGCAGCCATTAATAGATAGAAACCTTTGTGAATACTAACTTTAATAGTAAATTGATCAGATAGCTAGCTTTTCTAAATAGTAACCTTAATTTTACCCTTACTATATAGTTAGCTTTGTAAACAGAAAAGTAAGCATTAATTAATAGTTAGCTTTGTTAATAGTGACATTTTTAGGAAAGCTATTAGATAGTTAGCTTTTATAAATAGTAACCTTAATTATAAACTTAATAGATAGTAACTTTGTAAATACTAATCTTAATAGTAGTCCTTATTCTACCCTTACCGGATAGTGTGCTTTGTAATTAGTAACTTAACCTTAATAGATTTAGTTTTGTAAATATTTCTAACCAATAGTTAAATAGTTTTGTTAAAAAAAAAATTTTGTTAATATTTATAAACCCAGCTTTTTTTTTTTTTTAATTAGTACTCCTAATTTTACCCTTACTATATAGTTAGCTTTGTAAACAGTAATCTTAAAAGTAACCCTAGTTTTGTAAATAGTAACTTTAATGGTAACCATATTAATAAACTTACAAGTTTAGTGAGCTTAATTGTAAACTTACGGGATAGTAACCTTTGTAATCAGTAACTATAATAGTGACCTTACTAGATGGTTAGTTTTGTAAATAACATCTTGAATCATAACCCAGCTCAATAAATAGCTTTTCTAAACGGTACCCATGATTTTGCCCTTACTGTGTAGTTAGCTGTGGAAACAACAGTCATAAAAGGAACCAGTAATATATCGATAGTTTTGTAAATAGTAACATTAATTGTAAGCTTTCTAGATAGCCAGCTTTGTAAAAAAGTAAGCTTGCTGGATAGTTACTTTTCCTAAATAGTAAACGTATGAGATAGTACGCCTTTTAAACAGTGACTTTAACAGTAATAGTTAGCGAATTGTAATTGTAATTTTACCAGCTTTGTAAATAATAGCTTGCATAGTAACACTACTAGATAGTTAGCTGCGATCATTTATATTTCTGTTATAAAGTATTGTTATTATATTCTATACAGTTTTTAGTAATGTTTCCTCAAATGAGAAGGAACTTGAACCCGAGTCAATTCAAACAACAAGTAGACTCCTGTGAATCACCGACAAATTAGTAATAAAATGTATCTAGCCGAACGAGTTGTTTCTATATAGTTTATTTGACCTATTTGCTTTGAGAATAAGTGCGCAGAAGCCTGCTTCATGTTGCATATCTCAGTATCCGGATGACAGTCACATCATCTGTTCGGGTCTGTGCCATTCCGAAATTGTTTCTGTGGATGATGAGATTTGTGCAGGTTGATGATATGCAGTTAGATTTTTTTTTTTTGCCACTGTATGAAGGTCGTTGATGTCACCCAGGGTTTATTTGTTAGCTAATATTTATGCACACATGCAGACAACGAAGGTCTCACTATATGGCAACCCTTTTCACCTCTGTGTTCCCAGGGCAAATAGCGCTCATCTGTCAGGGCACGAACGATAACCTCTGTGTGTTTACGTGCGTGTGTGTGTGTGTCAGTTTTGGGTCCTTATGTCAAATTATCCGTGTGTAATACTGTGTAAGTGTATCTGGCTTTCCACACTTCCCCTTTTGAGTTATAAAATAATAAGGATCATTTTTAGTGTTTTTATAAATGAACATCTGCAGCCCTGAATGATCTCTTGAGGTGTTGATTCTTTTTCCTTTCCCAGCAGTATTTTATTCCTCTTCTGTGACAATTTGTCAGCGATAATGACATTTTGCGCTTGTCACGCATTTATAGTGTAGAACAGAAAAAGGATCGTCACGTTACGCAGAAACCCGCGAAAGTCCCGAAGACTTTCCCGTGTCTGATTCGTCAGAAAGCGCCGACACTGGAGACTCCTTCCTCACGGAAATCTCCGAACGTTGTGCGCTGTCCGTGTTCCTGTAATGGTTGTTGCTATGGAAACGATATGAGAAAAAAAACCAGTCGTGAACATCGACACTCAGGCTCCGTTAATTAGGATTTGGGTTTCATAAAGGCTCATAGCGGCGCACGTGATCTGTTAGCGTTTCGATCGTGAGCCTCAACGTGGTTCATGAACACGACAGGAAATATGATTAAGGTCTATTGATGGAATGAGCACCCAGTCGCACCAGGTAGCTGCCAGTCATGAGCCGGAGCGGAGCTCACTCTGAGCTTAGCATGAGTCACACACACGCACACACACACACTGAGGCGCATCTCCACATGTGTTAGTGTTTGTGGAGCGGCGAGCGTGAGCGTGAGCGCCGTACAGAGCAGAGACTCGGCGGAACGAACATCTGTCAGTTCTGTGAGTTCATGAGTGTACTTTTATTGATCTGTAATGAAAGGATTCTTTGTTTTTTGCTTCCATAAATGTGTTCGGATACTTATTTGTTTTTGCTGCCAATGGACTTTTACATGTCTAAGAGTGACCAAGATGGCATTCGGACATGTTTAACATCCTCAGGAATGTTGCGCGTTTGTATGAAATGAGAGGAACGAACTGATGTAATAATAAGTAAGGGTGTAAATGTTTTTTACAGGTTTTTACTTTCACTTTCAATACATCCCTTTACGATTTTTCCAAATCTTTTCAATTTATACATTTTGGTCATTGACTACAGCTAACATGTGATGTCTGAGAAAACCTCAGCTTTCAAGCGTGTCCATTAGAGACGCTGAGACACCTGAGAAACGCGGCCTTTGTCTTCTCAGGGCAGAGGCGCTCGACTTTAGTAGCTCGTCCCGCAGCAGGTAGGCCTGAAGAACACTAAAAGGCAGATCAGATTAAGCCGAACAGCGTCGCTTCTCCCAGCAACGGGTAAATCTTTAACGGGAGCCGCGTGACCTTGTGCCACGAGCGGCGCGGAAAGCCGAGAACAAAGACCTCGAGTGGAGTTATCGCGAACAGATCTCCATCGAGCAGAGAAGCCCGTCTCGGCCAACGACGTGTCACGTTCTGAGGCTGGAGTGTGTGCGTGAGCTGACAACCGAGAAGGTTTTTTGCACAATAAATGTATACAAAAGACGTTTTTTCACAGGAAATAAGGCTTCCTTTTCACGACTTCCTCTGCAGGTGCTACAATATCAACCGTCCAAATAAATATTAACCTCTGGGGTAACTGAACTACGCAACGGAACAAAGTAGCGGGACAGCTTGATGAATTTATAGCGTGATTAGCGTACAGGCAGGACAAATATGAAATTCTTTGGTTTATTTGCGGCTCCTTTATATTCCTGGACGGTTTTGTGATTTTATTTTCCGAGTGCGCTTCAGTAAGCTGTGTGAAATCCCAGAACAACGCTCTCACATGCACCGTGTGCGTGTAAAGTTAGTGTAAAGTCATCATTAGCGATCTGTTACAGGGCTACGCAGACCAGCTGTGTTAGACTGAAGAAGCATGGAGGATAATGTTTTGTTAATGTGTTTGTTTGTTTGTTTGTTTTGTTTTTGCAGGGTGGGAATAGAGGCGCGCGTGACTACTTTTGTCCGCGACAAATTTACATGGTCGTATTTCCCGGAATATAAACAAACTAAATTGTGAAACGGCTACGATCCTGACCAGGCGGTTACTAAGGATGAACGAACGAAACGCAGTGCTGTAAATGCGTCGTTTACATCCACGCTAAAAAAAACATCCAATACAGACACTACTATAATTCATATCTGTATTTGTATCTGTTTAGAACACATTATCCGATCAATCAGTATTTGATTAACAGGAGCTTTAAAATGTTGACGCTAATCTCAAGACCGAGTTTCGTCTGTTTTTTCCGTACCTTCAGCAAGAATTAATTTGTAACATCAGCACCAGTCTTCTTGCTAGCTCAATACCATGCGAGCAGCTTAGCGACAGCTCAGGGCTTTAGCATTTTTGTTAAGTTTAGCAGCTAGGCTTGAAATGCCAGCACCGTTAGCCGCTTAATCTTCAACCCTTCATGCTTGGACTGGATTCAGACTCCTTTGTAAGTCGGCTCGGATAAAAGCATCCGTTACACGGCTAAATGTAAACGCAGGAAAGATCCAGGTTGCTAGCCTCGGCCCTTAGACCCCAGCCGCTCCGAGCTCCTCTTTCAGCGTGCATGTTTAATGCTGTGAAAAGTTACTCCACTAGAACGCTTCCTTCGAGTGTATAGGCAGGTCAGACCGCTTAGTCTGACTAACCATGGAACAAGACAGAAACGATACACCGCCGTACCTACAGCAGACACAAAAAAAGCAGTTATTTAGGAGAAAAAAAAAAACAAAGAAAAAAAAAAAACCAAGGCTTTGGTATGTTTTCACATAATTACCAACATTTTGCTGCACGCTGTTCAGGAAGGTGATATGTAAGAGTAAAGCTTTTGAGAAATGTTTAACACTTCACTTTTTTTTGTAATGAAAAATAGAATCTCTGAAATATTTACACGAGTTTCTTAGTACTGCTTACGGCCCCTCCGCCTTTTTTTTTTTTTTTGCTGTTTTTTTTTTTTTTTTTTGCTTTAATGAGCATTTGACTTCAAATCCGTCAGAGCGTCTTCTAAAAACACGACATGAGGAAACCTGCAAATTTGGTGCAAGGCAGCATCACACATGCGCTTACATTTCAGCAGGGGGCTAGAAATAGTGCAGAAGCCGCAATATTCCTATTCCTTTACTTTGTTTGGTTTAATAGATTTCAGAATTTGAAATCTTTTCTAAGAAACACTAATATTACTGATAAATAGTGCTAAAGGTGTCGTCCTGTCTTTAAATCTCGTATATTTCTGTTTTTGTCCACTCTGGATTACTGCATTATCTGAACCGCAGCAGCCGTAATAAAAGCTTTAGGCTCCGCCCACAAGCGTCATTATACTATGACTATGCAGTCAGTTTTCTTTTATAAACCTTTTGAAGTCCACTAAACATTACACCATGTTATATTTTTAATCTATAATATACTTAGAACCAAAAATCTCATTTTATAGAAAGTTCACTCGTTCGTTTAGAAGGATATTACAGAGGAATTGACCCAAATGTTCATTATTATTGGGTGAATGTTAGATTTTAGCGTCATTTAGATGGCATATTCTTAATTAAACAATAAAGAAACAAAGGTTTCCTAACGGTTACCAGTGAAATACTTTTATTCTAAAAATCATCAAAATGCTAGATATTTTTTGGTGCAAATGTATGCTTCTTTATTAAGACGAAGCCTCATCCTGAAATAAATGTTTTCTAAGAAGATCAGCGATGAGCTTTAGTTTTTCACATGTAGTGTCTTACCTTAAAAGTAAAGGCTTGATTTGCCGTGTGTGTGTGTGTGTGTGTGTGTGTGTGTGTGTGTGTGTGTGTGTGTGTGTGTGTGCACGTAGTGATGTATGTAGTTTTTCCAAATGATTTTTGCAGATGGCTAGAATTTCACACAGACGCCTCGAAGCATAGAGTAACTTTTGTTCCATAATTGTTTTTTTTTTTTTTCTCAAGCTTTTACATGTGCACCTGGGTCGGGCAGCCGAGCTGTAAGTAGTACCACATGCACAGGGTCACTCAAAAACACGTGACTACGTAAAGTCGAAGTGACACGGCATGCGTGTGCGGCGTGTGAGCCGTCCTTCGGTCTATCTCCCAGCATGCCCCTGGAGTGTATGTGTGGGGGGAACTTCATGAAAGAGGTCATTGTGGACATCACGGTGCGGCATGTTGCATGCACTTATAAGTCCGAGTGGGCGAATTTCCCCCCATCACTCTGCAGGAATTCTTTTGAATGAGCAGATTGTACGGCAAGAAAAGCAGCAGAGTCACTCGCTGACTTTGTTTTCGTTTCAGATTCCCTCAGAACCTCGAGTCGCCACGTAACCTTCAGAATAACGTGCCTGCTTGTTATCGTTGATGAATGCCATTTTCAGAGCGTCGCTCACGCTGGAACTGCAGATGGTTTGCATTAAATCGTGCAGCTAGTGGAAAAAGCGATTTGCGCGGCGTGACGGCGTGGCTGAGAACCCTCCGAGTCACAGAGGTGCAAAGAGAGCTCTCAGGGTCAACCTGGTTCTCATTTTCCCCACAAAAACAGTGGGGCGTTCGAGTCGGTGACTCAGAAGGCCTTGAATGCGAATGACGCGTTAAGACCACCTCCAGAGTGTGATTCAGACCTCCGCGCTTCGCTCCAGACTTCTGCTTCTGCCTCACTAATACAATGAGGGCCATTCAAGGCCTCTTTGCTCCATTCTTCCCGCTTGGATACCATTGATCCAAGAAAGTTCACCAGTAAAGGATTCCTCCAGCCCCGAGGGTTTCCCTGTCCGAGATGACGTAATGATTTAAGAGCGTTGGACCTAAAAAAAAAAAATGTTTTTAAATCTTACAGCGTGTAGTGTTGCACACTCGGAACAAGTCAGTCTTTAAAGGCTTAGAAAGAGACAAAGAGGAACACGGACGTGTGTTGCATCACATCATATCCTGCCGAAACAGAACACCAGGAACACGGAGGCCCTGCCCAGACAGACGGCGTTCAAAACATGAGCGTTTTCAAAAATGTCTCGGCAATTTAAATACGTCCACCCCAGTAGTTGGAGATTGATCCGTCATGGAGGATGCTTTCAAAAAAGCTTTGTTTTCCTGACATCTTTTATGATGGACAGGACACCACAACGCTGACGAAAAAATACGTTCCATTGTTCAAATATCTCTCCGCAGTATATCATCCAGTTATCATCCCCAGGAGCAGACGGTAATATTTTACCGCAAAGTGTGTAACATGACAAGTCACTTTGTGATTTTATGAACTCTGCATTTGTTGGTGCCATTATTCGTGTCTGCCCTGTGAGAAAAGAGCAGGACACGATACGTCTTCAGCTCTGGGTGTGTTTTGGTTCCACTCGCCGTCGCCTTCGACCTCGCGGGCCGTAACAGGAGCTAGCGTATCGTAGATTATAAAAAAACTGCCGAGAGAGAGAGGGAGGGGTGGAGAGGAGAGAGAAAAAGAGAGAGAGAGAAAGAGAGAGCTGTCTATTTTTGACCCTGCTGTATCATGTATCGCCTCCTGCCGTTTTGGTCTTTTGTCAGGTGAGAACAGAGGATATTTCTGGACGCTCTCGGGTAACCTCCTCGTTTTTCCCGGCTCCGAGATCTCTCCTCTGTTCGCTGTGCAATGCAGACCATCTCCATTAGCCTTTACGCTCGTGTATGTCTTATGTAGCTCAGCCCAGCACAAACTGTATTCATTTTGATGAAATCAAATGAGAGACCGGAGGAATGTAACGGGCAATAAAATCAGCCTTTTGGTTCCGTATTTACAAACGCCGGCTATTTTTAACACCTATTTGTGAAATATTTATGACGTGTTTCATGATTCCGGTGCTAATTTGTTGGGTAGCGTTGTATTCCCGTAGCATTTGAGCAGCTGGTTAGAGATCAACGATGAAGACAGTGTGATGGTGTTAGCATTTTAACGCTTCGGAAGCTGATCTGGTGAAGATGAAGAGAAGAGTGATGAAGCACTCCGGACGGATGAGAAGACTAAAGTGCCGCTGCATCGTTCACTTTAGCTCCCTTCGGGCTGATTCCACTTCCATATGTCACACGCGAGACGTGATCTTGAAGTAGGAAGTGGCTCTTTAAGGTCAGAAAAGCCCTCCTTCCGTGTAACCAGTCCGTGTCTGCAGGCCAGGCTGGTGTTTCTGAGACATCTGTAGCTGTAGCGCCAGACTGGGGCCAGATGGGCTGGTGGAACGTGAGTACACAACTCAGAGAAGCTGGCTGAACATCTGGAAAACAGCGAGGAAATATTTAAAGGAGATACGTAGTGCAGGAATGGGGCATCATCATCGCTATGTGCACTCGATTGTGTGTAAATCTGGATCTGCAGACACTCACACACACTAGGGGTTGCCTAGACTAGTCGATTACTATGTGAAGCAGACGCTAAAAGAAAGCTGGCTAAATGTATTTTATCAATCTGATAATGGCAATTCTGCAGTCAGCTGCATAAGACTGTTCTGAGATGGGGTTTTTTCTTTTGCTTTAATGGACCGTTAACACTTTTATTACTTTGTATGAAGCGGAAAGGTGTGCACAAGGCTCTGAGAGACCCCACTCAGATAGTTTTACAGTCGATTCGGCAGGGCATGGCATCCCAAAGAGGCCAATCCAGACACGTTTTTCAAACCTCCCAGACGCCAATGTTAGACATCGCATCATTTATTTACAATAACAGTGTAGCCTAAAAGAGGATTAAAGCTGGAAATGTAATTTGTAGTGTGGTTTAATGTGGTCCTGGCGGCACTCATGAAACAGCCTAAAAACAGTGAGCGTTTTTGCTTTGGCTAGGGATAAAAATGAATGGTCGGATACTTCCGACTCCAAGCTTGTACCCTTCCACCTGCGATCTTCCGACTGCGCTCACTAATGTGCCGCGATGTGATCCGTCCTGTATGAATTGGCTGGCGAGGTGTGTGTGAAACCCAAGAGGGAGGAAGTCGAGAGAAAGACAAGGGATTCCCACTCAGATCTTGGCCTCCGTTTGGTCATTAATTCTCTCCTGTTTTTCCTTCTCTCTTTCACTCGTCGTTCTCGTTCCGTTGGGAAAACTCAAGGAATGCGTTTCTGGAATGTGACTCGTTCGTGCTCGGCATTTGAACGGCCGGGAAAACAAAAGGCGAGGTGCACAGGGGTCCCTGTGTGACTGTGGGGTGCTGAGGGGTCCCTGTGTAAGGGGTCCCTCGTTTTATCGAGCCCTC
The DNA here is from genome assembly GCA_030068235.1 of Notoglanidium macrostoma. Taxonomy (NCBI): domain Eukaryota; kingdom Metazoa; phylum Chordata; class Actinopteri; order Siluriformes; family Auchenoglanididae; genus Notoglanidium; species Notoglanidium macrostoma. The sequence continues at coordinate 24,892,918 of JAQQZR010000012.1, read as the reverse complement.
GTGGATGCCCGCTTTCTTTTATTTTCTTTTATTCTCAGCCAAATCCGTCAGACCTGACAGGCGCGTAATTCGAGCTAACACTGGGCCAGTGCTCCAGAGCCCCCTCTACTTCTCTCGATCTATCTTCCTCTTTATGTTTATCTCTCCATTCTATCTGGGAAGGACGGAGGTGAGCCGTATCCCCCTACAGACCTCCGGATCTGTCGAGTCATGTGAGTTCATGTGTACTCTGCATTCCACAAGACCGAGCAAGAGAGTGTCAGGAGGAGGGAAGGGGTGGAGTTGGGAAAGCTGGGGTCAGAGAGGAATGGACAGAAAGAGCGGCAGAGAGAGAGAGAGAGAGAGAGAGGTGGTCTGCTCCCTAGTGAGTCTTGTATAAGGTAATGTCTGATGTGTGTAAAGGGGAGGCACCCATTTATTTTAACACACACCAGCCATGCAGAGGGCATGGGAGGGGACGAGGGGACTGCCAGCACTCTCTCGCTCTCTATCCGTCTCTCTCTCTCTCTCTCTCTCTCTCTCTCTCTCTCTCTCTCTCTGTCTGTCTTTCTCTCAGTCCCTTGCTCCCCTCCTACACAGTCCAGCGTTCACAGCAGACAGGATCATAGCAAAGCAAAGCGAGAACGAGCCTGAATAAGGCGAGCAAGAGGCAAGTGTGCGTCCCCACTTTGACCTATTAACCCTGCATGCTGCTGTGCGTGTGATTAGCCGTGTTAGCATGGCCTGGCCAGTTTTGGCTAGCCTGAGTGGCGGGCGTCGTTAAAGCCCAGCAAACAGATATGGCCGTGTTATGCCGTTTCAGCTCGGCTGACGAGGCCACGCCAGAGCCCTAAGATGGCTGCGTGTCAGCCAAGCCGCAGTGTCATGTTTCCGTCCAGCTGCAGAGTCTTTTCCAGGAGGTAAATAAAGCACAGTGTGATGAGATGAGTCATGCATCGCAATAGCTGCGAGTTGATGCACATCAGATGTCTATAGCAGGTCCCGAAGCTAAAATAGATGAGTGGTGGCGTAGTCAGGCCAATTCTGTTCTTCTGTACTTCAGTGCAGACTTTTTTTTTTTTTTTTTAAAACGCCAAGATATGACGTACTGTGCGTTCTGCTTAGTGCGGAATGTCAGTGTCCAAGTATGTATGTGTCCAGCTCTAGAAATAAGAGTTGAAGGCATTCAGTACAGAAATCGTCCAAAAAATCGTCCATTTTCCTACCAGTTGTAGGAAAATGGAATTTCATTATTACGTTTTGCCCATAACGCTAGTTATGAGTGGCTTTGAATGGAAAACTGCAATACGCTGGAGTATTTGATGCTCTTCTGAGCTCGCTTCGGCGTCTGAGGTTCATTTGCCTCTGGATATGTCCTTGAAAAGGACATCACGCACAGCGTGTGTGTGTGTGCGTGTGACTGCTTGCATTCTGTCTCTGGGTACACGAGGACGTAAAAGCAGGTTAAGGAGAAATGGGGCAGAGGCGCACAGCCCACTTTGAGTCTATATTTGATCATAGCAAGTGAGCTAATGAAAATGGAGAGAAAGCAGAAGATTTCCTGGAACTTCCGAATACATCCTGATGCTGCTTTTACATGAGAAAACCTGCCACAAGTGGTTACGCAGTTATCTAGAGATTTGTAGCTTCAGTTTTCATCAAGTAAGCCAGACACGGTGACTCTGCACTGCAGTGTTTGAAATGAAAATATGAAACCGCAGCAGATCCAGACGACACGTCTACAGGGTTAATAATCATCCATTAACTCATTAACCCTTCATTCTGACGGGTTTTTATTCACTGTCCATTTGTGCTCTGTTCCTTCAAGAAATGTCTATCTCGAGTCATTTAAAAAAAAAGCCTGAAATATCTATTGAATGTCTATTCAAATAATTTCTATTCACCGCTTTGGCCCCATCATGACATCGTGACTGAGGTTCTGGCCACAAAGTTGTTCATCCTTTGTAGTCCTGTATTAAAAGACCGCCATTATTGCTCTGCCTTTTCTCATACTTCCTTTAGATTTGTTCACTAAATCCTTTAAATCCTTTAAATAAACGGCATCCTTTTTGTTGCTTCTGGTTTTTTGTTCTCTGTGGTCTAGCCAAGAATAGTTCATGTCTATATCTGACTAATGATTGGTCCCTTTAGCCAACGTTAGCCAAAGTTAACCAAATTACTCCTCAATGACATTGCGTTTTCTAGCTTGGTAGATGTCGGCCCAGCGTTGTTTCGAACCACTGTTGTTAATTTTCTGCTTTACCTGTTAGTAGAATGTTCGTTCAATAACTAACTTTAGTCAGCTGTGTTTTCCAGCTAATTGCTTCGCTAAAAATGTTATTGATTAATCACACTAAGAACAGCAGTTCCTTTTTTAGGAAAGACAAAGCAGACTAACATGTTCACACTTCCTTCAGCAATAAATATGTTTCCTTCTTAGAAGAAAGGAGCACATTTTTCTCAGTAAGCACTAGAACATCCACTGGTTAGCAATAGCCTTTTTTTTTTTTGCTGTGCAGCTGCCAGTTTAGCTAGCTACATTCCTCTAAAGGATAATGTCAGTAAACTAATCTTTGTTGAAAAACATTCTTGTAGCTAAATGTTATTTCTAAACTAGCTTCGGAGCATTTAGAATGGCAGTTTTCTCCACATCTAGTTCTTAAGAAGGTAAACGTTAGCTAGCTGCTTAGAGTGCATTGGTTTATTTGTGATCTTGTAGCTTTTTCTTAATAAATTTGGGTATTTATTTATTTATTTATTTATTTATAGACATGAATTCATTGGTTTTAGATTCAAATATCCAGCATCTCCCACAGGTCATATTTACGGTCCAGCTAAGCTCAGCTTGCTTAGTCTTGTTCTTTCCATTTGCTGTATGAGCGATCTGGCCAGATGCCTGTTTTTTCCCCATGTATCGATCCTGCATTCCTGCTGTTATTTGCTCTTTGGTTAGATAAGGTTTGATTCAGCAGAAAGTGTGAAGAGCGCTGCTTTCACCCTGTTTGACACTCATTTATTTGTTAATTATTTCACAGCCAGGCACATAACGAAGCACAAAAGCTGCTGGAGCTAGTCCAAAGGCATAATAAGAAAACACGAATGAAGAGCTTTAGCATATGATTTTCATCTGGCTAACTGAATGTAGAATTGTGGTTGGAAAATAGCCATTCCCTAGTTTGCACGAATCTCATGCTTCTTGCCAAACTGTTTGCTGTGGAAGTGGCCATGCTGAAGATGTCGCGAGCCTTGTCAGTTCCCCGCTGTGTGCTGAAAAGCCAAAGGATGAATGGATTCCCATGGGAAACGGGCTATAGGAGCCTCTGGGGACTTGGCCAACGTGCAAGGGCAAAGACAGCTCAACAAGGAACTGGGAATGTAAATATAAAGAAGATGACCAGAATACAAACAGGAGAATTTGACCGAAAATATTTTCACGGAGCATTACAAGCTTACCAGATCTCTGTATTATTCTACCACATGTATCCAAAATATCCAAAGCATTTTTTCCCCCTTCTTCTGAAAGATATACGTTTCTTGTCATTTCCTTTGAGTAGTGCACAGTTCCTCTTTCTTCTTACACCCAACACCGACGTGGAGATCTGCATTGTTCCTTATGTTTATCTTTAATGGCAGCTTCAGCTTCAGAGTCGCCGTTGCCATGGTTACGGCTATATGTGGCAACTGGCGACATGGCAGATTTCTCACCCGAGGATGTGTTAGCGGTCTCCAAAGCCCCCACATGAATCCTGTCAGACCTTCTGCGTGAAAGCTCACTTAAGCGTCAACCTAGTGCTCATTTGACATCTCATCTTAGAGTACATTTGTCAGTTCGAGTACATCTGGAGTGGTGGGACACTGGTGTGTTTGCGTAGGTGTCGGCATATCGGCATTACATGGCGCATGATCACTTGATTTCCGTTTATCTTAAACCACAAGAGCAAACAGATCAATTTAGGCAAAATTGTCCATTTGAACCACACGGTTGTATTATCCTGTCATCTTGTATTGTCCAAGGCTTGTAATGAATCAGCTTCTTCCCTGAGGCTGTAAGGTCGTAATGAGAAGCTCTGAATAAGCACATGCATTTGCGTTCCTCTGTGGCGCTTTCTTTAAGTGTCCATTCCTGGAATTAAATTAGCCTCAGCCTGGAGGGCAACGCTATTGGCCGTTCATGACTCAGTCTGAACTTATTGACTGGAGAGAGAATTGAATGCTGAAGCTCTAAGTCAAGGACTGCATGCCCTTCGAACACACAACTACACATGCACTTACACACATGTACATGCTATAGAAAGCTAGTGACCTTGAACATGGATTTGTTCATAGGTTGTTCATGAAAGCCTGCGGCTTTATTTATAAACCAACAAAGGGGGAGGTCTGTGTCTGAATCAATCACTTTCCATAGAAAATGACAGAAACTTTCAGTGCTAGTCAACAGCAAAGGGATCGAATGGTTGCAAAAATAGCTTCAGGCAAAGATCTAGGAGGTGAAGAGACCAAGTTACTCCTCCCACCCACCCAACACCCCTTTAAGCTATGCTTACTGAAGATATGCAAAAAATATCTAATACCCCATCTGGCTGAGGTGATTAATGAAAGCTAGGGCAGATGGCACTGCAGCTAGTTTCTTCATAGCTTCAGGGGTGTAATGATTTGCAATTTTACTACCCTCATAGCCTTGCGTCACTCACTTTGTTCTGGAAGATTTCCATATCACGAGGCTTACCTCTGATATTGTTAGCAAAGAACATCCTCTTTTTCTCACACCGAACTCGTTGTCCCCATTTCCTGCAGTGGAGCCTGGGGCAGGCCAGGTCCTTAGGATGTTTTTGTTAGAGACCGAAAAAGAGGCTATGAAACGCTCCCTCCCCCTCAATAGGCAGCCAGCGGGTGTGGAAATATTGACATTCAGACAGAGAGAGAGGGAGGGAAGGAGGCCACAGGGGGAGTCGGGCTCACCCTGAAAGAGGAGGCATGATGGCAGGACCGCTTTTTTGGTTCAGATACAGGAGGGAAGGAGGGAGGGTCTGAGTCAGCGACTTCCTAGCCACCACCACCGCCAACCTTTGCTCTTTCGCACTCCTTGCCCTTTGAGAATCGATCAGGACTCACTAATTGAGGCTACTTGTGTGTGTGATTGTTTGATCACCTGCATGAGTGTCAGAACAGCCCACCCATGCCCTGTGACCCCTCCTACATTTTCTGTTAAAATGATAAAGAGGCTTTCAGAGAAGCTTGCAAGAGATACCAGAATCAACAGGAGTCGGGATCACCCTGTAAGATGCGGCATGATGAGCAGGACGGCTTGTTGTCTTGGATGGAGGGAAGGAGGGATGGAGGCTGGACCTGAGTCAGTGACTTCCTAACCACCACCTTGTCTTTCCATTACTCTCTTTATCTCTGTCTTTACTCTCTCCCTCATTCGCACATTCCTTTCTTCCCCTGATCCCTACACCTTTCGAAAGAGACTCCGTAATCACGCCTCTTCTCACATGTGACTGGTTGATCTCTTGGTCAAGATCACCCATGCCCCCACACCCAAACCCCCCAGCACCACCCCCATGCCCCAGGTGACCCCTCCTGTTTACCTTATTAAAATAAAGATGGTGGTGAATCCTACCAAGCTTGCAAGAAAGCGATACAAAGGCAACAAGACTTCACCTCACATATGAACCCCTTTCCCTCCACCACCACCACCACCACCACTGACCCACCACCCCCCTGCAAAACCCTCGGCCAACACCACACACACAATACAGAGCTGTTTTTCATTCAACACTGATGCCTGTACCACACTATCTGTCTGTACTGGATCCAACAGCTCCATCTTCACTGACACTGAAATGCCAGAGCTCAGTCTTTGTGAAGTTAATTAAAGACATTAGCTGGGGCTGCATTTCATCCAGATGTGGCTGGATGAGAGTCACAGCAGCATAAAATCAGTCTTGGATTAAGCTCTTCTATTCATTTTTTCCCCAATTTTTAAAAATTGCTCCCCATTATGGAAGAATGATAAAAGCGCCTCCTGAGTTCTTCCCGCAGATAGTTAATTGGTCTTCAATTCTATCGTGCTACGTTACTCCTGGCTTTGTATCAAGATACGTCATGAAATAGCCAATGAAAAAACTCTTGAATGTACCGCGAGCCACATTTGGTACTCGGATATCTCTGTGTGTATGTGTACTTATTTTAGAGAAGATTTCTATTCACTTTTGTTTAGGGAAACCTTTGCCATTTATGCTCGTGCTGGTGTACAAGATGACCGAGATACTCCACTCACCTCAGTCAAAGAGAGAATGATTGGATTTCTCCATATAAACACACACACACAGAGAGAAATCAATAGATCTCAGTGTTTCCATCACCAAGACAACTGCAGCACAAATATATCAGTCTTACATTGGTGCACAATTTCTCTATTTCAATCTTGTACATAAAGTCATAGTGGTGAGCTCAGTGTTGAAAGTCTCAGCAGAATTCACTGAATTTTGCTACTTGTGTAAGGAGTCAATGAGGCTGACCATTAAATCTAGTCCTTATGTAGTGATGATTTTTGTTTTGATTTGCTCAATAGTGACTGAATCCGTATCAGTTACGGCCATGCACTGAGTGATTCTTCTGTTTCAGTTACTACTGATGGGATACAATTCATAATTTCAACCAGTCTTGCATGGGTTTTTGTTTTTCTGATGTTTATCTTTAGGATGGTAAGTCATGTTTGTAACTGCGTGTATACCGGACCTGATCAGTCATGGCCATGATTCAACGTTGTCCCTTTTGGCGACTCATTTGAATCAGTGGTTCATTCGTTATGACTCACATGCTGTAGTATTCGTATGCATGTTGGATGTGGGTGTGATTTCTTCTAAACCAGATATGCACGCATATTATAAGATAAACAAAAAAAGTGATAATGACCAGTGTGTATTGTTGGGTAAAACTGAATGAATCGTTTAACTGAACAGTCTCAAACGACTCAAAAGATTCGAAAGTGTTATCTCTAAGGTGCTAAGGTGCTGTAGTCGTCATCAGTAACGGTTTGTTTGAGGTTTTTTTAAGTCAAAAATGTTGAGCATGTAAAGCTGAAATGTGTCTTGCAGGATTGAGAAACACTTCTGTATTTACACCTTTCACTTTCCACCTGTGTGTCGTGTTGTGTGTATCTGTCAGGACATGTTTTTGTGTTTGTGAGAAAAAGGTCAGAGAGAGGTTTGTGGAGAGGTAAAGTATGAGGCAGCATTTTTGCACACACACGCACACCTCAGCATGTGTGTGTGTACACGCACAAACACACACACACACACACCAGATACACACAGGCAGAGGCCTCCTGCTTCAGGAAGTCCGCTGCACAGGAGACGTTAAACACTCAGTTCCTGTTTGGCATATGATTCCACTGAGACTACACACACACACACACACACACACACACACACACACACACACACACACACACACACACACACACACACACACA